>CM022399.1:68558051-68821803 GCA_011833715.1 Carcinoscorpius rotundicauda | reverse complement strand
ATCAACTTGTTCTTTTGTAATTAACTTGTAGCAGGTTCAACAAACTGCATCCTATTGGATAAATGTTTATCTGTTATGACACTTAGTGTAAACAACAGCCAAAAAAAGTTTTTAAATTGAAAATTGGATGAAATCACTTATTTAATGGTAGAAATACAAAAGGAACCAAGAGTAATTATTGTAATTAATTTTGTTATTAATGATATTTTTATTTAAATTTTTGTTTCACACTTACAACATAACCTACAGGCAACAAGAGGCCATATGATTCATATTGGTTGTCCTTGAACACCCAATAAAATCATGGACCACAAACAATTTCACATTTCAACAATTAACTCTTTAAATAAAAACTAACGGAACCAATACTAAATACCACCATACCTAAAGACTCTAAGTAATTCTAAGATCAACTTTTAAAGGTTAGAAAACAAACAAACGTGCGCTTACAAGAATAAACATTATTGAATATATTTAACATTAAATAGACAATTAATCAGAAAATCTTCAGTATTGTAAAGAAACAATATCATTAAGAAATGTCCGAAGAAACTATATGACAGCCTGCCTGTTATACACCTTAATATAATACGTGTTAACAAAGCTCGTGTTTTATTCTTTGTTTGATCAAAAACGAATGAACAACACACACACTAAAGAACATTAGGAATTTAAAACCCAATTAAATGTGGTGCTCTCTCAACTTTAGTCCAAAAACAACCTAGTTACAAGTTTTTACAGAGTCTGTTGAAAAACTACATGATACTGACGTTAAAGATAATTTTACTCACTGTTATAAAGAACCAGTCTTGTAACAAGCCCAGCTTTCTTCTGTTTCCCCAATCATTATATATGTTAAAAGTGTGGATATTAAAATAAACTTCTTGTCCAAGCAACAAAATGCTAAAAATCCACCAGTCTCCTCTCTATTCCACGTAATACCAAATAAAACTTCAAGGATGATTCTTTTCCTAGGCCTGGCATGGCCTAGCGCGTTAAGGCGTGCGCTTTGTGATCTGAGGGTCGCGGGTTCGCGCTAAACATGCTCGCCCTCCCAGCCGTGGGGGCGTTATAATGTGACGGTCAATCCCACTATTCGTTGGTAAAGCTAGTTCAAGCTAGTCTGGCAAAAATACCCATCCCAAGTAACAGTTACTGTTTAAATTAATTTCCCAATCTAAATCATTTCATGAACTTTAAAAAAGTTAACATTTTTACACTCTTGGTTTCTCTTAAAGCCAAAACTCTGAGCTTTTTATACTTCACACCATAAATTTATTAAGCACTTCAGTCGTGCTAAGAGCCGCTCAGTAATAACATATAGTAAAGGTACATTTGTATTTTTTGTAGTACGTCATAATTGTTCACTGCTAAATAAAGGAAAAGAATCTTTGTTTGTTTTGGAATTTCGCACAAAGCTACTCGAGGGCTATCTGTGCTAGCCGTCCCTAATTTAGCAGTGTAAGACTAGAGGAAAGGCAGCTAGTCATCACCACCCACCGCCAACTCTTTTACCAACGAATAGTGGGATTGACCGTCACATTATACACCCCCACGGCTGGGAGGGAGAGCATGTTTAGCGCGACGCGGGCGCGAACCCGCGACCCTCAGATTACGAGTGCACGCCTTAACGCGCTAGGCTTATTTTGCTAGATTAGTTCAATTTATGTCAGGTTAGATTAATTTACACTAATTACTAAATAATTACGCGTTTATTTAAGTAAAAAATGAATTTAGTTTTAAAAAGTCCTACTCCTAAGTTTGGAACATGACTTACGCTGTTTCATGTTTTGATATTACAGTATTTATATAAGTTTTTCATGGAGTTAATTGTTTTTAATTTAATTTAGGTTTATGTGCATTTATTTGTAGTTCCCCATATAGGTGGGAGGTATACTTACAACACTTAAGCCCGTGGTTTGATCCTCTCAGTAGGTTGCCCAAAGTGTTGTTTTTTTTTTTGCTTTGAATATGAGACACAATAATACTTGGAAATCCTGTACTAAACATTTCATGGAAAAACCAAATGATCTTCATGACGTCACACAATTCCCTTTATATATATATATATATATCCCTTATTCGATTACACTACCATTCCCAGTAGCCCCTGAAGACGAAAGGTCAACCTTTCGAAAATACTCACTTTATTGAAATTTCATCATTTTGTCTCAAGAGTTTTTGAACCTACGTGCCTTTTCTAACTTCATGAATCTCATAAGTATAAATATTGTTAGAATGTATATGGACAGGCATTTGTTCATTCGTTTCCAAATGTGTTCTCCAACAGTTTTATTTACGCGCACAATGTAGTGTAAAAGCACAGTTGGCTTACTCCTTCAAACATTACTCAATACCAAATGTAACTTTAAAACATCTCATGGATTCACAGAAAGTTTTAGTAGAAACAACCCTAAACAGCTATAAGAAAGAAAGGATTACCGAATTTATAATGACACGAACTGGAACAGGCAAATTAATTTGAACATTGTAAAAAAAAAACACGTTCATGAAAATTCGAAGTTATAGATGTTTTCTCTCTTTTTGTGAAAGGCCTCGTAAAAAATAAAAGCAATAGACGGAACTGTCATTATAATCATGATAATTCAATCTGTGTAGTTTCCGAAACAAATCGTCGTCTGTTCCTTTCAGGCAAAGCCATAAAACGGGCTATCTGCTTTCTGTCCAACACGGAGGAATCGAACATCGGATACAATAATTTCTACTCTTGGCGTGTGTCTTTGAATTTTCTCGTTGTAAATTTTATTAATTACAAAACGATCGTTGTGAATAGTATAAATTTGAAATTAAACAGTATAACATTCATAAAACAAAGGTCCCAAAATAAACAATAATCAGAGAAAAAACGACAATAAAAACACGCAGACAGACGCATAAACGTTCAATCTAATTACACTCATGTAGAATATTTAACGTATTGGCACAAAACTCTTTTACCTGATATTTCTTGCAAAAACGAACTTACTTACCAGAAAGTTTTGGATCCGATTAGAACAGCGGTAAGCCTTCGGATTTAGAACGCTACAATATGCAGTTCCGATTCTCTCATTCCTAAATATGTATTCTAAGTATAACAATCAACCATCCACTCTTAAGGCTTCGACCAGAATCCCCATCACATCAAACATGCTTTTCCTTTCAGCCGTGGGGGCGTTATAATGTCACGGTCAATCCCACTATTCATTGGTAAAAGAGTAGCGCAAGATTTGGTGGTGGGTAGTGATTACTAGCTGCTTTCCCTCTATTCTTATCCTGCTAAATTAGGAACAGCTAGCTCAACTGGCCCTTGTGTGGCTCTGCGCGAAATTCTAAAACAAACAACAAACTTACCTAATTCATTGTTTATGAAACATATCTATCGCGTATTAGAAAGAGTTTATATGTCAATACATGTAAGATATACCAACAAAATGAACATGCACTGGTGACGTGGTTTTTGCTTGTTTCGAATTAAGCACAAAGCTACACAATGAGCTATGGAAACCTGGTTTCTAATAGTGTGAGTTCGCTACATGTTACAAAACCAATGGGGGGGGGGGGGCGGAGTATATGGACGAATACAACAAAGTGTATATCAGTGAAAATAAAGAACGTCGAACATGAACGGACATGTTTCTGATAGAAGTACCGAAATTATACAGTGATTTTAAATTAATATCAATATCCTAACTTAATCTGTAAAAAAATAAACTTCCATGTGATAGGGGAGGTTAAGGTGAATGTTTCAGATTTCACCCTCCAAGATTCTGACGAAGTCGTCCTTTCTGTAGCTTTGTAATGAGAAACAACGACAACTACCGACTAATAAGTAAACTTACTTTATTCTAATTCTTCTGTCTTTAACTAATTTCAATAAACGTATTTAACGACAGAGTGGAATAAGCGATTTTGTTTAGTTTGTTTCTCAATTTGACGTAAAGCTTCACAAGGGTTATCTGCGCTAGCGGTCATTACCACCCACCGCCAACTTTTGGATTATTCTTTTACCAACGAACAGTGGGATTGATCGAACATTATAACGCCCCATGACTGAAAGGGCAAGCATGTTTGATGTGACGGGGACCCACGATCCTCAAATTGAGAGTAGAGCTCCATAACCATCTGGTCTATAGGCTTTATACTTAGTTTTCGGTTATTAGTATGAAACAAAACAGCTTTGGACAAGATTGTTTCTTTGTTTTGGAATTTCGCACAAAGCTACTCGAGGGCCATCTGTGCTAGCCGTCCCTAATTTAGCAGTGCAAGACTAGAGGGAAGGCAGCTAGTCATCACCACCCACCGCCAACTCTTGGGCTACTCTTTTACCAACGAATAGTGGGATTGACCGTCACATTATACACCCCCACGGTTGGGAGGGCGAGCATGTTTAACGCGACGCGGGCGCGAACCCGCGACCCTCGGATTACGAGCGCACGCCGTAACGCGCTCGGCCATGCCAGGCCTCTTTGGACAAGAACAAAAACATAATATTAATTTTAATGTTAAATATATAAATAAAATAGTTTCAGAGAAATTTATTTAAAAATGTAAGTACATTTATTAAAAATATACATTTCGCATTGTTAAAAATTATCTCCACTCATAACACTTTGTAACAAAAATTTTGTTCCTGGATAGTATGTGCTATTTCTTAATTGCTTATGTTGTAAAAGTACCAAAAATGGCCGTTATTCCTTTCAAACTTTGCTTTTGTGACCAGGATAATTAGATTTAGAAATTAACATATTTTCTGTGTAAAAACTGTCAAATTTGTTCATTTTCATTTACATAAGATGTAAATAGAACAACAAATATATCAAGATTTACATGTATTTAGAAATGGGTAGTTTTTCAAGATTTGCGACTGTAATGTAAATAACTTTCATGTATCAGCCCCCAAATACATTCTCCTATCTTGTTTTCGTTACACGTTCCTTAGTAGCGGCATTCAAAATCCAGTACATCTTAATGGAAGCGTTCGCCCTGCTCCTCTAAGTATGCTACTATGTTCTCCTTGAATTTATCAAAATGATCGTCAATGATATAGACTTTCAGGGACATCCTGCAGCACATTTTGACGTAGTACTTCACAAGGGCCTCAACAAGTTCCACATAATTTTCGGCCTTGTGATTGCCCAAGAAGCCTCCAACCACTGCGACAAAGCTGTCCCAAGATGTTTTTCCCTTCCTACTGAGCTTCTTGAGAAATTCTGTGCACTCTTCTTTATTTGTGGTCAAACGAAATCATCAGCTTTGACCTTTGCCTCAGACAGTTTAGGGAAGTCTCAAAGGTACTTAAAGACTGCCGACTCCTTTTCAAGAGCTGTGACAAATTGTTTCAAGAGACCCAATTTTATGTGAAATGGTGGGAACAACACCTTCTGTAGTTAGTTTATTTAGTTATTTAATGTTTATTTGGTTTAATAACAAGAGTGTTGAAAGTTAATAATTTTAAAAAGCGATAATTATGACAAGTTTCTTAACACATCCCTGAACGAGTTATACGTTGTTTATGTAGTCTAATTGTATTACTTGGCTTTTGTAATAATTTTCCAATTTTCTAAAGTTTCCTCGTTATGTTTAATATTGCTGTTACTAGGGGCTAAATATTTTTAGATTTTTCTGTCGCGTATTATAAATACCTGTAGATATAAAAGTCAGTTAGTTAAAAGCAAGTAGTCAGTGAAAGTAAAAGAAAAAGTGAAGTTACACTGCGTGATTGTCAGTTTAGACATAATGGGCGATTTCTAAAGTGAAAGTATAACAGCTTGTATTGTAATAACAGAGACACAAAATTATAATCCTTTTAGTTGTCCCCTATCTAGGAGCGATAGACTAAAAGGTTTTTGTTTGTTTGTTTGAAGTTAAACACAAAGCTACACAATAGATTATCTGTGCTCTGCTTACCGCGGGTATCGAAACTAGGTTTCTGGAGTTGTATGTCCTCACTAGAGGACAAGAATAAAAGGAAGACTGTTCAAATTCTTGGGCTACTTTTTATCAGTGAAAAGTGAAATTGGCTGTAACATTATAATGCCTTAACGGCTGACAAGTAAAGTATGTTCGGAGACAGGATTCGAAACCACAGGTCGAATATTGCGAGTCAAGTGCTCTAACTACCAGGCCATAGATACTAAAACTATTCTGGGATTCAAATGCTTCAATGTGCCAATGAAGTGCCTCAAGTATCCACAGTTGCTTCTATAGCTTCCCAAGTAAACCCATTAAAACACCCTTTCGTAAGTAAGTGTGCAATGTATGGTCCTGCTATCTTACCACTTGAAACGTGAATACTGTTTCAGATATGGCGTCTCTAAAATTCCGAAATGGCAAGGAACGCAAAATTCAGTGTCATATTTGGGTTCCGCCAGCGTGGAGAGCAAACCCTTGATCTTCATCTTGCCTGGTATATGGACTACAGAACTTATATTAAAAAAAAAAAAAGCCTTAGAGACTGCGAATGAGCCAGCCAAGTTTGGTCTTACTAGCTTCAAACCAGTGAGAAGAGTTCACACACACAACATTATAGGATAGGGATATATAACAGTTAAATATCGATAATTGTGATAGAAATACGATTGGTGTATCGTGTGTAGTTTTTTATTATGGAGTTATTTATTAACTTTCAGGAATATATTGTTTCTTCCATGCACAAAACATCAAAATAACATTTTTTTTTCCATGGAAATTACGTTAGGCCAATTGGTTAAGGCACTCAACTCGTAATCTGAGGATCGCGGGTTCAAATCTGCCTTCGCACCGAACATGCTCGCCCTTTAAGCTATTATTACGGTCAATCCCACTATTTATTGATAAAAGTGTAGTCCAAAAGTTGGCGGTGGGTGGTGATGACTAGCTGCTTTCTCTCTAGTTTTACACTGCTGAATTAGGGACGGCTAGCGCAGATAGCCCTCGTGTAGCTTTGCGCGAAATTAAAAAAGAACGTTAATTATCCGCTTCACATGGTCATGCTGATGCAATATTTATTATTCATAAACGTTTAGTAATATATGTTGAATGGTTATCAAGTTTATTCTATGAATGTTTTTCAACGATAGGTTTCCTGTCATGATAACAACAATAATAGTGACAAATAAATATAGAGGTATTCTGGCAATTATCCAACTTGATTGTATACAATTCACTATTGGTTTTTCTCGTATGTTGCATTGTAATAAGTAATTTTGAGTTTTTATTTGTTTAATTGGTGAACATGTATTGAGCCTACCTCAGAAATCGAAACTCAGTTTTTTAAAGTATAAGTCTGTAATCTTACTGGTGTGGGAAGCTTCAGGTCTTTCCTTATTATAATACTCAATCCAAATAATTCACTAAAAACTTTGGTGAAATCAAGAATTTTCTCTATAAAATAGAAATTAAATCAGTAATGTTATATATAAAGTATTGATGAAATCAGTAATTTTCTGTGTAAAATATTGGTATAATTAATAAATTACGATGTCAGGTATATACAGGACCCAAAAATAATTAGTAAATCTAATTACAATATCTATAGTGATGATATTTTCACTTTTTTTGTGAGTCGTCTGTTTATTAGGAAGTGTGTAACAAATAATGACATGGACTCACGAGCATTCTGGTGCACAGATGCTTGAGGATAATGTTCTTATGTTGCTTAGGGTTAAGACAAATGTGTTTAAAAACCTGGAGTTAAGGAACGTGTGTTTAAATGTCTACATTTAAGTATCCAGACATATAAATTGTACAAAGCTCTTGTTTGTTTGTAAT
The DNA here is from genome assembly GCA_011833715.1 of Carcinoscorpius rotundicauda. Classification (NCBI taxonomy): domain Eukaryota; kingdom Metazoa; phylum Arthropoda; class Merostomata; order Xiphosura; family Limulidae; genus Carcinoscorpius; species Carcinoscorpius rotundicauda. Next base: position 68,814,054 of record CM022399.1, on the reverse strand, counting down.
TATAAAGATGTGTAACGAGTCATTGCCTACCCCCCACCCCAAAGTGGCTTACAGATAAATTTGAAAGTTTATAATGCTGAAAATCAGGTTTTGATACCAGTGGTTGATACAGCACAAGGCAGTCCATCGTGTAGCTTTGTGCTTAACCGCAAACAATGAAGTAAATGTAAGTAAATATGATACGTAACTGTTCATTTTTATATTTTTCTCATTTTTTAAATTTATCAACACGTAATTTAGACTATTGTTTCTTTAGTGTTGCGTTCTTTAACAGCATTGTTCATAATTTCACTATAGCTGTTTTGTTATTTCTAATTTTGGATTAAAATACATATTTAAGGCTAACCTAAATCTCCTAAGCTGGCCAGATCTCGTCCGAAGATATTGTTAACGGCGAACATACCCAACTGTTGGAACAAAATGTATTATAATACCTTTATGTATATGGAATTAATTTTCATATTATTGGGTTGTTTGTTAGTTCTGATACATATAGGAAGTTTGCTCTGGTAAGAAGTTAAGATTAATTCCTTTATAGGGAATTATATGGCGCCAAGGGCTAGTAACTCAAATGAGTTAAAGGATTGGAAGCTCAGATGTTACAAAGGGCTAGTAAGCTAAATGACCCATATAATTAGTAATCCAGAAGTCACAGAGGACTAGAAACTCAGATGTCAGAAATGACTAATAACCCGAATGAGTCAAAAGACTAGTAACCCGAATGAGTCAAAAGACTAGTAACCCAGATGTCACAAAGGACTAATAATCCAAACGATGATATCATAAATGGTTTCTCAATGTGCAGTTGACTGCAAACTATTGATTACAAATTAAAATATTTGTACAGTTGAAATTTCGCCCATATTGTAAGTTGAAATAAGTAAAAATAAAAAATAACAAGAACTAATAATATTTAATATAGTAAATTTTCATTCCAGAGTTGATACATGGTCTTTGTGTTAACGTGTAATTCAATTAGGTCAACAGATGGCATTGGTGCTGAATCTGCATAGCTGAGTGTTATTTTGTTTATTAATACAGTAATCTGTTTGTTTAGTAATTTCTAGGTCTGATGAATCATGGTGACTTGTGTCAATAAACAGGTCATAATAATTTGAACTCCTTTCTGTGTGATTTACTGTGGATATTTAGTTAAACATAAACCCTTGATAACAGTCAGAAATAATAATACGTTTTCTCTGTCCTGATACAAATTTCATTTCGACGAGTGCAAACAAAAGTCGAATGCCAATATACTTTCGTAACACTTTGTCCAAGAATGTATTAAGGTAACCAAAGTTTTCAGGGAAATCTTATATTAGGTTGAAGAGCAACATTATAAGTTATGTTTATTTACTAATAAAATTAAATGGAGTAAAGTTTAGTCCTAAGTAAACTTAAGTACAAAACCATACAGAAGTTACAGTTAATTTCTTTCTTTATCTAATAGAGATCTTATTTGGGTTCGGCATGGCCAGGAGGGTTAAGGCGTTCGACTCGTTATCTGAGGGTCGCACCAAACATGCTCGCCCTTTAAACCGTGGGGACGTTATAATGTGGTAAAAGAGTAACCCAAAAGTTGGGGTGAGTGGTGATGACTAGCGGCTATCACAAATAGCTCATGTGTAGCTTTGCACGAAATTCGAAACAAACCACGTTCTAGTTCACTCATAAACTATCCTCCTTTTTTTTGCTATTGAAATGACCATCACTGATTGGGTGGTGGATGCGCACTGACAGGAGCAGCATCACAGAAACGTAGATATATACGAGTATGTAATTCCATATTATCCTAGTCTAAAATTTCTGGAATAGTTGATGTTAAACAACTTCTTCAGTTCAATACGTCCTCTGGTATCATATCGGTATGTCTGCTGGCTCGCATAGCCGAAAACTGGGTTTCGATACCTGCAATGCTTACAATTGTTGTAAGCTGTCCTCATTTTCCGATTAATTTTATCGATTAAATTTCACTTGTAAAGAAGTTATATTTAGCTCCTGTTGCTCTTCAAATTATTTAAGTACTGCTTAACATCTGTGTATCTGATACCCCTACAAGACAACTTGTCTCTGAGATGATAGGGCAAAACCAGCAAGCCTTAAACGAACTCAATACTCGATTTAAAATAAAGTTGTTGTTTTTTTCTAATCAACGGCCAACAGCTGTCTATCAATTAAAAGTCGACAAGTTGGTATGTAATAGTCCTGGCATTTTTCCTGGAGAATTTGATGCAGTAGGGATTATACATGGCGAAAGTGTTAAATTAGATTGAGCTGTATTATATTTTCAAAGTACAATACTTTGCAACTGGTTCGAAGTTACCAGCATGTAAACAATACTGGTTATAAAATATAATGGAAACTTTTTCTTGTGATATTATTCCTCAACAGACCGACCATTTTCATCATGTTTGTTGTTCTTTAATTTCTTCACAACCACACGAGGGATATCTGCGCTAGCCGTCCGTAATTTAGCAGTGTAAGACCAGAGGGATGGATATGTTGAATTTTAAATACCCAGAAGGGTCAGGTGCACAAGACCTCTTCCTCCATACCTAACTTTCATGTCGGTTACTACTAAGTTGTTGTTGTAGTGCTTTGGGGCCAGAGTAATCCACAGCACTCCGGCCCTTTTCAGGGCAATGACCATTTATTGCCTTTATTTGCCTTTTCTATTTATGTTTTATTTTATTCCGTTAATATTTTTATTTCTTAGTTTTAGTTTTTTGTTTATATATATTTAACAATCTGTATTAGGAGATACCAACTTAACTGGAGCAGTTGATTGGCTGGTTGAAGCACTTAGGAACTCTGCCATCGAAAAATTGTTGTGCTACTTCCAGTGTGAAATGTTAAAATATGTCTTATAAATTGTAATTATTTATTTAGTTACTTTTTGGTCTTTCTTTAAATATACATGCATAGAAATTATAACATAAAATATTCTGTTGCATACGCACACGTGTAGTTTATTTTGATGATGTTTTACCTTTAAAGGTTCCTGGTGTATGAGATTTCAGCAGATTGGCTTTTATCAGTGAAAACAATATTTTAAAATAAGTTACGTTTATGGACCTTTCAAAAATGTGCAAGCCGAAACGTCAGATAAAATAAATAAAGATATATCCGAATTCCTGTGTCATCTTCATTGAAAACGTAATTTTTTTTACGACTTTTATTTGTGAATAGGGTCTCATTTTGTATGTGCATTTCACTTTTAAAGAGTTTTATTTACATTGTTTTAATATATGTTACGGCTTCATGCACCACTGTTAAGAGTATTTGTTGTTTCATATGATTATAACTTTGCAATTATACTTTAGTTAAATAATGTGTAATTTAATGTACTACGAATTTAAAGTTTATGTTCCGTGTTAGGCTAAATTGTAGTTGTAATTCTGGTATATACTGTGTATCTGAAATTAATAAGTACTTTTGTATGACTTATTAATGTTAATAGTTATTTTTTTCATTGCGATATTTAAATTTATTTGTTTGTAAATTCGTGCAAAGCTGCATGAGGGCTATCTACACTAGCCCTCCATAATTTAGCAGTGTAAGATTACAAGGAGGGCGGCTGGTGATCACCGACAACTGCCAAAACTCGACCTACTCTTTACCAAACGAATAATGAGATTGATTATAATATTATGACACTCACACAGCTGAAAGGATGAACATATTTAATGTGATGGGGATTCGAATTGAGAGTCGATCGCCCTAACCGCCTAGCCATACCAGATTCTTTGTTAAAATGTATTTTTATAGTGCAAATAATGAGTTGTATTTCATTGCGAAATGTCCCATGGTGAACATTGTCTAATTTGTGCTCAAAATACAAACATAGTTAAACAATGTCTTTATTTATCTTTGTTAAATGGTTTATATTTTGTCGTAGATTAAAAAGTAACTAAAACATGGTAGTTTCCATAATAGGGATCATCCATTTGTTGTTTTACTTTATTATTGTTCCTATAGCAGAAATGAACACGGGAATTTTATTTTAACCTGAACAGTATTAATGAAGAATCATCGCATAGGTATGGGAACCCATGTTCTCATTGCCCGTTGAAGTTAGCAGAGAGTGCCAAGTACATGCTTGCAAAATAAGTGAGCTCTGGATAAACAGGCTGGAAAGAGCACCTAATATATATATATATATGTATATATAATAATGGGCATATCATGCACAAATTCAACAGTTAACTGGTTTTCCATAAATATGATATTTGGACAAAAGGTACAGCAACCACAGGATCTGGTGTATGGTTCTTTACCCAACACAGGTGTACATTATCCAAAATAATATATGGAGTGATGGCATTTTCCAGTAGGTAACTCATTAATTTGTATACCACTAAATAAGTAAAGCTACAGTTCATAAAATATTTGTATTGCTAAAACTGTATTGGATTAGAATTTCATGCCTAGAAACTGCATATACGACACACGTGAGAAACTTATTTCTGGTTTGACTGGTTAAACTGTACAATCTTAACTCAGCTGATAATACATATCCAAGATTTTGTAAGCAGTTAAATGAAATAATGTCAGTACGAGAGATGCTTAAGTGCTCTGGCATCAACTCAGATGCTTACACTTGTCTTCTAATCATTATGAATGATAATGACAATAAGACAAGCATTTAAGATGATCACTTGATTAAACCAATCATTGACTAAAAGAAATCAGCATTACTGGCATTTTGACTATTATTGTTCACAGAAGAATGTCTACAGATTTTATGAGATAACAGATAAGCAACTGTAAAAGCATTGTAATCCTTACTTTAAAGTTATCAAACACTATATTTGGTAGCGAAAATTATGATGAATCTTTGTAGAATGGATGGCAACTGCCTGTTATGGAGACACAAGTGTACAGGATGATGTTTCGAAAGTCTTCCACTTTTCATCTTCAAGACTTTTGAAATGTCATCCTCTACACTTGTCTTTCCACAACAGGCAGTTACTGCCCATTCTACAAAGTTTCATTATGAATACTCTGCCTAAACAATCTATCAAAGTGAAAATTATGTTGTCTTATACCAATTATTTGGCTTATTCAGAGTTAAAGTGGTCTTTTCAGTAAAGAAAATCATTCAGTGTTCTAGCTACACATCTAAGTTAGCAGCCCTTAAAAAATCTAAGAAACTGATGGTTGGTTTCAACAATCTGAAATAACTTACAAGTTCTTGCCTTTTGAGCTTTCCTGTTAGTACAGAAAGTTGTTCTCTAACTCAGCACAATAAATTCACATAAACTTCATAACCCTCTGAAGAACTTGCATCAAAAGGACACTATTGAGATGTATTTGCACATAAATGATATGGAATTTACCTGGATATACAGTACTTGAATAAAGATACGTTTTTATTCTAATTATCTTCACGGTAAAAAATTAACAGTTCAAACTGTAATGGTAATAAATGAGTAGCAACTGCCATCTATGCAGCTAATTGTCAACTAAGTAGTGGGATTACCACGATTTTTTAAAATTAAAAGCAAACTTATTTGTACTGAATTCAACTTTTAAGTGATAGGAGAAATTATCTCTGACTTTTATTTCACCTGTAACGAAAAAATTAGTTTTGTTTACAACTTTTGCCCTCTCTTTTCCGATACTTCATGTTTTTACTCAAGCATAGTTGAATAATTGATTTGACATGTTAAAAAATAAAAAATGTGTATGAACATTCTAATGTATTATACACATTATTTCTCAAGTGTTTCTAGAAAATTGAAAATGAACATTCAACAATATTTCCTTTCCCTTCTGTTCACAGAAAGAAAGCTTGCAATAATTAAAATGTTGAACATACAAAATAACAGAAATGTGTGTGTTGGGACAGAAAGAGGTATTTTCTTATTTATCACCAACAATGACTCAACCATAAAATGAATGTATAAGAGGTATCATGTGACAATTATAACCACCCTCAATGACGAAAGTTGCTACAAGCACTAGTCATTATGGTGGTAAGATATGAATATATATTTCAAAAACAAAGTATGACTAAAGACTTTACAATGAAATATAGTTACAAAAGTAATGTTTTTTTCTCAGCAAATTCATGGAAAAATGCTATAAATAAACTTTAATATACACACTGTATACAAAAAATATAAAATTGATTCCGTGAAACTTTTATATATTCTATCCTCAATTGATAATTTGAGTGTCATGTGGAAATCTTTAGCAGTTTAGTCTTCTTAAATGTCATAATGATAAGGTTAAATAAACCAATTTATTTGCTGCTCAAGTCAAAAACTTGGGTTATCTAATTATGATTGTTTGGTTTCCTTTGAATTTTGTGCCATGTTACATGAAGGCTATCTGCAGTAACTGTACCTAATTTTAGCAGCAAAAAAAACAGTTAATCATTACCACCCACTACCAAGTCTTGGGCTACTTTTTTCTTTTTTTCAATCAAGGAATAGTGGGAATGGCCATCACATTATAATGCCCCCATTGCTGAAAATTCAAGAAAGGGATGGGGATTCAAACTAGAGACCAGAAGATTGAGTTGATCACCCTAATCACTTGGCCGTGCTCGGCCTAAATGTGATTGTAAAATTCTTTTGTGTGTGTTGTAATTTAATGACATAATACTTACAGATGAAACTCATTTACCAGATGTTAAGGCATCTGGAAATTATTCTTATGCAAGTTAACAAACAAAGTGGAAAAAAAACTGCATTCTTTTTAAACACATTTATTGAACCAAAAGTTTAAAAATTCCCAAAAAGAAGTCTGCAAAATTTTTACCAGATTTTGAAAACTCATTGTTCTATTACCAAAACCAGACTTTTTGAAAGCCAATGTCACAATGTTTACAAATCACAAATAATGAAGGTGCAATAAGGCCGCCCTTGAACATTCACATACAATTTAAGGAATCTTATTTTAAAACATGAAATCTGAATATGTTAAACTTTATAATTTATAAACTCACGATATACATATGTACAACCATTTTTAGACTCTTGTTACATAGCTGAATAAAGATTTAATCTCTCTGTTGATGTCTGTCTTGCCAAAACATAAACTGTTTTAATAATTAAATATGCACATAGTAGTATGTTAATTAGTGTAACAGAAAGTTATTCCTACTGCTGTTTTTCAAGAATGTAATAAACCATATTATGACATGCAACATTTTTTACCTCAAAACATTTTAAAATTAAGAAATATTACAAGAAATCAGTTTATTACATTTTGAAATGCTCATACACTGAAGGAAATGCATACACTAAAAGATAACACTACTGTTATGAAAAATGTACATAGTATCACATCTCATCGTGATGGAAACCATGTTTGTAAATATCAAATTATTTCAATATATGAAACATGGGTTTCATAGCATTTAAACATCTATCCAAGTATCAGCTTTAAACAATATAGATAAATCTTTGAGTAATTTCACAAAATAACTGGTTTAATCCTTAAAAGCTGATAATGGGCATAAGATATTGCATGTGGCTCTGCTGTCAAAAAGGAATATTTTTAATAACTAACATAAAATATATGATATTAACTTCAATAAAATTTTGAAACAGCAAAAGAAATTTAGAAAAGTTGCTTATTTAATTTGCAGCTTACTTTAAAATGTTTGACAATGTTCATGCAGATTGGTATAATAACATTCCAAATACATACTGTTTGGGTTCACAACATAAAATTAAAAAGTCATCCACAGGTATTTCAAACTGACAGTTTACTCATTTTTATAATAATGAGCACTTATAAAGAAAAAATAATGCTGGATGTCATAACACAGAAAAGACTAATACCAAAATTTATTCAAAGAGGAACTAAACTGAACACACTAGTATCGAAAGTAAAAACTTCAAAAACAGTTGGTAACTTGTTTTGGCATTACACCTGTTCTAGATTTTAATTCTTGGTCTTATTTCCTCTGATTCAAGCCCATTTAGTGTCATGACTTTTCAGTTTCAATCCATTCAGAATTACATCTATGCACCCAAACAGTACAAGCTACTTTGGAATTTGAATTACAGGCAGTTGCAGTAAAATCCCAAACAAAAGTGAATTATGATGCCATCAGGCCAAGTTTCAAGTACTATAATAAATAAAAGATATAACCACTTCTGCTACATCTACAGTCATCTGATCACTTTGTTCATCTGAACTGTAATTTGATAAATTTGCCTAACCAAACAAAACTTTCCACAAGCATTAAAAACAGTTCAATAATTTAGAAAATTTCAAAATTTTTTAAGTGTTTAAAAATAACTTAAATCTAATTCTTTGTTTACAACTAAAAAGTAGCTTACAAATTACTTTATGGGTCAATTACGTATGTTTTGAACTAAGTTTAAAAATGCAAATTCTCTTAAATGTTAGTATCAACAAAACCCTTTTTCATGTAGAATAAAGTATGGAAAACATTACAAGAAATAACAGTTTGAATATAACCAATATTTAATAATTCTGTTTGAATTGAATATGGTAATGTTCCATCTGACTTGATAAAATAAATGAAAACTAAATTCAAATGACTCAAAAATGTGGATCCTTGCAGCTACACACTAACCTTGTATAAAAACTATGCTTAACATTTCTATCTTACCACTATATATGATGGCCAAAACAAGAAAATTATAGGAACAATTCTTGACAAGTTTTTTTTTTTATTAAATAATGCTTTCATCAGGTTAGTGGTGTTAGGTAAGAGGAATTGTGATTAAGTTATCATTTTTTGACAGTCTTTAGAATAAAAATTATAAAAACTTTAAGATTAAAGTGTATGAAAGAACAGTAATTACACCTGTTATACTACTTGTAAATTTTTCAAGCTTTAACTGTCACTGCCTAGTAGAGTCCATGAGCAATAAAATGCTCATTGATACTTATGAACATGAATAAATAATAAAAAAATGATACTTTTAATTTAAATAATATACTTCATCTGTTAATGAAAAATGTTCTCGTTCTCGAGGCTATTAGAAATTTTCTCAATACCCTTGTGAACAAAATCAACACTCCACATGCTGTCATTCTAGATTGATTTCTTTCAGGGTGGCAACACAATTTTCATAAAGCAGATGATAAACATCTATTCCAATGTCTCTGATAATTAAAATTTTTTAAACTATAGTTGTCCTTGTAACACAGCAGACTGAATGTACTGGAAAGAATATTTGAAAAGATTATTGAATTCAGAAGCCACAAACTGTATTTTTTATTTGAAATAAGATAGCAATAGTTAAGTGTTAACTCCTGTATTAATCAGTTCAATACATGCAGTTCTATATATTACCTAAGATGCCAAAATGGTTAAGTTTTTCTGGTTGTTAAAAGCAATAGCTCAGTAATTACAAAATCTATTCAGTTAAAGCTTTTGCAGTTTCACATCTAATATTAGCCATGACGAATGAGTAGTAATAAAAGTTTGGAATATAATATGACATAAGCATTCAAGACCAGAACAAAAACTGTTTACAAGACTTGCTTTATTAAAGGAAATTTTATTATCTGTCCAACTTTTATTTTGTGCTCTGTGATGGTATTCTAACACAAGAATACTATATACAAATATAAACTTCAATATATGTACAACTGACAATTCAGCAAGAACTGCACAACATATTTACTTAATCTCGATGTATTTAAGGGATTAAACTGTACACCATGTTTTCATCTTTAAACCAATGATATAAATAAAGTGAGATGTTGCCCTATATTTTTAAGCTTCACTATTAATTGAAGTTATAAAGTTTCATATTTCTAATTTGTACAATTGAATGCATTTAAATTGCTGCTGTAAGTTATTGTCCTATTTTGAGAATGAATATTAAATGATAAAGTTTTAAATGAAACTTCACCTAACAAGGTTCATTGTTTCACGTTCTATACTTAAACATACCTTAATGTATCAAGTTAGTGAACTTTATTTGACAAGGATCATTATTCCACTGTCTATACTTGAACAAACCCTAATGTAGTAAGTCAGTGAACTTCACTTACCAAACAATTACTGAGCACAAAATAAGATTAGTTATATGAACTTTCCCAGCCATTCACTGTTATATTTTCTATGCTTCCAAAAAACACCAAGATTGAGTGTAGATCCTATGTTTATAAACACATGCATAAATCTTTGTTTTGTGCTTGTAGAACTTCAAAAAACAATTCTTCACTGTATCAGACTAGAACACACATCAAAATTATACTTGTTGGTCTTCAACAGTTACTGACCGATCACAAACTACTACATTTAACTAATAACTGAATGTAAGTCAGAAGTCAAAAGAACTTCTTTTCATTCTGTTTTTCATTACCTTTAAATTTGAGGATTTATATTTGCCACTGAGTCACATCTTACTTTTATACTTGAAGGTCACAAAGACAATGTGTTAATGATATTTTGTTTGCCTAGGAATGAAAAGTAAACAGACTGTATGATAATGGACTCTTACCTGCATTATGTACTTCTACTATTTGAACATAAACCAGATATATTCTAAAACTTGTCATGCAAAGGTTCAGTGTAATATATACGATAACTATTGTGCTAATAAAAAAACAACATACATTTAACAAAATAAAAATGTTGAAGTGCAAACATTTATTGTTTAACATGGATTTTTAATAATAAAATAGTTTTTGATGTTAAATGGCATGCAATTTACATTTCATCAACAATCAAAAGAACTTACAAGTCAAACAAAGATATGTAAATAGTATGTCAGCCATGCTATGAGTGTCAAACTGTGCCAATGAAGCCTTTTGTCCAATATCGAGGTTCATTAGGCCAGCTGGGATACATATTAGATCATTATACAAATATGGCTGCTGCATGTTTAGATTTTATAACTCTTACATAAATGTCATCTTTATATACACATTCATCATATTTCTGACATATAATCACATCTAGACCTGCACAATGTCATTTATTGTAGAAAAATATTCACTCAGGTTAAATATTTTTTATGATTTTGTCACAAATTTTGCTTTTTGGTTTAAAAATTAAATGTTACTTGTGTTCTGTTGCAAGGTTTGAGGAATGTGAAAATCTTTACACAAATTTAGAGTAATGACCTTGAATGAACTGTAATTCAGCTAGTTTATTTTTCAAGTTATATATATGAAAGTTTTATGTAAAGAAATTATAATTACTCTTAACATCTCATTCCACAAAGAACAGTCAAAATCATTTTAATCTTTATGATGTCCCCAACTGAAACAACTTCAACTCAGAATGTCTAAATTAAACTGTTTAACCTTTATATTGCTTTTATAAGGATATTTACTGACACCTTGCAGTTATCTTTTCTTCAATACTATTAATGTTTGATTGTTCTTTATCACCTTCGGCTATGATTTAAGTCAGTACTAAGTATAGTTGCAATAAAATAGATCTTATAAATTAGTTCTTAATCACCATAGCACACCAAAAGATATTTCAACTAAGTGGATCTTTATGAAAATAACCTTTAACCACATTAATATTTTACTTGCCAGATAATCTTTATTTTGAATGATTACAAAAAAATTGTTTAATGGATTACTGGAAAACTTCAGATTAGGTGCATTTATGTAGTTTCAACTAAATAAATGTATACAGAACTAGAAAAAAAAACAACCTACTATTAACACGATTAAACTTAAGAAATTTATTTTTCCTGCTGGTTATTTTAAAATAAATATTTCTAAATTAGCTTACTTTTCAATTCCATCAACATTCAACTTTAAGTGTTAATTCATTGTTTTCATCATATTATGTCAGTTCTCAAGGCTATAACCAGGTATTCCAAACTTAGAGATACTTGTTTTTCAAGAGATTAGGTAACTTTTCAAAAAGTACAAAGAAATAAAAAACATACAAATCTGATTAAATAACTGGTGTTAAAATTTCTTGCCTTCCACAGATTAAAAATCCATTAAGTTTACAGCAGTATAGTGTCACATACTTTGACCAACTGTTTTAAAATGTGTTAAATGTTTTTTTCTTGAATACAGAGGAATATGCACTTGATGTAAGTTCAGAAGATTCATTGATGTCAGGAGTTTATGTAGCTTTACATTACTAAAGCTAGAGGACTCTGCTTGCTTACCACCAAATCATTTTATATAGTCTCCAAAAACTTTACAGGTCAGCCAGTTGAAAACCTTAAAAGTTGAAAAGTGTAATATTTTCAAACATAAGCCCAAAATATTTCCTATACTTTCATTTTTATGAATTTGATGTTGCTGGAGTCACCGTACTGTGAGTTGTGACAATAGTTTCACTAGGTTTACCATTGCCACTACTTGTGGTTGACATTGACTGGGGAAGAGAGTTCTGATGTGGTGATGTTGGAGGCATAGCTATGGTTACCTTTTTTCCTCGATCTTCCTTGGTTTCTGTTGATCTCTCATCATCCACCAGAGAGGGCCAGGCAGACTGATCTTGCTTGCTAAGCCGTTCACTTAGAGCTTTTAATGCTATTTGTCTAAGAATAAAAGACCAATAGAAAATAAATTTATCAAACACACAGAATAACAACTATTTATGTGTGGCAAAGACAAATCATAGCTTGGTAATGTGAATCACACACTGGTGTTAAACATTCACCACTTAATCTACAATAAATACTTTCTAGTAAACTAGGTTCAAAAAGAAAAGTTTTTTAACTAGCTTCTAGTTTATAAATAACTTATCTAATTCACAAAACACTAACAAACTGTTCCTCCTGAACTCATAAATTAATTACATGAAAAAAAAATCAGAACTTAGAAATTAGCAAATGAATGAAGGGTTTCCTAAATTTTACATTTCCATTGGTATACCATACTGTTAAAACTGTAAAGTTAGTTTTCTATCCTCAATAAATAGTGATATCATTTTCACAGTATCCCAGTAGAATTCAAGTTTTAAGGATATTAATTCCATTTATCCAAACTACAACTTTTATAGACACTTTGAAAACTATATCACGTAACTGTTTAGGAATCTTCTTAACCTTCAGACAATTGTTTACTTAACCATTTTGGATCCTCACAAATCCTTTACTTCATGAGTATCTCTTCAAGGATTTGGAACATGTCTGATAAGAATTGCCTACATCCTTACCAACATCATATCATGGTAGTGGCAGCTTAGAGTAAATTAAAAAAATGATTTAGTCCTATTTGGCTGTCTTAATTAATGAAAAGCTAAGTTGAGCTACTGACAATAGCTATGTACTTATTCCAAACACACATACACACTGAGGAAAATTCAATACTTCACTGATGATTATACCAGCCAATATAAAGACCAGTTTGTTGTCATTAATCACTATTACCAAATAGGACTTCAACTTGGATTGTGAACAAGACTTTCTCCAAACTTTGCAAGGCAAAGGGCCTGAAGATTGTACTAAAAGAAACAGTCCAGAAGAAGACTACCAGATTTCAACACCAAGAGCTATGTTTTCATTCTAGATTACTTCCCCAGCATAATTTCATCTACATCTTTGATCAAGAGATCAGCACAGTTTGTAAAAACCTTAATCAAAGTTAAAGTCATCATTAACTGCCTAAGGGCACATAATACTAAGTAATTTATTCTCCATTTAAAGGTTCAGTTTCAATTCTGAAATTGTGAAAACCTCAAGTTGGTTCAAAGTTATAAACAAAAGTCATTGTTCCATATAGAAGTTGGTTCAAATCCATACTGGAATAGATTATTGGAAACCTTAAGTAACTTAACATTTTCTTGAATTGAAAATTATGTTCAATGATACTAGCCCCTCTCCCACTTACAGCTATTACTTGACTGCTTGGGTTTATTCCTCTGTGCATCTAAGCATTGGTCTAATATTTCCTTGCTTGTTCCAATTTTTTATACCTCCACTAAATTGTCTGTAGTGATATTTATCTCATGAGATTCTCCAACCACATCAATGTATCCTCTCTATACTGATGCTACAGGGTGGTCGCTAGAAAAGCAGAAAGTTTGAGGGTCAGATGAGATCATGAATAAAATGTGTGCTTACTCATTTCTATTTTGATTTCTTTACATCATGAATAAAATGCATTTTGAGCATCTATGAGTAATATAAAATATGCCTTTAAAATCTTTGTAAAAATAAATAGCTGTTTGACAAATTTTCCGCTTTTCTAGCAACCACTCTGTATATATGAACACCTCATTCATATAATGTTACTTTTCAAGACAGATTCCATCCCCATCCCTAACACCAGTTCTTAGTGGGAAAGAAAAGCAGGTAAATGTCAGCAGATGCAAGTATTATTAGAAATATATATTTGATTTACAAAACTATTAACCTCCAAAACATACCTCCTCTCACACTTATAGCTAGAATCCAACAAGATAAGATGAAGGTGCTGGTAAGGATGCTATCCGTACAGGTTAGGACAAGTGAATCACTAACACACAGGGAGAGAGAGTTGAGTTGAAGAGAGTTTTTTCATTTCAGTGTTGCTTACTACCTCATTTTAATTCTGGTCATTCAGAACATCATCAGGCCTAACCGATATAATGCCAGACCAATGAAGAGCAGGTTTAAAGAGGTGATTACAGTCAAAGAGACAATCAGCCCAAAATGAAAGAGACAATTGTTTCACCTGAGAATTGATGACCAGGAAGATGGGGGAAGGAACAGAAGTGCTAGATGTACAAGAAAAAAATCTCATCAAGAGCATCGGCAATGTTCTTTACATCAGCAACTTCCTGGCTATTCAGAAGCAAGATGGAAAAGGAATGGGATGACTTCCCATTGACCTTCAGCATCTTGTTACAGGTGATTTTAAAAGGTGGTAGAAGAGATGCTAGTTGTGAACTTAATACAAGATTCCTTTCGACTTTGATGCCTGACCTACCAACTGAGGGCATGGGCCTGCTGATAAAGGATGTGGTTAGAAAGAATGATACTGTCAAAAGGTAACCCAGGTTCAATATCGGAACCACTGTTTTTCTTTAATAGGAGGAGGTCTGCCAATCTGCACAAACCTTGCTCTGGGTAAAGTGAGCAGGTCTCTGCCAACAGTTGCTTGGTTGGTTAGTGTTTTATGGCACAAAGCAACTAGGCTATCTGCATCAAACAACTGGTAAACAATTAAAAGTTCACTTATTAAAATTCATACAAAGGAATCAAGTTAAAACAAGACAGTTTAATTTTGAATTAAAAACTTAAAATGCAATAAATTCAATTTTTAAATCTAGTTTACAGCAGTAAGAGAGAAAGTAAAGTAATACAAGTTTCAAGACTTTCTGTAGCATAACCCACCAGGATGACTAACAGGCAAGTTCAAACATCAATGTTAGTCACCTGAAGTTGGCCTTTCCAGTCCTGGTTTTGAGTTACTTGATGTCACAGCCATTTTGTAATTTTAAATCAAACTAATTTTACTTAGTTTGTAAAAGGAATCATGTTTTAAAAGAAAAAGCCTATTTTATGAATTACAAACTTAAATAGTGTTGAAAATGCCAATGGCCTCTAAGAAACAAAAAACATTTGAAAAGTGGGCAGTGTCACCATCACCAATGACATTGCCAACATTGGGGATAAACCTCAGAACAAAATGTCTAAAATGGTGTTGTCATTGAGAGTCTTAATGATGACATGACAGTTAAATGTGGGCTATTGTGACCTGATTGTCACACAGACTACACATTGGTGCATCAGTCCCAGATGAAAGATGATGACTTAAAAAACTGTAGTAACCAATGCAAGTAACAACTTCCTCTTTCCGATCTTTAAGTAAACAAGACAGCTAAAGTCCAAGAGGGTTTTATCTGGAAAAGCTTGTTTTCACATTGATCACTCCAAGTTGACTGCCAACTGGCATGAAACCAAGCCTTGAATACAGTATGGAACAGGCACAGCAGTGATAGTGCCAGAACAGACAGACTTAGCTGTGATGTCGACAAGCTTGTTCCCATGAATACCAACATGGCCTGATATCCAGAAGAACTGGTTAGAAGTAGATGTTATAGAGATATGTGCCAGTCAGTTTTGAATATCAGCAAGAACAGGGTGAGAACTAACATGAAGCAATTCCAGGACCAGTAGAGAATTAAGCAAGTTGGTATAAATAGTACAATTTGAGTACTGTTTAGCTACTATGTGATTCAGGGTAAGAGAAACAGCATATAGTTTGGCAGTAAACACAGAAACTGTAGAAGGGATTCTTTGTGCAACCACTTAACCACAACAATCCATGGCATAGTGCATGGTGACCTGATTTTGAACCATCCATATAAATGGGAATGGTTTGAAAGATGTTCAGCAAATTAAAGATGGTACTTCCAATTAAGAGTATCTGCTTTTCTCAGATGACTAAAAGAAAGAGCACCTTTGGAGATGGAAACAAATCATGGTTGGATGGGCTGATCAGTGAATACTGCAATGTTATCCAAGGACAGGCCCAAGTCATCCAACTGAGCCTTGATATGAAAGCCAAAAGGAACAATGGCAGATCATCTGTTCTGAGAAAGGTATGGCCCACTAAGGAAGAAAAACATTCCCAGGTGGGATACTATGGTAAGGATAAAAGTTTTAAAGCATACAGTGAAGACAGTTGCAAACGGCAGATGTAGTGGATGCTTGTGAGACTATGTACAACCTCTGGACTGGAGAAGTGTAGAGCTGAAGTCTGTAATGATGAAAGGAGTCCAGCAACTTCAAGGCTGAGGTCCTGGCAGAGCCATAGACCAGAGAACCATAGTCTAGTTTTGATTGAAAAATATCACCATATGTCTCTAGCATTGAACATCAATCTGCTACCCAAGTGGTGGAAGAGAGGAGACAGAGGATGTTAAGTGCTCTTGTACTTTTTACTCATAGCTGCTTGATGTGTGGTATAAAGATCAGCTTACAGTAAAAGATAAGCCCCAAGATCTTTTATTCATGGACCACAGGAAGCACAACTTCACCAACATGGAGTTCAGGATCAGGGTGAATACCCCATTGGTAGCAAAAGTGCATGCAAACAGCTTTTGAGAGAGAGAGGTTAAAAACATTTGCTGTGGTCCACTTCATTAAATGATTGAGGGCAGTCTGTAGCTACCACTTAATAAACCTCATGTTCAACTACTGCCATGAGATGTGAAAGTCGTCAACACAGGGCTTATTTGCAACAGTAAGAGGGCATTGTTCACTGTTGACATTAATCTCTATACTAAAAAGTGTGACACTCAAAATACAGCCCTGATGGACTCCAAGTTTCTGTAGGAAAGTACAGGAAAGTGTCAAATCCACACATCACCTACCCATTAAAATAATTTGAATAAAATGGGCAAATGGCCAAGTAATTTAATGTAAGTGGAGGTCTTACAAAATGGCATACCTCCATGTAGTATCATAAGACTTCGCGTGATCAAAGAATAGTAATACAAGATGTCATTTGAGAAAGGCTTCTCTGATTGATGTTCTAAGTCAAATCAGGAGGCCCATGGTGGAACACTCTTGTTAGAATCCACACTTGGTGGGCTAAAAAGAGGTTGTTTGATTTGAGGAACCAAATAAGATGAGCATTAACCATCCTTTCTAAGGTCTTACAGAGACAGCTCATCAAATCAACTGGACAGTAATTTGAAGGAATTTGGATCCTTCCCAGGCTTAGAGAAATGTAGAACAATAGCCTGGAACTATGCATCAGGAAAAACATTCTTCTGCCAAATCCAGTTAAAACAACTAGAAGAAAGAGAAGCAGGAGATAGATGGTGCAGCATCTCATAGTGTATATCATCAGGTCTGAATGATGTACTGCCAGACTGATGAAGGACCAGTTTGAGTTCCACCAGCGTAAAGGGGCAATTATATTCAGAAACAATCTACCAGAAAGGAAAGAGGTGATCACCCTGCCTGAGCCTTGACAGAGGATGAAGAAAAATTGCTAGATACTCAGAAAAAGCTTTCACTAAGTGTATTGGCAATGCTCCGAATATCAGCTACTTCCTGGCCATCAAAGAGCAAGATCAAGAAGGGGAAAGAATTATATTGCCCACTGGCCTTTCAAATCTTGTCCCATATAACTTTGAAACTGATGGAAGAAATGATAGAGGTGTATTTAATCCAAGATTCCTTTTGACTTTGATGTCTGACCTGCCAAGCACGTGCACAGGCCCACTGAAAACCAATACAGTTTGAGAGTGTGGGATACCTACAAAAGTCATCCCAGGCCCGTTTTTGAGCCTTCTGTGCCATGTAGCAGACAGGATTCTATCACAGATGACTATATCATGGAAAACATGTCAAGGTTTCTGGAATACATTGAGCAGCTGCCTGTATAATACAGTATGTCACTGCTGCCATGCAGTTTTCTATCGATGGCTTACAGATGATTACAGGATCAAGTTCTGGGAGTGCAGTGAAAGAGGGTCAGTTAGCTTGATCTAGCTTCCAATGGGGCATACAGGTCAGGTGGCATCAACCATGGTCAGTCTCTTTCAAAATGATGGGGAAGCAATCACTACCCCGTGAGTTGCTGTCAAGTACAATTTTTAATTTTTGTTCGTCACTATCTTCCTTCAACATGCCAAATATGCCCACCTAGTTCTATCAAATAACTATAGTTTTATCATCATTTGACAAAATAAAAGTCATGATTTTTGACTATCTACTTTATTGTTATTCTGTGCAAAATTAAAAAATATAATTCTAGTATAAATGCTGTTATATACTCTAAATGCTAGCTTTTTTACAGAAGTTATAACTTTCCTATACTGAATGGGATAGGTACTTAACCCATCTTACAAAAATAGCTGTTATCATGTAGTGCTGCAATTCTGGATGACAAGAAACCCACTCGAAACAAAAATGCATCTCAGAAAATATGGTATGGATATTAGCACTTTTATTTATAAGCAGAGAACAACATTTCAACCTTCTGAGGCCATCTTCAGGTTAAGAAAAAGAGTTTAAGTGTGAACATTGACAGACACATCTTAGGGACCAGAGTATAAAAACGTATGGGATTGTATGGGGTGTTGAAAGAGGATGTTAGGTTATTAATTAGTATAGGTGTAAAGGTGAACACCTTTATGTTGGTTTAATTTTGGTTTTAGTTACTGTATAAGTAGGACTTCTTTGATTTTGCATTTGTTTATATTTGTTTCCCGACTTAATATCTGGGTGTATTCTATGGTTATGTTATATTTATTTGATTTGCAGTGTTCAGAAACACATGAAGATATTTTAAACTTTAACTTTATTCTTAATCAACTAAATCATAAACCCTTAATGGTAAGTTTTGATATAACCTCCCTCTTCACAGAAATCCCAACGACTGAAGCCTGCAAGACGACTTTTTTTAGAACTTTATATCAAAGACCCCAACTCACTGATACACATCACCAGGAACCAATCAGCAACTCTTACAGAATTCACTACCACCAAAACTAAACTTTATGTTCAATAACCAAAATGACCTACCAATAAATGGCCTAAGTAAGGGGAATCCTGAGACACCAGTTCTAGCCAACGTTTTTATCACAAAGATTGAATCATAAGCAATCAATTCAGCCTTACACCCACCAGTGTACTGGTACAGATATGTTGAAGATACAATTGCTGGCTTCACATCTGAAGAACACACATGGAGTTTTTTCAACCACATTAACTCTATACATCCCAACATTAAGTTCACCTGTGAACAGGAAAAACTACCTAAATAGCATTTCTTAACCTCAAGATCACTAGAACCTATATATAGAATTCAAAACAGAAATCCACAGAAAAATCACCCATACTGGATTGTATATTCCCTGAGACTAAGCATATAAAACAAAATAAAAACTCAACATATTAAGAAACCAAATAAACACAGCTAGAAAACTATGCTCACCAAATAAAATTGAAGGCTAATCAACAAAATAAAACACTTCATCAACATAACAAATATCCTCAAAAAAACTGTGGCAAAAATTATATGCACACACCTAAACCAACAACAATAAATCCCAAGATACAACAAACTATAAAACCTTATACTGCTGCATACCACAAGTTTCCAACATCAGTGAAAAAAATAACCGACATTTGGAAAAAACTTAAAACACAACATTCCAGTAAACACCAATTTTATTCAAAAACCAGGTACAAAATTAAAGTCCATACAATGTAAAAACTACACTGACAAACACAACACCAACATAATTTATAAAATACAATGCAACAATTGCCATAACTTCTATACTGGAGAAATAAGCAAAAAATGGAAACTAAATTCAAAGAACACAAAAAACACCACATGTTTTTGAACACTGCAAATCAAATAAATATAACATAACCTTAGGAAACACCCACATATTAAGTATGGAAACAAATGTAAACAAACACAAAATCAAAGAAGCCCTACTTATACAGCAACTAAAACCAAAATTAAACCAATATAAAGGAACAACATTATACCTATACTAATTAATAACCTAACATCCACCTGCAATGCCCTCTACAATTCCATACCTGTTTATACTCTCATACCTAAGATGTGTCCATCAATCATCACATTCCAACTCTTTCATAACCTGAAGATGATGTAGAAAGGCTGAAATGTTGTTTTCTCCTTATCAATAAAAGTATTGATACCCATGCTAACCATTCTGAAACACATTCAGTACTGTCCTCTATATGCAAAAAATGTTTTCCACATGCAACAAGCCTTGAAGCTCTCACCCATCTAGAACTGACCGATTCCAAAGTGCCTTACATACAAAACATCATGGAACAATCCTCCATCAATAAGAGTGCAACATACTCTTTTGATACAACACTCCCTCTATTCAATTTTACCAAACTACCACCTCTTGTTTGACAATACTTAGGTTGTGACCCCTCCAACCAATGAACAGGACACACACTAGCAATGTGATGTGAAAAATACAAAATGTAAAATCAAGTGCAATAACATCTTCAGAATAGTAAGAATATTGAGGGATAGCAAAAGGGAAAGGACTGTATTTATCTGCAAGTACCTCCACCGTGACCCACAGCATGGCTGGAACAACAACATTTTGATAAGAAGACTGATGGAATGAGAAAAAACTAAAGTTATAAACTTGATCAAATCCTGTCTGAGCATATCAACAGACAGGCCATGTGGATGATGAATCAGATTGTGATATGTGCATGTATACTAAGACCAATCCTGTTTAGGAGCTGACTGAAGCTACACACTCAATAAATGGTGTTGGTAAATTCCACTCAATATAGGAAAATTGGACAAAATTCAGACCATCCCACAAAAGAGAACCATAACCAAAACAAGTCCAAAGGGCAAGGCATGAAATCAAATCACATGGTGAGAAACACCAAAGAAATGGAAAATAAAAACATGTACTGTGGGAATTCCCAGACATGCAGAAATAGCCTGTTCAAATGTGATCAAAGAATATATATGAAAACTGACAATACCCAAGAAGTGATTGAGAAAGGACCAATCAATCCAAAGACCAAGTCAACATCAGTCACACAAGACAAGAGAAAATTTGTAGGTAGGACATGGAAAGGATGATAAATTACTAAGCATGTAAAATCTTAGAGATACATCATATGATGCTATATGCACAGGAGGAGCCTCAAAAGATGAACTGGTGGATAAAAGACGTAACCTTAAGACCATATTGGCAATGGGTGGTAAACAAAGAGCACTGTCCCATCCAAGAAGACCCCAAAAGTAAAGAAGCCACATGTGGAGGGAAAAGAAACTGAAAATGGAAAATGCCACAACTTTAAGAGGAGGGGATATCCCCCCAAAATTCTTAAATATCAGTGGAGCATCTAAAAATGAAATGGAAGGTAAACATTACCTGGAATAAAATAGATACAGTAATACAATACTGAAAAACTAGGTAATGGAAAAAAGGGATAGGATTAACACAGATCTGAAGAACATAAAACCAAGCTAATGTTTATAAGTTGATGTTAAAAGAAGTGAAGACTGTGTGGGATAAGGACTGTAAGTACCCACTATAAAATGTAGACAAAAAGATTTACATGAAACAATGTTAGGATAAGGGGAATATAATGTGAGATGTGTCTAAAAAACTTGTTATACAACTAAAATTATTTCAAAACCTATACTGGTATAATGTCTCATCTTTCCAAACTTGGCAGACTGTATGTCAAAATGTATGGACCCTCAAAATCAAGGCAAAGCCCAACAAAGGTCAGTTCCTTGGACAATCAGTCTCCCAACAAGGTAAAGCAAAAAAACTTCCCTGTATAAATGTGATGACAGAACACATAACCTCCAAAGTGGTAATGTTGAATTCATAATCCAAAATATGTAACCAAATACAACTCTGTTGACAGAAAGAAATTCCAAAAAATTTTGTAATAAAGTAATATGTTCCATAACCTGGTAAAAATATAAAATAATAACAAGTTACAAATATCACTATTGTGTAATAATAAAGAGTAAATTTGTTTGAGAGAAATTAATATAAAAGACATAGAAAAAGTTAAAACTTGAACCAATCACAAACTGAATGTCACAACACACATACTGTCAAACAAGAAGTGATAGTTTAGTAGAATTGAGTAGAGAAAGTCACATAGGTCAAGATAATATATGTTACACTCTTACTGGTGGCAGGTTGTTGCATGATTTACTTTTGAGACTCATTGGAACCAATCAATTCAAAGTGACTAGGACTTTCAAGATTTGTGGTATTTCATTCTCCATCTAAAGTTGAGTCTACAAAACTTTTTATTTAGTGATAATTTTTTCACTTATACTTGTGCCTTTAGTAACCAAATAGCCTTGATCTTCTCTCTTACCTTTCACTCTAACAGTCCAGTATTGAGCCTAATGTTACAAGTTTTAGTTCAGTTGTACCTACAGTAATAAATCCTAAAAGTGCCAAATTCTAAGTGAAAGAACTATTCTGAATTTTAATTATACCAATATAATATTTATATATTCTCCATAAAACATTTTAAACTTATTTGTCTCAGAAATAAAAAAAAAATACTTCTTTCAACATCTCCCTATACCTTTCTATGATCTCCTTAATCAAGTAATCAAATAACATGAAGCCTCTGGAGGTCTGAAAATGGGAATATGAGACAAATCTTACCAGAAAAAAAGGTAATGAAATATCTACACTAAAATGGAATAACAGAGCATTCTTAACACAATGACTGGATGACAGTGATTTTTGATAAATCGTTTTGCTACCATATAATGTGTTACATACTTTTAAACAGTAATTGGTTACCCTTTGTTGTACAGAACTTTCTTAAAAAATGTTCTTCTGAATAATGCATAATAAAACTTCAAATTGAAAAAAAAGACAATGAAAAATCCATGGTGGTTGCTGTAATTAACAAAATGCTTAAAGGGAAACAACCACAGATACACTGAGAAAAATGGAATGAAGATCCTGAGCAGTGGATGTCATCTGGTACAAATATAAGAGGAAAGGTATTTGATGATAAACAGTCTGATCTTATTTTGAACTTCATTTACCTGAACTTGACTCAGAAAGTGACATCATATGATGATGAAATAAGAGCAACATAAATTGGGCATAATGTAACAACCTACAGAAATTAAGCCAGTTTAATTGAACTTTATTTGTTATGCCAAACTTCTCTCTTGGTAAATACTTCAATATTATTTACTGAAATAGTTTGGATGCTGATTTTGGTGGGAGAAAGAGATGACCTTGGTAGGCCAGCTAAATGATTTTCTGTCATTTTTTTTTGCTTATGACATTAAATAGAAATGAAAAGGCTTTATTTAGCTCAGGAAAGGTTCAAGATGTATATAAAAAGAAGTAATGATCTCAACTGAGTGAAAGGTGTTCTATCAAACTGATTGCTTTGCAAGTACTTTCTGACCTTGTACATATTGAATAAAAGATTCAGAATTCCTAAACAAGTAGTTTCCAAAGCTCTAGTAGCTTCCTTAATGCAGAGACATTAAGCTGAAGGTTTTAGGCACTTCACATTAAAATAAAAGTACATTTTTATCTCCGTTACGATCCCTTAACTGTCCCTTCTCAGACACTGGTGATCTTCTTACCAGCAATTTCTTTTACAAGAGAATTGTATGAAACCAATTTTTGTGTTTATTCACAACTAAACAAACTCTACACACATTTATACTTAGACAGTATAACTCATTTCCCAAGCTCTCTTTCAGTTTTGATTCAACAGATTAAATCACTTAATACAGTTCACTGACTTCTAACAGCGTGTTGTCAATTACCGACAGTTGGTAAGTAGCACTGATGAAAATACAAAAATTTACACCTATTAATGACATGTTCTGCTATCTAGTAACAGGTCACAGAACTTTCTTATGCAACATGTAAATTTTGAGGGGCACAAGGGATGCAAAGTTTTTCATTATCATACCAACTTTCTGGGCTTACTAAACATTTTTTATAACTTACTATACCCCAAATGCATAAATGTAGTTCAATAAAAATTCAGTCATTTTTGCCTCTCTAACTAAAATGCTAGATTCTTCTTTATGAAACAAGTCATTGCCAACAGTTCAGCATTTTCATCAAATGCAGTAGACTTATTACTCTTCAGGAAGCATCTGTCAAAATAGCCATTGTAGAAATTTGATTTGGTTCATATTGCAAATTGTGCCACACATAAAATTTGCATTAAACCAACATTCAAAGGATTTAGATAAGTGACCAGCTATTGATACAATATATGAATAAAAATTATATAATTTTGTATAGTATCATATCCTTTAACTAACTGTTTGAATAAACAAATTGAAACAATAAAAACAGTTAAATGTTATCAGTGATGTCGAGAAACCCACTTGTTGAGAACTTTTATATGCAAAAACGGCTGTTCTGGGCCCAGAAAACACTTCAAATAGAAGAGCGAACAACGTTTCGACCTTCTTCGGTCATCGTCAGGTTCACAAAGAAAGGGTTACTGGTCGGAAGCTGACCACGTGTTTGGGAGGGGTTGTATAATTGAGTGTTGCAATGTAGAGGGCGCGGTTTGAATATATAATTTTGTCTATAATATTAATATAGGTATAATGGTGTTCCTTTATATTGGTTTATTTTGGGTTTGAGTTGTTGTATAAGTAAGGCTTCTTTAATTTTTCGTTTGTTTATGTTTGTTTCTTTATTTAGTATTTTAGTGTTTTCTATGGTTATGTTGTGTCCATTTGACTTGCAGTGTTCGAAAACGTGTGAAGGTGACTTTTTATGTTCTTTGAATCTGGTTTCCATTTTTCTACTTGTTTCTCCTATATAGAAGTCGTGGCAGTTATCACATTGTATTTTATAAATAATGTTGGTGTGGTGTTTGTCAGTGTAGTTCTTACATAGTATAGACCTTAGTTTTGTGCCTGGTTTTTGAATGAATTTAGTGTTAACTGGAATGTTATATTTTGTTACTAGTTTTTGCCAAATGTTGGTTATTTGTTTGCTGATGTCAGGAATATATGGTATACAGCAGTATATGGTTTCGTGATTTTTTGATTCGTGAGATATATTTACTTTTGTTGGTTGATTTTGCTTTCTGTCTAGGTGTGTGCGTATAATGTTTTCTACGGTTTGTGGAGGAAACTTATTAATGTTGATGAAGTGTTGTTTTATATTATCTAATTCATCGTTAATTTTATCTGGTGAGCATAGTTTTATGGCTGTGTTTATCTGGTTTCTTAGTATGTTGAGTTTTTGTTTTGTTTCATGTGCTGAGTCCCAAGGAATGTATAGTCCAGTATGGGTGATTTTTCGGTGGATTTCTGTTTTGAATTGTGTGTCGGTTCTTATAATTTTGAGGTTAAGAAATGATATTTGATTGCTTTCTTCCTGTTCACATGTGAAGTTAATGTTGGGATGTATAGAGTTAATGTGAGTGAAAAAGTTAAGTATGTGTTCTGTAGATTCGAATCCCGCAATCGTGTCATCTACATATCTGTACCAGTATAGTGGTGGATGTAATGCTGTATTAATTGCTTGTGTTTCAATTTGTGTCATAAAAATATTGGCTAGAACTGGCGATACTGGGTTGCCCATGCTTAGGCCATTTGTTTGTATATAGTTTTGGTTGTTGAACATGAAGTTTGTCTTTATTGTGGTGAATTCTATGAGGGTTGCTAACTGGTTACTGGGAATGTCTATGATCGGGTTAGGGTCTCGAATATAGAGTTCTAAGGCTATCTTGCAGGCTTCTGTTGTTGGAACTTCTGTGAAGAGGGATATAACATCGAAACTGGCCATTAAGGCTTTATGATTAAGTTGATTTAGATTGGACTTGAAATTAAAAGAGTCTTTGATGAATGAGCTGGCTGATGTTGCATATTTGGAGAATGCCCATGCTATGTATTTACCAAGATTGTAGTTAAACGATTCATATGTTGACATTATTGGTCGTAATGGACAATCTGGTTTATGAGGTTTGGGGATGCCGTATATTTGCGGTGTGCGTGAGTCGGTTTTACGTAGGTAGGAATAAAGTGTTTGTGAAATTGTGTTGGCTTTTTTTATTTGTAGTAGTAATTTGTTTAGTTGCGTCTCATGTGTCTTTGTTGGATTTGTGTGTATTGGTTTAAATTTGTTCGTGTCTGATAGGATGTTATTCATTTTTTGTATGTATTCATTCGTGTTCATTATTACTATAGCGTTACCTTTATCTGCTTTTAGAATTTTTATGTTTCTGTCTTGTTTTAGGTTTCTAATGGAATTAATGTCTCTTTTTGTAAGGTTGTTTTTTAGTTTTCTGTTTTGTGAAATTATGTTGATAGTTTTGTAAGAAAATTCTTTGAAAAAATCGTTTAAGATAATGTTTTTAGGTGGTTCTGGAAAATATAAATTTGTAATTTTACCTCGGAAGTTTGGCAGTTGGATGTCAATAAAGTTATCTAAGTTGTCTTCTTTCTGTTTGTTGTTTTTGTTTTCTGTAGAAAGTATCACAAGTCTCCTGGCTAGGTCTTCTAAACATGTTTTGATTTCTATGGTTGGAATGTACCTTGGTGGTATTGCAAAGTTGAGTCCTTTGTTAAGTAGATGTATCTCGTCTGTGTTTAATTGTCGGTCAGATCTGTTAATTATGAGGTTGGTCAACAGTTTGTCATGTTGATGTCTTTTCTGTTGCTTACATCTTAGTTTTTCAAGTTTTTTGTTGTGGCGGATCTTTTTGTCTCTATCGTTTTTAGTATTGATTTGGTTTATGTTTCGTTGTATTAGTCCGTAAATCTCTGGTTTAATGCAGCATGCTAGTTGATAGTCTAAGTTCATTTTTTGTTTTTGTAAGTCACGTAGTTCTTTGTATTTTTGTTCAACATGGCTTTAAGAAGTTTTTTCTGTAAATTTTGGATAATGTTTGTGTATTTATTAAAATCTTTTGAAAGTTTTACCTTTACAAAATTAGGGGTTAGTTGTTCTTTTCTACATTGTTGAATAAAGTTGATGTCATTTCTTCTATTAATGATACGTAGGTTTAAATTTCTTAGTTTCTTAACAATCGTGTGAGCGTGTACTGTTAATGGTGGTGTACTGTATGCTTGTTCAGACATAATGGAAACAGGTAAGTACAAATACACTGAGAAAAAACACAAAAAACTTACACTTCTCGAACAATTGCCGTGGTGAAATAACAATCAGTGATGTCGAGAAACCCACTTGTTGAGAACTTTTATATGCAAAAACGGCTGTTCTGGGCCCAGAAAACACTTCAAATAGAAGAGCGAACAACGTTTCGACCTTCTTCGGTCATCGTCAGGTTCACAAAGAAAGGGTTACTGGTCGGAAGCTGACCACGTGTTTGGGAGGGGTTGTATAATTGAGTGTTGCAATGTAGAGGGCGCGGTTTGAATATATAATTTTGTCTATAATATTAATATAGGTATAATGGTGTTCCTTTATATTGGTTTATTTTGGGTTTGAGTTGTTGTATAAGTAAGGCTTCTTTAATTTTTCGTTTGTTTATGTTTGTTTCTTTATTTAGTATTTTAGTGTTTTCTATGGTTATGTTGTGTCCATTTGACTTGCAGTGTTCGAAAACGTGTGAAGGTGACTTTTTATGTTCTTTGAATCTGGTTTCCATTTTTCTACTTGTTTCTCCTATATAGAAGTCGTGGCAGTTATCACATTGTATTTTATAAATAATGTTGGTGTGGTGTTTGTCAGTGTAGTTCTTACATAGTATAGACCTTAGTTTTGTGCCTGGTTTTTGAATGAATTTAGTGTTAACTGGAATGTTATATTTTGTTACTAGTTTTTGCCAAATGTTGGTTATTTGTTTGCTGATGTCAGGAATATATGGTATACAGCAGTATATGGTTTCGTGATTTTTTGATTCGTGAGATATATTTACTTTTGTTGGTTGATTTTGCTTTCTGTCTAGGTGTGTGCGTATAATGTTTTCTACGGTTTGTGGAGGAAACTTATTAATGTTGATGAAGTGTTGTTTTATATTATCTAATTCATCGTTAATTTTATCTGGTGAGCATAGTTTTATGGCTGTGTTTATCTGGTTTCTTAGTATGTTGAGTTTTTGTTTTGTTTCATGTGCTGAGTCCCAAGGAATGTATAGTCCAGTATGGGTGATTTTTCGGTGGATTTCTGTTTTGAATTGTGTGTCGGTTCTTATAATTTTGAGGTTAAGAAATGATATTTGATTGCTTTCTTCCTGTTCACCCTTTCTTTGTGAACCTGACGATGACCGAAGAAGGTCGAAACGTTGTTCGCTCTTCTATTTGAAGTGTTTTCTGGGCCCAGAACAGCCGTTTTTGCATATAAAAGTTAAATGTTATGTAAAACAAATGTACAAAATAGAATATATTATTCTTATATTGCCTCTATTGATATGCAAATATTTATTACAAAAAGGAGTAATATAACTCATCACAATTCATTGTAACTACTAGGTTAATCACAATAATTTATTTTTACTTAGAACTTTTAAAGCCTAAACATATATTTTCAATTCTTAAAGCTAGCCCCAAAACTCATGGTTCCAGGTGTGCCAAACCAACTTCACTACTGTTTGTAACAAAAAATGAAGAAAATGTCAATTTTCTCTTCTTCAAATTTTCTCAAAATAATACTGCCCATGGAATTCCAGACAATAACTTGTGTATTTTGGAGAAACTGTTATTCAGAAATCAATTCTGGCTCAAAAGTTCATGTATTGTATGATATCTGGGGTTTTTCTGTGTGTAAACCATAAGTTAGCCATGTTAAGTCATGCCTTGACCATTAATTTTAGCTGTTAAGACAGGAATAAAAAACATCTGCAGGCTAGTTAACTATTTGATTAGTGATTAAAAACACAGTATAGAGAAATGCACAAAATATACATTAATATTTCTCAAACATTTCACAACTTCATTCATTGTTCACTGTTCTATGTTGCAAAGTAGGCATCCTTTAACCTCAGATGCACTAACAACGAAAAACTGACCAACTAGCCAAAAAACTTAAATACATTAAAAACTGTTATTTAGATTAAACAATGGACTAACTAATGAAATACACCAATGCTACTATTATCATTTGTTTCTGTCAGCCAGAATTATTTCTTTACCCAGGATAAAAAGGAAAATCAAGGCACCAGTGTATATTTATTTACTTTCACAGCAACAAGAGCATACTAATAATAACTTAATATCAACAACTACTTGATAGTATTGCCTGAACTAACTGCCTTTGGTACTATTTGAGTCCACACACACACACACACACATGCAAACTGATAGTTTGGTTGGTTGGCTGATTTAGTATTTTGTGGCAAAAAGCAGCTTGGCTATCTGTGTCAAACATCCAGTGAAAAGTTAAAATAAAATTTATTAAAATTCACAAAAGGAAATTAAGGTAAAACAAAACAAAGTTTAAAAAACATAAATAGCATAAAAGCAATGTTTACATCAAGTCTACAACATTAAGAGAAAAACTACAAAATTCAAGTTATAAAGGATTTTCTGTAGCATAACTGTAATAATCATAACTCACCAGGAAGACCAACAGGTAAGTACAAAAACCACTGTCAGTCACCTGAAGTTGCCCTTTCCAGTCCTGGTTTTGAGTTATTTAATGCTACAGCCAGTTTCTAATTTCAAATTGAACTAGATGAGCTGTGATTTTTAAAAGGGATGCAATGAGGGTCCATTTCACACTTGTGTGCATCATGGTCCTTGCCACTGCAACAAGCACACATCAAGGAACCACGACATGGTGTCTTCGAGTGACTGAACCGTTGATACTAGAAACATCAGAGAGGGTTTGAAATGTATGGCCATACCATGCAATTAAGATAACCTGCTTTGATGGTGGCAGGCAGACAAGGTTTTGTAAATGTTAAAATGAGGACATTGGTTGGCATCATAATTCCATCTTTGCAAGTAGAGATATGCCTCACTGTAGAAACTTCTTGGGTGGAGAAACCATCGAGAATCTCTGACTCTTGAATGTTCTTCAAATTCCTCTCAATAACTCCTCGTGATGAATTCAAAGTAGCATGAGGTGTAACCTCAATAGGCATATCCCCAATTGCCTTTGAATGCAAGAGTTCACTGTGTTGAGATGTGAATGTTTCCACCAATATGTTACCATACTGAAACTTCTTTACTGACTGTGGAGAGCCAGCAAGTCCCTTCAGAATGAAAAAGGGAGACATTTGCCCTAAAGGTTTGTTTAAAGTAAGTGTAATATAAGAAAATGAGGTACAATAGGTGGTATGGATGGTGAGAATTGCTGCTCAGAATCTTCAAGATGTGGTCATTTACCTATAGACTGTTTTTTAATATTTTATTAAGATTTTTAATTGGAGTATCCATAATAAAGGGAAATTTCAGTGCCCACTAACCCCACTCACCATGAAGCCCTACAAGGGAACACACTACAATGTTAAACAAGGACACTGCAACAATGTCAGGGTTTTGTGAGCACTATACCCAAACACCAGCATCAAATATAATGTCCACAACACCTGTTGAGAACACCAAACACTGGTATTTGGTTGACCCTAGCCCGAGTGGACCAGCCGACTGACCCAAGGGGGGGCCATTCCAAGGCTGCCCATCTATAGGAATTCAAGGCCAAAGAGGTGTGTTAGATCCTTAACCATCAGGATCCTCTTCTCTTCTTTCCTTCATAGGTTGTCATGCATGGCAAACACGTGGGTGGATGTTTAGATCCAAGAATGAACAGAACCTTCCCTGGGAGGTCCCCTCACCACATACAGGAATCCACACTGAGGGGGAATTGAGAAAAATAAAATGGCACAAATTTAGTAATACGTTATGCAATCACAGCACTTAATTCCTCAAAAAAAACATGAAGTACTAAATCTTGCAGAAGTGTTCTAGATTCATGTTCCATTTAGCACAAATTAAATTTAAGAAAACACTAGATGGCAAGATGAAATGTTAGTTGTCATGACAACCTGAAGTCAAGGATTTGTTGAGGCCTGATATTTGTGTGTCTGTGTGTTATTACATATTTTTTTAAACTTAGTTGTTGAAGAAAAGAGTCTACTGTTTAATGTTTCTTTGAAAAATTTTAAGCACATGATTTTAATGAGCTTGATTTAATTAAAACATATCACAAAAAAGTATCACTGATTAAATAACTGGTAATATCTGGAATTCAGTTATTACCACTAAAAATAACACTGTGGATTTATGGTTTGTGCTATCTGACTCACCTTCTTCGCTCTGCATCCTGTGGATCTGTTCCAGGTAGATTGACTGTAATTGATGAAGAGGAAGATCCCATGTTATACTTCCTTATAGGTTTCTTGCACAGTTTGATTTTAACCAGAAACTCAAAAACAGCATTGCTTACCACAGCTATTGGAGGTTGAAGAACATTTGGGAAAAAGCTGCAAAATATAATCTGGATTGTCACAAAAATATTAGATATGCTGACGGTTTAAAACTTCTGTATAACATTTGATCTGATTTTGTGATACATGGAAAAATTCATCTTACGATTAATTCTCGTTTCACTACTATATATTATCAAAACTACCATAATTTATCTGATTTTCTAAGATGTAAATGAATTTAAAAAAAATTCCTTTTGCTTTCAGAGTGCCAAACCAGTCATCACATAAAGCAATTTTGCTGACCAACCATTTACAGCATGAAAACTAGACAAATATTTGTAAGCTTACGTAGAGGAAACTCAGCTTTTTCCATTGGTTATAAACTTATTTTTCAGCCATATAAAGTTGGTTAGAAAACAATCTTAAATAATGAAGAGAAGAGCTTCCCTGGTTAGCTTCACACATTTATTACTATCTCAGTAAATCATGAAAGTAGCAGGTTCAAATTTCAAATTCTTGTTTGAAATTAAGAAATAGTTATGATTCCTAACTTGCTAAAAACTGCTGCTTTCTATTTTTAACAAAAAAAAAATCACTTTTCAGACATTAAATGATGCAGAAAAATGATGAGGAATAATTTATTACCTATTTTTTTCTTTAGATGTACTTAACATGCATGCCCTAAGACAGTTGTCATAAGAGAAGTTATGTAGTGTATCAGACTGGCCAATGACTTCTATCTCTAATGATTGAATTGCTTTCCAAACACTTTCATATACTTTAGTGATTAACAGAAATGTTGGATTAAACTTCAAGTTATACTTTTATATCTTCAGTTCTAATGGACTGCAATTCATCTCTTATATAGACAAATATT
This sequence comes from Carcinoscorpius rotundicauda, assembly GCA_011833715.1. Lineage (NCBI taxonomy): Eukaryota > Metazoa > Arthropoda > Merostomata > Xiphosura > Limulidae > Carcinoscorpius > Carcinoscorpius rotundicauda. Next base: position 68,781,456 of record CM022399.1, on the reverse strand, counting down.
GCACACTTTTTTAAAGCCCATCACTGTTAGATGACTTATAACAGAAATTTTAAAATAATCCATATTTTTAGTATTCTCCAGCTCTAAAATGGTTCAGTAGTTCTCACTGTGTGATAGCCTATTTAAATATGAACACTGAACTCACCCATTTTGTTCCTAACAATAGTAATTGTGCTTATCTCTTAATATACTTTCTTGATTTGATACATGTATATTTCAAACTGTTTAACTTACACTTTTTAATCTAGAAAATTTTAACTGTACTTTTAATTTTATACTTATATGTTTACAACAGCATTTCTCTGCATGCAGATTTACGTATACACTTAGTTTGCAATGATGAGTAAGGCTAATTTCTTAATTAGGATGTACATTTGTAAATCAACTTTATCATAAGTGTAAATCCTGCAGTTTGCTATGAAAGTTTACTGGTCTCAGTCTACAAAAGTGTATGTATGCATTGATAAAAATTCATTTTAAGTTATATTTTTCAAATTCATCTAAATGAGAAAAAATGGAGGGAGCTTTCATTGTCAAGTGAATAGCATATGGTTCAATGATAAAGGTAGTTAATACCAAAGTATTGGGTGGGTAGGTAACACATGGACAAAGTACTATTTAACCCTTCAACACCCTCCTTAAAGGTCCCTCTTATGATAAGAAGCCTACAGCTTAGCACTATACTCCAAATGTAGCCTAACCAGTAACCTATGCAAAAAAGTTAACCTCTTTAAACTCCTGTTTAATATTTCTGTAAGAAAAAATGCAAAAATCCAAGTTGCTTAACCACTAACAACACACACTGCTTGAATAGCTTTAAACACTGATCAACTTTCACAGTGGATTTTACTCATATCAATATTTATGGCAATTTTGTTTAACTCATTGATTTGACTTGTGTATTGATATGTCAAACGGTAATGGGGACCAGAACTTTGCAGTTTAAGAAAAGAATCAGTGACTTTTTGAAAAATAATGATTGATTGGATTTAATATAGAACAGCACCATAAAAAACAGCTCAATGTGCATTTCCTAAAAATCTCATTCCACATTCAGCAAGTAAATCTAAAGGATCCAGTAGTTCTCAAGTGAGATAAACTGACAAGGTTGGCTTAAACATTTATGTTTCTAAAGGGTGGGTATACAAGAAAAGCTTTGAAGGACCAAATATCCCCTTACTGTCCATATTGTTATTTTAGCCCATCTTTCCAAATCATAAATTTACATCCTCTCATCCTTCTATCTTTAGAAAAAAAAAGCACAAAGAAAATCATGACTTTATCCTTCCTATCATCCAGATAATTTTAACTTCAATACAATAGAGCTATCAACACTTATGCACCTGGGCCCATTTTTACATTTAATTTGTCAATAAAAACACACAACAGATCAAATTCAGCATTATATTCATTCAGAAAATGCACCATTTAATTTCACTGAGAAAAAATACTTCACGACTCATAGCATTCTACCATACTTTGTAAATTTACGTTTAGAAAAGTCTTACATAAACAGATTCCTGAAGGTTATCAGTTCTGTTAACATCACACCTTATCTTTTTTCTCAAGAGAAAATAAGTTAGTGTTCCCATAAGATAACATTTTCATCTGAGATTCATCCTAATAAGGCACTTTTTAAATTTTTCCCATCCCAATAAGTTAGTATTTTTCCTCAGATAAGAAGACAAAAACTTTACAGTATTCCAAAAATGCCTAACTAAAAATTTGCATAGATAAATATGTTAACTCTTTTGTCTTGTAATCACTATTATGTCCATAAATACATGCTAAAATCAGATTTTACTAATAAAAATCATGGCAGTGCTTTGATAGTTTTAGTTACTTATTGATAACTATACCAAGACCTTTTTTACAGTCATGCTACTAAGTAAGTCTCCATCTACATTAAACTAGTGTTACAAATTATGATAAACCAACTGTATTAGCTTCCACTTTCTATAATTCAAATCACTAATCAATTTTGCCTTAATTACCAACTGATCCAAACCATTCTGTTACATCTCAATACAGCTAAAGATATGCATGAGTTAATGTAACCAGAAACTTTATAAATTATTAATTATGCTTCTATCAATATTATTATTATTATTATTATTATAAGTAACTGCAAAGTCCCAAGTACATGGCATGGAAGCACTCTACTTGTAATAATAACATCTTGCTTTCTCTCAACCTAGTAATCAATGTAGACAATTAAATATATTTTACTTGTTTCTACTTTGCTGTGGTACCTTGTCAAAGGCTTTTTGAATATCTAAATATTTAAAATCCACAACTTAATATCATATAAATCACATATAACATCCTCTAAACAAATTAAACCATATATTCTAGTACCATCGGTCTTGATAACAAAACCTTCAATTTTCCCATGTTAGTCACACAATGCAACAAATGAATTGTTACAAAAATAAATGAAAAAAACTTAATATCTAAATATTTAACCTACCTAGTATTTATGTGAAAAATATAATAGTATCATAACATCAAACATTACACAATAAAAATATGAAAGATGAGAAACTCTCTAATTTTGGGTTTCAATCTAAACCAAAGGATGAGTGAAAGAATCTTTTGTAACAGCTAGATAATTTGCTCATCAATTAACCATCACTTTAATTAATCAAATACATTCAATAAATCCATTACCCTATCCTCATAAGACTGCTATAAAAAATAGGTAAAAGACAGTCTATTGTACAGCTTTGTCTGTACACATAAGGTTGGTGTATTTGAATAAATTTGTAATCATAAAACTATGCATAACTCTGAATGAGCTAAATGTACCTTCATGAAATTTGTTAAGTTTAAAGTAAATATTACAAGTATGATGTACACAAGATTATAATTTTTTAATGAAGCATTTTTGCTTGATAGTGCCTGTGTCCTTAACAAGACATTTGCTGGGTCAGTTCAAGTGCAAATAACATAAGCACTTTCAAAATTCATAAACAAATGGAACTAAATGTTTACATTAACTATAAAAAAAGAACCTACATACTTATTCTACCATTAGTTTAGTGCTTGCTCTATTCAATATTCAAATGTTTCTAATGGATAATGTTTTCAATGGACAACAGATTTTTAGTAAAAAATTAATCACTCTCTGGAATGGACACAAATTCTAAAAAAATACATGGAATTAAAATACAAAATTGATTCTAATATTTGTGTCATAAAAACTTTTATCAAGTCCTAGCAAACGTTAAAAGAAAGAGGAAATCCTCTCTCTAAACTTCAGGCATAATAATTTAGGATTATGTTACTTTTTAATCAAAGACTTTATACATTAAAATTTATCATAGAAACAATACAACTGCACTGTTTAATATTTAGAAACAATAAAGGATTTCCTTATTAGTCACCTGTTGCAAGATTTTAAATATTCATGTTCACAAAAATGTTAAGAATCTTCAGTGCTTATCTGAAACTATGCATTTATCAAATTCTTTGGAATAAACCAGGGTAGAAAATTAATAATCTCAAGCACTTACAAGGTTTTCTCACTACAGAAGTCTAAATGGTGTGTAATTTCGAAAGCCACTCTTAGATCTTTCCTTTAAAAATGCTAGCAACTGATGAAGTTTTATAGAATGCTATACCTAAACAATTTATCAAAGAATGATAGCAACTCTTCAATTGTCAATCACCTGACAAGGTTTATTAACTTATAAAAGTTGGAGAGAGACTCAGTTATCTGATTATGTGATGATTTTTAACACTCTTCAATGAACAAAAAGTGGTTAGCCACAATACTGGTAATGACAAATTATTCCACTTTTACAATGGCTTAAGTGCATGAATGATGAACTCTTCTCATGAAATTCTGAATTGAATAAAACTGAAAATACTTTCATACCCACATGTATCTTGTTCTATCAGCATCTCTAATTTTGAAGGGAATAATAGCATCAACAATTACAACCATAAATTTTCTTCATTAATTTTCTTATTTTTAAAACAATACATCTATTGCCTTAACTACTCGATTGATATATTATTTTATCTTTTTTTTGCATACTTAGAAAGAAAAAAAGGAAACATAAAAATCTAAGTTACTGTTATAAAAACATTTTTTTGGTTTAATTAGATATTAAGAAAAAATATAAATGTTGACTTCCATATGGGATTTTGTCATGAATGTCTGTAAAAAAAAAAAATAGTGTGTGTGTGTGTGTGTGTGTGTGTGTGTGTGTGTACATAAAGGAATTTGGCATTAAAAATTAAAAAGAGGAGACAGTAGTTTTCAGTGAATGATAGCATCAAATTTCTATTAAAAAGTTTTTGTAAACTAATTAAGTATTATTTGATATGCAGCATCAGAAATAAGTAATGCTTAAGCATAATGTTTTTGGCTGTAAAAAACAAAAAATTAACAAGTAAATGTTGTTATTTAAGATGTTAATGTTGCAGTTCTCCATGTCTTTTCTTCTGAGAATTATTAAATCAAGATTTCAAAATTATAATCAGTGAAATTTGCTCAAAAGTATATTTTGTGGTCTAGCCTAATTTTACTTTTCTAATATTCAAGAAGATTCAGAATGTAATTCAATTCTGAAGTTTGTGAGAATTGATTATCCATGGAAATAATCAAATTAAAAGAAACAGCAATGTGTGATAGTAATCATTATCAACACCACAGGCAATGTGGAAAATTTCAGATAGTATAAAAAAACCAAAAAACTGATGCATTGTGTTTTTAATCTTTTTACTTCCCATAAACAGATTAATACAGATATGATTCAGGCCAATTAATATACTTCCCACAGAATACTGAAACCTAGTAAAGGTCCACTACTTGTTACTGCTAACATAAGGCTGAATTTTAGTTTTGATCTTAGCTGATAATTTACCTTGATCAAAATATAACTTTCCTATAGTCATATTTATCATCCAGCTTAGCTGTCAATTTGGATATGTTAAATTTGTGGCATTTATCAATGACTTTTCTTTTTTATATCTTCAGTAAGCCATAATGTACATTTTAGGCTTAGCAAATTAAAACATTGAACAAAATTATCACCACATAACGATTTTTATTAAACTTCTAACAGTTATAAATTACTTGCAGCACTTTTAAAAAATATTAGCTTGAAAAGGATTGCTAAACAAAAAAATTTCAATTCTCAAATGTTACTAATATACCACAGTAATGTTAAAAATAAAATTCCACTTCTGAATAATATTTCTATTTTTAAATATACTATATTATGTATATTGTTATCTTAAATAATATTTACACTTCTTTAGTTAATACACTGACAAATGTAAATTAAAAATAATGGTAGCAACACAAATACTGACGTATATTACTGTATATATTTGCATTTACTAATATCATTAGATTTTACAATTTGAAAAAAGTCAAATCGATACAGATTATAAACTCGTGTATCACCTTGCAACTGTAAAACTTTCTGCCATATCTCCTCTTGTTCCATTACTGTGATACTGGTAAAATCTTAGATAAGCCCACGAAGTTAGCAGTCCTGCTGTGTGCATGACTGGGTAAGTTCCTCGAAGCAGTCCTACTAACCACAGGACTAGGCTTAAAAGTAGAACATTTAGAGGTACATTTCTATTCCTTAATTTTCCAAGTGGAGTTGACAATAGCACGTGTTCAGGCATTATCTGCTTAACTGCAACTGCAACACCTGCACAGTATCCAGCTAATCCATGGATATGAATCAAAAATAAAAAGTTAGGATCAGATGTAACGGTATACAATATAATGTAATATGTTACGGACAAAAAAGCAACAAACGTATTTACAATTGCAAAGAAAGTCAACATCTCTATTGCACCCCATAGTGGTTCGATAAGTTTTCCACAAAGTCCAACAGTAATTATGTCAGCAAGAACAAGCCAAAATCTATTCTCCAGGAAGCAATGTGTGAATGCTGTCCACACCCAGAAGTTTGGAGGAATAATAAAACCTGGTGTTACGCTAATAGCATTCACAGCTGATTCACTGAAAGATAAAAAATAGCACAATATTACCGTAACGCAAATACACTTGACAACAATACTACTATTTCCCAACGCTGCGCTGAACTGTTGCTTGATATAGGGAAAATTGCGTTGAATAACTACTACAGATGCCATGTTGAACTGGACGCTGACATCACAAATGCTTTTTAGTGCTGTCTGTTGGATAAAATCAACAACAAACAATTTCTACCAGAAATATAAGAATATTTTACAGAATGTCTTAGTATATTCAATTTTCAAATTAAAATAAATAAATTTTTACTAATTAACGTTTACAAAATTTTATCAACAAAAATAAATAGCATATTTTATATAACTGGTTAAGGCTCAATGTAACAAAAATCAAATAGCACTCTGGAATTAAATAATGTTCAAACTCTTACATCAAAATTAAATAAAGGTTAAAGAGTGGATTATCTCGAGGTTTATATGGCGCATTAAATGCCATGGTGACTATCTCACTTTCCACAGAAGAAGCCATAGTGAACTGTGATTTAGTATTTTATTACATTTGTTCCCCAGTGAAAGCAAGTGGTTCCGAAACGTTTTCATTGACGACACCCTAATTCATCTTGATTTACGTGACACTCCTGGTGCTACATGCAATATTTTTCGTAAGTTTTTTTATGTTCTTAACTAGTCTTCGTTTGCGACAACATTTTGAAAAACACTGGTGTTGAGGTTAGAAGTATTTATTTTAATTTCATCAAATGACTAAGGGTAAGAGCGCAGTCTGTCAGAAATGGGCCTGATGTGTTATCTGTACAAGGGTTGAATATTTTACATTTAAATATATTAAATACATCAAATAGCAAGTTACGTAATAATCATGGACGATATAAAGTTGTTTTATAGGTAATGTGATGCCACCAAAGAAGTTTCTTTCTTGGGGAGAGGAGAGTAACAACCCTTTCAGTTGCAACGTATTAATACATCCACAATACAAATATGTGGTCAGATCAGATCTTGAACTTTCCAAAATAATATATCACTTATTACTTAATGGCATCGGAAAACAAAGATATACGGACTGAATCAGGGTCACCCAGAGAGAGATTTACCCAGCTGTGGTAAGCAAAGTGTAGCATCTTCTAGTACGCGAGAACCCAAAACACAAAGGTCTAAAGTAAAAGTAACCCACTTTACCAGCAACAGCATGCACCATAATCAGAAAGAATATCCATCTGAAAAAGAAAAAAATAATGTATGCATAAGTTGTTTCCATAATGCGTTGTTTACTTATTAAATACCTCAAAGAACTGGAAAATAATACTGGAATTCACATCATTACTGTTATGAAAATGTCATGTAAATGTTGTGTAAACGACAACAATGTCGTGTTGTGTTTGAGTTTCCATATCTATTATTTATATTTCCATATTTATATTATTGTTTCGAAGTTTAAATCAATAAAATATGTTATTATTCATATAAAATAACATTTAAAAATTTCTAAAATTAGGTAGATCAATCATATGTTTATAAATAATTTGTATGGCGGCCTGCTGTCTAGACGATGAGTCTCGTGCAAAAACAGACTTGCGCAGAGTACTCCGGAACTCTGTGGAAGTTACGCAATTGTTGGAGAACACAGTAAGCCTACTAGTATATAAACAGACGGCGATGCGAGAAGAAAAGAGTCAGTCATTCGTTTTTACTTTCGATTCAAGAGATATTGTCTCCGTTTGAGAAAATTTCAACGTTTGCTGTGTGTTTATTCAACTTGAATTTGTGACTGGAGCTAGATCTACAAAAACTGTGATTTTATTTCGTCAATCTTTACGATTCATTCGAATTAGTGGTTATACTGAAAGTCAACACGTATAGAACTGTTTAGGGAAGGCCGTGACAAGTTGGAAGACGATACATTTCAGACATTCATCGAAAACATCGTAAAAAGAACTTCGTCAAATTTATTGAACTGTGAATTGTTTCTGGATTTCTCCATTCAAACTTCGGAATTTCTTCGTGGGATCAAATTCACACCCTAGATTGGAATTTTGGATTTCTGATCTGGACTTTTGGACTTTCATTCTAGATCATTATATTGGACACAGGCCAGTACCATTTTGTGTTGTAATTAATTTTGAAGGTTGAAACTGAATATCTGTCATTGTTATTATATAATTTATGTTATATTTGTCACATATATAATAGTTTATTGTAATAAATTATATAAGCTGTTATCTGCGTCTTTCTGGTGCATTCAGTCCACATAAAAAAACGTAACAGTTACACATAAAATTATACTAGTAAAGTCTCTAGATACACAGAACCAAGCTCAAAAGCAAAACACTTAAATATCAATTTATATTCCTTAGTTTTCTAAGTGGAATTAACAGCAGTCGGTTTTCATGCATTATCTGCGTGGAATTGTTGAAAGGGGCACTGGGGCTTCTGCTCTGTATACATTATGGAAAACAGCAAGGATGAGAAATGTTCCTTGGACAGCATTATGATGGTGCCTTTTATAACAGAAATTACAATATACGAGTTTTCAGAAGATTATCGAATTTGTCTCATATTCAGAAGAGACATCAAATATTTAGTGGGAAAAAATGATGTCTTCCAAGATAAATGATACTTTCTGAGGTAGGAGGCATGTTAATAAGGTCACAAAAGGTCATGCCAAATTCTTTTATCCTTACTAGTTCACCGTGGCATTACATTCCTTCATTAACTGGGGCCAGAAAATACAAGTTTTTCGGGCCTAACTTCAATCGATACATATAATTTTATTGTTGTTTTAACCTTATGATGGCAAAGATGTCGCCAGAAATGTTTTGTTTTACCAACTACAAATCCTTAAATGTTCTTGGCAAATAACTACCTGGAATAGCTGGATTTGGGGATGGGTGATGGAATGAATGATGCAAAATCTGGACAATCCAGCATAAAAACTGAAAAAGTACTGTGAGTATTTCATTAACTGTTTATTCATAAAAGCTGAGTTGCATCAACATTTTAACTCAGAGAAATGAGTATCTATCAAACCAAGTCTGATGCTTAAACAAAAGAACTCAATGAAAGTTTGAACACATTGTGAATGATGCTATTGAAGAAATATCACAGTATAGCAATTAGAAATAGTGAATATATCCTCATTATTAATTAAGAGTGAAACAGTGTGCCATCACATGGTGTTAGAAACATTTACAATGGAGCAGTTTATTATACGTCTATCAAAAGTTGCAGTAAGTCAACTTCCACTGGAGTAAAGTCCAGTGATGTCTACATCTAAAAAAATCTTAAGTTAAATCCTAAACCACTTCTATCACATACACTTCCTGTTGTTTTGGTGAAATTATCGTGAATGTCAGAGAGTAGTAGTAAGGGCTTCCAATATTATTCTATAATTGTTGTGTCACAACAGCAACAGGCACTTGCTCTTGAATATAGACAGGAAAAATAAAATCTGTGCTACGATTGTTGGTCAGTGGAGCATTTCAAATAAAATGGCCTATATTTTTCAGGAACACCATATTCCATCTAACCTCGGAAAGGGGGCGTGAAGATTGTAAACAACTCAGTCTGTTACTACCCCTGCTTCATTAAACTAGTGGAGTCTAAGCCAGATTTGACTATTGACCAAAGTTACAGTGTTCAGCCAAAAAGTTTCATCCCACCTAGCTCACACAGAGCTGGAAGGGAATTAGCATAGGCCAATAAAAGCTCACTGAAATAAGGCAGAAGTCATGATTTATACAGAATCTGCTAGAACTTTAATTTCACATTGAGATGGATATCACTGTAAAAATTTCTTAGAAATGTTTTTGACTAAAGGTGACAGGCCAAATCCCTAGTATTTTTTGACTCACAAGTTTACCTCAAAGAATTCAGTAAAAGCCTACTAAGTGGAGGATCAGCAATATCGAGATACAAGGCAAAAAGAGAGAAAGAGCAAAAATTTCAAGACTTTATTAGGTACAGAAACAAAACACAATACTATTTTTATTTATGTTACCAATGTCTTAATTCGAGTAAATTTGATTAAGATTTATATGGCTACGATAATGAAAATCATGCAAATCAGTGAAGCATTCAGCTCACCTACTACTTTTTCAATAAAGATGCCATCTTAGGTCAATACTTTCTTTCTGATTGTTTTGTGTTAATAAACAAAAGTTATTTCACATTGTTATACATACTGTGGCCAGTCTTTAACAGCTCAGTTAAACTCATAGAAATCATAAGTACCTTGCGTTCCTTTTCTGATGAACCTTTTGTTACTCTGCAAAATGTATTTGATAACACTTAAAGGAAATCAGTGTACCTGAGAGTACCACTTATTTCAGATATAGTCAAATTCTGGATTTAACTTTCGTTAGAGCAAGACCAGTATAATTTAATTAACATGGAATGTGTTAAGGAAGTAGTTCATGTAGCCTTCAAATAGTCCTAAACTTCTACCACTTAGTTTCTTATATACAGTACTTTACGTCAATCTATAAAGTTACTCTAATGCTTCTCATTAAACATTCACTGACTTCATGGTTTTGGGGATCTCTGGGCTACGTTGCTATAAGTTATATAAAATACAATGTGGTTTCTATGTCCTCGTTATCTGTGCAGTTCAATAGAGTTTCTACAAACATGTTTATTAAAAAGTCATTAAGTTCATTTTGCCCTGACTACTTATTGTTTTATATCATTCACCCACAGTATTCATGGAAAAGATAACTTCAAGGGCATTCATATTGTACGAAGTTAGACAGTTATATTTTCACAGCATTCAAGTGACATCTTTGTATTTTAGTTTGTAATGAACAGTCATCACGTAGTTAGTGCTCTCCAGGTAAATCTTTACATTGAAAATTTAAGTAATTAATTGAGATTTATTCCGTGTGAAACCTTAAATAACTAAATAAAAATTTGCTTATGGTTCAATTTAGAACATTTTAGGGGTCATTTCTCCAGCAAGGATGATTGCCCATTGAAGCAAGTGAAGTACATAATTTTACTATCTTTATTTTTGAGAAAAACTGTTTATTGTACATTTGTGTTTCGTCTTTATTTCTCACCAACCAAGTCAGAAAATCTAAAATTATTTTGCAGCACGTGTTTTAACATATCTCTAATTATTTATCAGACTTGCCACTCTTGTCGTTTGCAAACTCACAACACTAGAGGAAAAACCGGGTTTCAATACCCCCAGTGGGCAAAGCATTGATAGCTCTTTGGCGTAGTTTTTTGTTTAGCTACAAATAAACATTCTTGAGAAAAATTAGTTGTACCTAAAAATCCACAAGTACATGCATTAGATGGAAAATAAATTTGCCATCATAACAATATGATAAAACAAGAAGAAACAGCTTAAAGTGTCTTTAGTTTACTGTAAATTCTACACCCTTGTGCAAATTAATTGAAATAAATGGTCATTTTACAATATTTTCAGCATGGTGGTGTTAGCTTGTTGGACCCGCTGATTTCCTTTAATAATCATTGTTTTCACACTGACGGCGTCATTAGCTGTGTCTTGCAGTACGATGAATCTATTTTTGGAATATATGACGAAATTTCGAGGAATATTACGTCATTGGCCCCTCGGTGTGAATTCCTGTACGTGGTGAGGGGACCTCCCAGGGAAAGTTCTATTCTGTCTGGTTACCTTCTCTGGGATCTAAACATCCACCCACGTGTTTGCCGTGCGTGGCGACCCGTGAAGGTGAGGAGAGGATCCTGGTGGTTGAGGGATCCAACCCTAACACACCACTTTGGCCTCGAATTCCTGTAGACGGGCGGCCCTTGGGTCAATCGGCTGGTCCACTTGGGCTAGAGCCAACCAAGTACCAATGTTGGAAGTTCTCAACGGGTGTTGTGGACATTGGGCCTGATGCTGGTGTTTGGGTATAGTGCTCACGAAACCCTGACATTGCTGCATTGTCCTTGCATGACTTTGTAGTGCGTCCCCTTGTAGGGCTCCATGGTGGGTGGGGTCAGTGGGTACCGAAACTTTTCCTCTTTCCTATGGCTCCTCCAAAAAATTTAAATAAAATTGTAAAAAAAACAGTCAATGGGTAAGCGACCACGTCTTGAATACTCAGAACAGCAATCTTCAGCATCAGTAACACACGTACCTTATTTTCTTATATTACATTCTCTTTCGGAAAACCTTTAGGGCAAATGTCCCCTTTTTTTATTCAAAAGGGACTAGAGGGACTTGCTGGCTCTCCAAAGTCAGTGAAGAAGCTTCGATCTGGTGACATATTGGTTGAAACATCCACATCCCAACACAGTGAACTCCTCTTGAATTCAAAGGCACTTGGGGATATACCTATTGAGGTAACACCCCATGCTACTTTGAATTCTTCACGAGGAGTTATTGTTGAAAGGGATTTGAAGAACCTTCCCGAGTCAGAGATTCTTGCTGGTCTCTCCACTCAAGAAGTTTCTGCAGTGAGGTGCATCTCCACTCGAAAAGATGGAGTTACACTGCCAACAAATACCCTCGTATTAACATTTACTTCACCACGTGCACCTGCCACCATCAAGGCAGGTTATCTCATTTGCAGGGTTCGGCCATACATTCCAAACCCTCTTTGATGTTTCCAATCTCAGAGATTCGGCCACTCAAAGATTTCTTGTCGTGGTTCCCTGACATGTGCTCGTTGTGGAGGCAAGGACCACGATGCCTATGACTGTGACTTGAACCCGCATTGTGTAAACTGCAATGGTTCTCACCCCTCGTACTTTAATTCTTGCCCAAAATCGTTGGAGTTAAAAGAGGTGCAGCGTTTGAAAACGACACATAACATTAGTTATCCTGAGGCTCGGAAATTGCTGTCCACAACTCCATCTCGGACATATGCTGCTGCACTTCATTCCACAACTGCAGTGGGAGTGCAGACAGATCTCTCTGTGCCTCCAAAAGAATCGTTTTCAAAACAAATGAAAAGCCTTCTGACCTCCGTGGTTAAAAAAGTTGATGAATCGATTTCCACTCCTATCTCTGTTCCTCCCATACCTTCCAATAAACCTCAAGATCCACGTCCTTCAGTTTCAAATACAGGCATTTCTTCTGATACATCATTTTCTCCAACCATAAGAGACAAAACAATTATTCGTTCACGCCCTCAGTCACTGGATTCCTCTTCCAATAACAAAAACCTGTCCACTCGACCCAGAGCAGGATCCATGGAGGTTGATAGACCTCCTACGATTAAAGACAGTAAAGAAAAAAGACGTGGTGGTAAACCGAAGGGTTCTCCAGCCACTTCACCTGCCCATCCTTAAAAATGGCCACCTTGATACAATGGAACTGTCGAGGTTTGCGTTCTAATCTGGATGATATCAAAATGCTGATTGCTTTCTACCATCCTGTATGTCTTTCCTTACAAGAAACATTTTTATAACCTGCTGATACAGTCACCATTCAACAGTTTTATTTGTACAGAAATGACAGGTTGTGTGATGGTCGAGTACATGGAGGGGTGGCACTGTTGGTTGATCAACATGTGCCCACCCTGTCTTTGTCACTCAACACACCCTTGGAGGCCGTAGCCATCCGTGTTTCCTTGGGTCATACCATCACTATTTGTTTTCTGTACCTGTCCCCTGGAGAGACATACGATCAATCAGAACTTGATGCTCTCGTTGAACAGTTGCCATCTCCATTTCTAATCCTGGGATATTTTAATGGACACCATCCCCTCTGGGGAAGTGCTGTTATTGATGGGAGGGGTCGATCTGTAGAGCGGATGCTCTCTGATCACAATCTTTCTCTTTTCAGTATTGGTTCTTCCACTTACTTTCATGCTCCTAGTCAGTCCTTTACCGCTATTGATCTCTCAGTTTGCTCCCCTTCATTATTTTCCCATTTTTCATGGAGGGTTGACAGTAATCCACTAGGCAGTGATCATTTTCCGATCGTTTTGAGAGAGACTGGCCGTGGTCGATGCCACCCTACCCGCGTGCCCCGGTGGAAGCTGGATCAGGCAGACTGGTCCACTTTCACTGCTCTCGCAGAAATTGATCCTGCCATCGTAAATCATCCATCAATAGACGACTGTGTAACAGCGGTAACTGACTGTATTATACATGCAGCTGCTCAGTGTATTCCTAAAACCTCGACACGTTTTCCACAATATCCTCGTCCATGGTGGAATCCTGCTTGCCACTTAACACGGAAGGCTCAAAAACGGGCCTGGGATACTTTTCATAGATATCCCACACTTTCAAACCGGGTTGCTTTCCAACGGGCCCGTGCACATGCTAGGTAAGTAAGACGTCAAAGCCAGAAGGAATCTTGGATTAAGTTCACAACCAGCATATCTTCTACCACCAGTTCCAAAATCATATGGGACAGGATTTGAAAGGTTAATGGGCACTACAATTCTGTCCCCCTCTCGAACTTACTCTCTGATGGTCAGGAGGTGACTGATGTCCGGAACATCGCTAACACTCTAGGTGAAAGCTTTTGCCGGGTATCTAGCACTTCTGCTTGTTCCTCCACCTTCCTGGCCATCAAGACTCGGGCAAAGCGATCACCTCTTTCCTTTCAAGCTGACTGTTTCTTTGACTATAATTGTCCCTTTACCCTGGTGGAACTAAAAATGGCCCTTCATCGGTCTGCCAGTACTTCTGTTGGACCTGATGATATTCATTATGACATTCTGCACCATCTATTTCCTGCTTCTCTTGATGTCCTTCTGATTGTCTTCAACCAGATTTGGCAGGAGAATGCTTTTCCTGATGCCTGGTGCAAGGCTATTATTTTACCTTTCTCTAAACCAGGGAAAGATCCGAAGATTCCTTCAAACTACCGTCCAATTGCTTTGACGAGCTGTCTCTGTAAGACCTTAGAAAGGATGGTTAATGCTCGTCTTGTTTGGTTCCTTGAATCAAACAACCTCCTCTCGCCCACCAAGTGTGGGTTCCGTCGACAGCACTCTACCACAGACCACCTAATTCGTCTTGAAACATCTATCAGAGAAGCCTTTCTCAACCGCCAACATTTTGTATCAATATTCTTTGACATAGAGAAGGCTTACAACACAACATGGAGGTATGGCGTTTTGCGAGACCTCCAAACATATGGGTTACGTGGCCATCTACCCATGTTTATTAAAAAAAATTTTAATGGACAGGAGATTCCAAGTCGTGTGGGTTCGACACTTTCCCGTTCTTTTGTACAGGAACTTGGAGTCCCTCAAGGCGGTGTACTGAGTGTCACACTCTTCAGTATAAAGATAAATGTCATCACTGAACAACTCCCTCTCACTGTTAAGAATGGGCTGTATGTCGACGACTTTCACATCTCATGTCAGTCGTCAAACATGAGATATATTGAGCGGCAACTACAAACTGTCCTCAATCGTGTACGGCAGTGGACTCTGGCGAATTTCTCTCTCTCCAAAACTGTATGCATGCACTTTTGCCGTCAACGAGGTATTCACCCTGATCCTGAACTTCATATCAGTGAAGTTTTGCTGCCCGTGGTCCCAGAGACAAAGTTCTTGGGGCTTATCTTTGATCGTAAACTGACCTTTATATTACACTTAAAGCAGCTGCGGGTCAAATGCACAAAAGCACTGAACATCCTCCGTGTCCTCTCTTCTACCAGTTGGGGGCAGATCGCTGTTCAATGTTGAAGATATATCGTGCTCTTATTAGATCGAAACTCGACTATGAATCAATGGTCTATGGTTCTGCCAGATCTTCGGCCTTAAAGATGCTGGATCCCATTCATCACCAAGGACGTTTACTCTGCACTGGGACTTTCCATACCTCTCCAGTTCAAAGCATATACATTGAATCTCATGAACCTTCTCTACACCTTCGCCGTTTGCAACTATCGTTACAGTATACTTCGAAACTTCGTTCCTTACCAAAGCATCCCATCTGGGAATGTGTTTTCCTTCCTCGGTGGGCAGTACTTTTTTCAGAACAGACGATCTGTCATTGCTCCGTTTGGCCTTCGCATCCGGACGCAATTGGATGAATTGGGTCTGTCCTTGGATAACATTGCAGATTCCACAGGTAGGCCCATCCCACCATGGCTTATTACATCCCCCAAATGTGACCTTTCTTTCAGTCACCTAAAAAAGGCAGATACTCCAGATTGGAAGTACCGTCTTTTATTCAATGAGTATCTTTCAAACAATCATTCAGTTCCCATTTATACAGATGGTTCCAAATCAGGTGATTCAGTGGGCTCTGCTATGGTTTGCTATGGGTCAGTAGTTGCGCGCAGAATCCCCTCTACAGCTTCTGTGTTCACTGCTGAACTGTATGCAATATCTCTTGCCCTTGATCATATTGCAGCTGAGCAGTACTCCAACTGCACTATTTATACTGATTCGCTTAGTTCTATACTTGCCTTGGAATCGCTACACGTTAGCTCACATCCTATTCTTGCTGATATTCGAAACCGACTGGCCCATTTCTCATTAGCAGCTACTTCAATCCAGTTTTTCTGGATACCAGGCCATGTTGGTATTCGCGGGAACGAGCTTGCAGACATGGCAGCTAAATGTGTCTGCTTCAGCACTGTCACTCCTATGCCTATTCCATACATGGATTATGGTGTTGTCTTCAAGGCTCGGCTCTGTGCCAGCTGGCAGTCCACTTGGAGTGAGCAACGCAACAACAAACTTTTTCAAATCAAACCCAAAATTGGAGTTTGGCCATCCAGCTTCCGTAAAGTTCGGAAGGAGGAAGTTGTTCTCACAAGGCTACGCATTGGTCACAGTTTTTTAACTCATCATTTTCTTTTATCTGGAACTGATGCACCAATGTTTAGTTTGTGTAACACTCAAATCACTATCAGCCACGTTTTACTTTCTTGCCATCGTTACAATTCTCAACGACGGCAATATTTTAAACATATTTTTTCCCAGGGTCAGTCTGTAACATTGGACAGAGTTATTGGTGATGGTGACTCTGTCCACCTTGATAACGTTTTTAATTTTTTAATGGCCATTAATCTTTTTCATCTCATTTAAGGGTTGCATATTTATTCATTACACCTTTTTAATTGTGGCTCATTATTTATAGTTTTAATCTCTCTCATTCAATTTGACATTGGACAATGGCCAGAACAATAAATAACTCGACACCAGGAGTGGAAAGGCCAACTTCAGGTGACTAACGCTACTGTTTGAACTACTCGTTGTCGTCCTGGCGAGTTGTTATTATAGTTTTGCTGCATATCGTTTCACACTTTTACTCCTTTACTTTTTAGTACTGGCCATATTGACTCATAACCTGGAACCAGGACTGGAAAGACCAACTTCAGGTGACTGACGGTAGTTTTTATTCTTACCTGTTAGTCTTCCTGGCGGGTTATGATCACTACCATTCTGCTACAGGTAGTTTTTTTTTACATCCTTGTTGACTGGATGTCAACATTGGTTTTTGCGCCACTTTCTGTTTTAATTGCCGTTTTACTTTTATCTTCAATTACTTTTATAAATTTTACTCCATTTACTTGACTTTTATCTTTTTACTGAACATTTGGCTACTCATTATTACGATTTTGCCGAGTGTCTTTTAAAACTTTTGTTTTCTTACATTTTGATAATAGCTGCTATGACACGTGACCCGGAACCAGGACTGGAAAGACCAACTTCAGGTGACTGACGGTGAGTCTTGAACTTACCTGTTAGTCTTCCTGGCAGGTTTGATCATTACCTTTTTACTAGAGTAAATACCTTACAACTTCTTATACTCTGCCTTCTATCTTAACGTTGTAGACTAGGTGTCAACATTGGTTTTTTACTTTTTTGTTTTACCTTCATTTCCATTTATGTCTTTTACTAGATTTATTTATTTATTTTTTTATATTACTTTTTACCAGATGTCTGGCGCAGATAGCCTTGTTGCTTTGTGCCGTAAAACACTAAATCAATCAATCAATTACGTCATTGGAAATTGCGTTAGAAGGGCAAGGAGACCAGTCAAAAAATAACTTCTTACCAACTCAATGAAGAAAAAACGGTATCAATGAGGTCTGAAATGCAAGAACTGGATGCAAGAACAATGGATGTAGGTGTTATTCAGTGACAACACTCATTTCTTCGTACATGGTCAGAAAAGTCTACACGCTTGCAGATCTCCTGGAGAGAATCTTACATCAATCAGTTCGTCAAACATTCCATGAAAAATATGTTTTTGGGCTTTTTCGGCTACTATGGCGTCGGAGGCTTACATATCGTAGCAGATATAATGCGAGTACCACAGTACATCGAAGTTTTGCAGAAAAGAGTCGTTCCACAATTGAAAAAGATTTCCAGATGGATCTGGCATTTTTCAGCAAGATCTGGCTCCGTGTCACACATCGAAACTTGTGAAGAATTTTATAACTACAACGCGAATAACGGTGCTGGACTGGCCTGAAAACACTCCGGACTTAAACCCTATTGAAAATCTTTGGGCAATTTATAAAGAAAGACTTCGTGGAAAAAGACTGTACTACAAAAGATATGCTAATTGAGGGCATAATTGAGGTGTGGTACCGCGATCCAAAAATTAGTAAAGATTGCAGTCAACTCGCAGATCCGATGCCAAAGCGGATTAATGATCTTCTGAAAAATAAAGGCGGTTACATCATGTATTAATTTGTGAATAATTTTCAGATTTTCAGCAATAAAACGCAAAAAATTGAAAAAAAATTATAATTTTCCCTCTTGTTTCAATTAATTTGCACAAGGGTGTAGTGAAGGATTTAATGTTTAATGTATTGGAAATTCGATTAGATGTTTGTAAATCACAATAAATGATTTATTTTTGCACCGGCAAGAAAAGAGGAAAGTGTAGTAAAATTAAATGATTTTTTATATCCCTCGTGTACTTCACACTATATCTGTACGTCTGTCTGTTTTATTTTAATTTCTCGCAAAGCTATTCGTTTGTTTTTAGAATTTTGCGCAAAGCTTTTCGAGGGCTATCTGTGTTAGCCGTCCCTAATTTAGCAGTGTAAGACTAGAGGGAAGGCAGCTAGTCATCACCACCCACCGCCAACTCTTGGGCTACTCTTTTACCAACGAAAAGTTGGATTGACAGTGACATTATACGCCCCCACGGCTGGGAGGGCAAGCATGTTTGGCGCGATTCCGCGACCCTCAGATCACAAAGCGCACGCCTTAAAGCGCTAGACCATGCCAGGCCCCAGGTAAAGATATTCAAGTCAATAACAATAAGGAATTAAAAGGTCTTTATACTGTAAAAAAAAAATCTTTGGAAATTGATGTAATCCATTTCATGATCGAATTTTACTTTGACGATCAAAATAACACGAAGTCATGCAGTGTTCATGCTTATTAATGATAATGACAAATTTTTCTTTTTTAACATGGATTCCAAAAATATAAGTTTACCGTAAACAGGATCGTCCACTATTTAAGGGAGTCCAATTTTGCGTGATATCAAATTCTAAACTCAATAAATAATTATTTAGACTGTAAGACTTTTTTTGTTCACCAAATTGTTTTTGAGTCCCAAATCTTTCATAAAGAAGGGCTATATGAACATTGTTACAGGGGTGAACTAAGGGCAAAGTGTTTTGTAATACAAGAAATTTCACGAAGATGACAAAGTTCGCTCTTCTATTTAAAATATTTTCTGAACCCAAACGAGCCATTTTTGCATATAAAAATGACAAAGTTCTCTTTTTGTTGTGATCTTTCCGTTCATATATTATTTATAGAATGGTTTCCGAAAGTTTGAAATGGAAAAATATTGATAAGCATTATTTTCAATACAACGATTAGGTTCTAGGTATTAAAAAAAATATCCCGAGTGTAAGTTTAAACAAATTTCAGCTTTTAAATAACACTAAAAGCAATATCTAATCCAAAACTATCGGATTTTTTTATAGTTTCTCGGATACACTTATACATGCAAAGATGCAACTGTTAATTTTCTTGATACACTACTTGATGATGTGTCCTGGGATGAATACCAAATTGGAGCCAAAAAATTCCACCTAAAACAATGACCTAATGTTTTATGTACGACTAAGTGATTTGTTCTAACACCACGGAATAACTGGAGTATATTCGCATACCAGTCTATGTGGAGCTTAAATAATGAGTTAAACCAATACTTTTGGACTTCTTCTACAAGAATGGCAGGTAATTCACTTAAAGCTGGTGTGAGGGCATGTTATAGAAACAGGTTATTAATACTCTATGGTTATTCTCCGTTTTCTGAAGTTAAGTACAAAGCTACACGTGGGTATCGAAACCCGGTTCCTAGCGTTGTGGGTTTTTAATTTCGCGCAAAAATAAACAATGACTATCTGTGCTAGCTATCCTTAATTTAGTAATGTAAGACCAGAAGGAAGGTAGCTAGTCATCACCACCCACCGCCAACTCTTGAGCTACTCTTACCAACGAATAGTGGGATTGACCGTCATATAACACTCCCACGGCTGAAAGGACGAGCATATTTGATACAATGGGGATTCGACCCCGCAACCCTCGGATTACAAGTCGAACACCTTAACCCACCTGCCCCATAAGTCTGAAGACATACCACTTGGGGTACTACCTATGAATAAAGTCAACCAAAATGGTTGGATAGGTTTTGATGCCATAACATAGCCAAATATTAGTAACTTAAATGTTTATTGACAAATAATTACGGAATATTAACGAACGATCTAACGTTGCCATAATATAATTACGAATAAGAATGGCATAATCAATTGTGGCTGCGCCCATTAGAGACCACTGTTTTGGCGGATGCGAGATCACGGAAAATACGATCAGATCAAAAACAATCGGATATTACACTAAAAGTCAACTTGTTCTTAACTTTGGCGAAAAGCTACACAAGGGATTTCTGTGCTAGCTATCTTTAATTTGGCAATGATACGTTAGAGGACGGAGAAGTGAAAGTCACAAATAATTCCCCTCAATGCGAACATGTTTTGTGACGAGAACTTGAACCCGCAATCCGGAAATTGCGAGTCAAGAGCCCTGACCATCAGGCTTAAAAGGTCAAAATAACCTATTGTGCTATCTACGTATCGTAAAAAAAATGAAATCTGAAGGATAATTCAATTCTTAAACATTGCTGAATTATAATTACACACACACACACATTATATATAACGACTTTAAGAGCCTGTAACAATAAAACCATGACATTTTGTAGCTTCTTTAACGACAATATAGTCGATAAATATTTCTAATTTATCTCCACAGAAGTGCTAATATTGTCGTACTTTTATCTATAGTCTAAGCGACTTTTGTTCAGCTTTTTTCACTTGAATTTTATACTTTCCACTTAAAAGGTACTTATACCATCTTGCTTCGTAACACACTGTACCCGATAACTATTCCATCTCGTAATACATTGTATTCAGAGATAGTTATATAAATCATAAATTTCATAGATAATTAGAATCGTTTTATATTTATACAATTTTAAAATTTGAACTGAAACCGTCAAGAGCTTCCACTCTAATATTTCGACACCGTCGTCAGGAGCTATCTGCAAGATACACTGATTTATATTTTCTTGTTGTCACGTTATTTTCGGGTTTTTTTGTATTTACATAATTCCTTAGTCATCTTTCATATTACATCACTTCGATATCAATGCTTTGACATAAAGACCCTCCATGCGTTTAATATTTTTTTCCATTTCAACGCAAGTGTTGATACCTTGTCTTGTGAAAAACACTTCCAATTTAACAAAATAACATCAGATTAGTTATAATATAAACACTGAAAAGTATATCATACTTAAACTTCACAGAAAAAACAAAACAATACTCGCGATGATACCAGAATTATTCATAATAAATAGGTCTATTCCATTCAGGGACAAACAAGGAAAATATCAAACCACATTTGTTATGCCAAGTGTTAATAAGTCTGATATGACCAAAAGCCTTGAAGTCACGCACCCATCTTGCTACATGTATCGAACATGTTTTCTTTCCATTTCTATTTCATAGATGACACCTGATACTGGTCTTTATGGCAGACGAAGAATCACTCCATGACTGAGTTCTATAGTTAACTTCTTGAGATCTAATTGGAACCAGGCCAATGACGTCATGAAATACAACTTTACATGACTGCTGTTGGAAAAGAATTTACCGCAGAACTGATTAGAGAAGTGTACAAAGTAAATTTTTTTACAGTTTGCTTTGACGATTAATAGATTCTAAATCATTCTATACAGCAGGTGCACTTTGAGATATATTAACGTCACTAAACAAAATCATTTTATCATGCCGCAGCCTACAACTATTTTAACAGATGACCAGGAATGGATTGAGATTTTACTGGGCCCAAAGAAGTTGTTCAATGTCATATGAATTTTCTTTGTGAAATACATTATTCTTAATATTGAATGGCATTATACTAATGTTTTTGTGTAACATTCTGGTATAAAATACAGCATGTTATTGTAACAAGGAAAAAAGCCATTTCAATAAAATTCTGTATAAAAAAATACAAAGAATAACTTCAAACTTAGGCTGTTTGCTGTCACGTTATCTGTAAAAATTTTAAACTTGCAATGCTTAACAGTTACACTACAATCCCAACGGTAAGCTAATTGAAACAAGTGAACACTTATTTGTAATACTCCTGTTCCACAACATTTGACACCTATTCAGTGATAAAGGTCCTGAGAAACCACACAAATTTAGCAAGCTTGATAAATGCACAAACATGAAATGCATCACTACATTTAGGAAGACAAACCATATAACCCCTACTTATGTCACCTTATGGGTACAAATGCTGTTTTACTTTTATATATCTAATTAAACAATTTAAACTACAGTATTTGTTTGTTATTTCTCATTATTATTAACAGCAGAAAATGCAATAAAGCTGTTAATTTTTGATGGCATATTTTAATAATAAAATGCAAGAATGTATATTTATTCAAAGATGGATACTTTAGGAACATTTTAAATTTTCTTATTAGATAACACTGTAAAATCAACTGATACTACAGTCTTTTACAGCCCACTATTCTTAAAATGTATCATAATAAATTTATAGAAGTTCTATTAATAAGAAAATTTGATAGGTACAACACAAATACAGGGTGAACACTAAATTAAATGCATTTGTTTGGACACAGCTTCATGTACAATTTGCGCAAAACCTTAGAGTAACAGTTCTAAACATAATGCTATTGTTAATTACAAAATAGGTTATTAAAATATACTTCTAACTTCACTTGCTCTTGCAATGCTTTCCACCATATTGTATGCACAATTTAAGCTATGAATCCAGTAATCTTCAATAAAATCCTGCCTTCTCTTACACATTCTGTTGACTATATCAAAAAGTAGTTTTTATTTGAAGTTTATGCAATCTTGTCTTCTCTAAATTTTGTTTCAATAAGAAACAACAATGCACTTCTGAAATTTTAAGAATTATCAACACTTGTCTGGCTAGCTCTGAAGTATATTCTTTACATGATGATTTACAATGAATAAATAGCAGTTGCATCAGTTAAGGTCATATGTACTTCATGATGTTTATATTTTACAAAGTATTGGAAGTGCTTGAAAACATGCAGTTTTGAGCTTGGATGTGTTACTGGTAATGTTTCAGTTATTAAGAAGAGTATTTAGAAAACAGCAACATCATTCTTGGATGAAAGAAAACTAGAGTGAGCAGCTCAAAATAAAATGCAAATGACCTGGCCATAATTATTTCAAAATGTCTCATGAAAGTCACAACATAGGAACTAAAATTAAGAGCTGATCACTAGATTAGTTTTAGTTAAAAAAAACTATTCAAGGTTCTGCACACAATATTCATGAACAAATTACCATCTTTCCTGAAATTTATTTTTCAATGAAATGAAAGGATCTAAAAGGACTGCTGACTAAGACAAAACATGGTAACAATTGTGCATGTGCTATCTTTGCTATATGGTAACATATGTCAAAGTACCATTGTTTCTTCAAGTAGTGTTGAAAGTTCATACATAATGTAATAACTATATTATTCATTTTTCTTGTTAGTCTGAGAAAGATAAAACACAGTAAAGCTTTAAATAAATAAAATATTTATCTTCAACACCATGACCTGAAAATGTGGGAAATCTATACAACTGTTTCTCTGGGTGTAATTCAGGACTGTCTTTGTACACAATTGGAAGAAACTACAACCATACTATAATACAACAATGCATGATGACCAGACATCTAGCACATTTTTATTGCAGTAACGAAAGCAAATATTTTGACAAAACTACAGTAGTTGTTCTTTCCAAGTTATTAAAGTTGCCAAAAAGACTCAACATTACTTATTTACATATATTTCATGTCAAACCCAAGGAATTATTTCTTAACAATAAGTTACATTTGAAAATGTTTTTATCTTTTATAGGATGGCATTTGGTACAGATAGGCAATAAAAAAATAGAGCACAATTAAACAATAAAAATTTAATCAGTGAAATCGTTTACAATATACATGATTCAAAGATGAATTGAAAAAAAGAAAATCTATGATGATGATGGCTGACATCTGATCTACATGCTTTCATTTGGTAAAGGAACTGCAAGGAAAAAGCTCAGGCAAATTATTTTTTCTCTTTAAAAATGTACATTGGGTTTCTTTCAGATTTTTCTCAAAATCCTATCTTGTACTATTGAGTGTGACACTGTATTTTGTCTCTTTTAGCCTTTTTTAAAGTCTACTTAATCAAAGGTATGAAAAGCAAGAGCCACACTTTTGCAATAATCATATTTCTATGTAATTACTTACTCTGCTTAAAAACCCAACATCTGAATTATTTTTTGGAAAATACAATTATCAAGAACTAATTAAACTTGAGTCACTTTAATACTGTGATGAACACAGTGTGTTTGAAGGAAAGCTGAGGCTCACATATATACATACCAGTATGAACATTAACCTTAAAGAAAAAATTAAGCAATCAAATGGTACAGAGTAGCTATTAACATTCAAAATCAAGAGTGAAAATTCATTATTATTCATTATGTTCCTAAGGTGAATGTTGTATAAGTGTTTCTGGTGGAAAGAAGATGGTCTTCACCTATGCTTGCTTCCAATTATGTTAAACTATTCCCTAACTTGAGATCAAGTCCTCAGGCGCTTTGGGCATACAGTCGTGTCCATTCTCGAGCTTAAATGAAAAAAAGAGACAGCGAACTATGTTATTTTAGAATTCCACTATAAATAATTATTTTGTACATTAACAATATGACAGTAAAAATGTTATGAGAAATAGCATGCAAGTAAAAATCAATATACTTCTTCAAACCTTATTTTTTACATTTTGTAGGCAACAATTTTCACTCCTGACCTCTTACAGATCATTTTATGCAGTTGAAATATCTTGTTTAACACATTACTTCTAACAAACAACTTCAATCAATATCCTAAAACACAAACAAGTTGTCAATTTTCCGAGACCCTTTCTCAACTGAGAAAGAGGGGTGTTGGTTCTCTATTTCAGTGCAGTAGTGCACTTATTTTGTTTAAAATAATTCAGAATTATTATTTTATAAATAATTTTAAATTAGTAATAGAATATTTTACTAAATTCTGTTCATCCCAATACCTTTTGAGGCTCACCAAAATGTCATGACAAACAGTTACTCAAAATCAAGGAAATAGTAACCATTTTAACAAAATTCAAATATCCTTTTGCATATTAAATGAGTTCATATTTTCCTGCACAATTTATTTATGCTATACAGACTAATAAAAAATATGTTATTCTGATGTAATTACTTTAAAGAAACAAGAATTAGATACATGAGACATTAGTCTTTTACATTAACAAGCAAGTAATTTCATACAACTAATCTAAAAATTAGGAATGCCATTTACATTAAACACAATAAATGAGAATTATTTAAAACATTTTTTGAGTTTACACAAGTTCAAAACACCACAATTATAGACATGGTGAAATACATCATAATTTAAAGGCTTGGAGTCTGCACATACCAATACCCAAATTATTCACTCCAAAACAAATGAATACGAAAAGGGGTGATGTTTTCTATTAAAAGTGTAACTGGTCTAATTAACCAATTAGCTGCAATATCCTGATTACAGCAAACATTCATATTGATAGTACATACTTTGCTTTTCTGTCTTAAGAAGCTGTTGTCTTTTAAGCTAAAGAATATTCAAAACAGTAAAAAACACCACTGGAAAATGTAAACTTCCAGAACAAAGAAAACTTGTTTTCTTCTTGCTTTAAAAATGTGTACTAATCATAAGCAATGCAACAAATTGATAAAGTTTTCATTTAGCAGTGCTTCTAATCCAAAATATGCATGGAATTTTATTGATTAATATAGGAACTCTTTGATAATATTGATAGTGATTAATATAACAACTGTCAGACTATACTTTCAACAACAGATGATTCAGATATGTGGTAAGAATATTTACTACTTATGGTCTGTTTCCATCCATGATTAAATTTTATTTAAAACAATTAATGAAAAACTTCACACTAAGAATGACAACACAAGTTATACCAGTTCTGATTGCTTCTGCTTCATTAATTTTCCATTGTTCAGCTACATCATTGGCCAAAGGATCATCAGGGTTTGGGGCACTTAGTAATGCTTGAATGGATAGTAGAACTGTTCGTATTTGTAAAGCTGGACTCCATTTGTCTGAAAGACCAAAACTATTTCATGTAACATTATACAGTTACAATATACTATGTTAGACAACTTGCTATGAAAACATTTCATGCAAAACAAAGTTTTTTGTGAAAACAAAGACAGTATTAGTATAACATTGTCACATCTCAATGGTTCTAAATGTTTCATTCACTTAAAAAAATCAATAACATTTTAGAACTGGAATATTTTATAATGGTCAGTTTAATCACTAAATATTTGTTTTATTATTTACTTAAGAAATGAGGAAATTGTAGAACTTAAACTTTAGTTCCTTATGCCCTGTCTACTACTACAATATGGTTGCTTCTGACCTCTATTCAATTAATGTATTTTTTGCTGGTTACTTTTGAAAATAATTCACAGTATTAAAATAACAAAAATACTCATCACCAAAATGTATGCATTTTTTTTTATTAATAAAAGAATAAAGAGCTGCTCATCTGCATACAATGTAAAAATTTATTATTTTACCTAATCTTACCTTAACTACTATAGTTTCCTAGTTTTACATTTTAAGTTACTTTTTTAATACCAAATAAATAATACACATGGAAAACAAAAAAATAAAGTGCTTACTTTGAATTTCATTCTATTTGCTGTCTACAAGACTTAACCCTGCTTTTTACTTTCTTAATACTAATGGTAGTATAAATGCACTAAATTTTAATATAAATAATGCACCTAAGAACATAGAATAGTAAAAAACAGAAAATGTCTCAACTATCAAAAATTATCTGGCTTCTAACTATATGACAAGACCCATTACATATTCATTCAAGGAAATTGATTTGTTACTTGTGGGAACAAAGCTTGTACTGAAACAATTTTTTTTGTAGGGAAAACAATGTAATATAATACATCATTTGATAGATGAAAAAACTTTTCTATTGGTTCAAAATAAAATAAATGTATGGGAGCAATTGACAATTAGAAGAAAGGATGTAATAATAATCTGATTTTCTATCTGTTGACTGTAGCAAAACAAAATTAAACATTATGAAAATTAGGCTTCATAGAAATGATGACAATAATAAGTAATTTATTATTAAACTTCATATTTTATGGGAGGGGTGATAAATTAAAAGGGAGATGCCTTGAGAAAAAATATCACATTTCTCACATTAGGGATTTTTCAGGATTTTTAAAAAATAATTTCAGAAAATTACGAACTTAAAACTTGTATACCATTAAAATATGGAATATAAGCAATGATTGCATGCTCTACTAATTGGTATAGCATCAAACAAAAGACAGTATAACTAAACTGTATTTGTAATTCACAGAAAACCTTATGGCATGCAAAATAGAGGATGCAAAAAGGGCAATCATTGTTGAAAAGTCACAAGATATTTTCTTTGAAAACAAACCAAGGAGACCCTGTTGTGAAAAGTGAAAAGATCTCACTAAAACAAACAGAATAATTAATCTGACAAATTACACTATGTAACACAAATTTTGTTCTGGATAGTACATGTTATTTCTTAATTGCTTATGTTGTAAAAGTACAGAAAATGGCCATTATTCCCTTCAAACTTTGCTTTTATGACCTGAATAATAAAAAAAATTTAGAAATTAACCTATTTTCTATGTAAAAACAGGCAAATTTGCACATTTTCATTTACATTAGGTCTGAATAAAACAAATAAATCAATATCTACATGTACTCATACTAAAGTTATACAAAAATGAAAAAAAATGTTTAGAAGTGAGTAGGTTTTCGATATTTGTGTCTGTAATGTAAATAACTTTCATGTATCAGCCCCTAAATATAGCCTCCCATCTTTTTTTCATTTTATGCTCCTTGGTAAAGACATTTAAAGTCCAGTATATTTTGGTAGAAGCACTTGCCTCACTCCTGTGAATATGCTCCTATGTTCTCCTTGAATTCATCAAGATGAGTATCAAGGATATGGAATTTCAAGGACATTCTGCAGCTCATTTTGCCATTGTTCTTCACCAGAGCCTCAACCAGTTCTACATAATTTTTAGCCTTGTGATTGCCCAAGAAGCCTCAAACCACTGCAACAAAGCTGCCCCAAGCTTTTTTTTCCTTCCTACTGAGCTTTTGGGAAATTTTGTGCATTCCAGGATCTTTATTTGTCGAGAACTGTGACAAATTGTTTTATAATCCCCAATTTAATGTGCAATAGTGGGAACAACACTTTCTAGAGGTCTGTTATGGATAGTGCTTCCTGTTGTAGCGTGTTGCTGTGTTCCTATTGCCCCAAAGGCAAATATAACAAGGAAACTTGGTAACGTCTCCTTGAAGACCCATCAGCAATGGGACCATTTTGAAGTCTCCGATAACCTCCCAGCCATACTCATTACACTTCAAGATTTCTAGCAAGTGTCTTGATGCTGTTGTATTCCTCTTTAAAGTGCATCAAATGAGCCAGGGAAAGAGATGGATACTTATACTTGGTTATGGAGCAACACAGCTTTGAGGCTTCTGGATGAGCTATCAATGAAGAGGCACTACTCATTCAGGTTACAGGCAATTCCAATTGCCTTGCACAGACTGGATATATTGTGGCAGAAGTAAAGCCCATCTTGACTAGTGAAGAAGCTTGAAAAATATCAGATACTTCCTCTGACTTGCAACTTACACACTTTCATGTAAAAATCCTACTCCTTGAGCCTATATGTCAAAACCTCAGAATCTAACTTTGTTAGACCAAGATCTCCGATCAAGTCATTGAGGTCTCTTTGGTTGGGGTGGTATGGGTTTCTCTCACCAGCTGCACCTGTAATTGTAAGCTGGATCTTCAACATCTACTTCTTCTGATTTGCTGCTCTCTTCCCTGGATGGCTGCTTTCTCTCTAGCAGAGTGGGTACAGGGAGCTCAGGTCAGTGTGGCTATGAATAATGGAAGGTCTGGATACATGATAGAAGATGGATTTTGCCAGCCCAATGTTTGGAAAAGTCCACCATGTAGAAGTAGCAATTGCTTAAGTGATCAGTGGGTTCAAGCCAAATTACTGGAATAGCAAACTTTATGGCTCTCTTTTCCCCTCTGTACCATCCTGCACAAGAGCAAAATAAAATTATGAAGAATATATTTGTTTCATCCACAATTAGCATGTAAAGAGATTCATGCAAAATATTTTATATGTGATATTTTTTCTATACTATTGGAAATTAAAAAAAAGAAATTTTAAAAGGTAAAAAATTTGTATAATATAAAATCTTACTATTCAAGCAAGCAAAAATTGTCCATCATACCTTCTAGAGTTTTTCCAGTGCTTGCAGGTAAAATGAGGTGCCCAGGGTTTGTCTTGATCCTCGATATGCATGCCAAAATGCACTTTGCAGGCTTCACACATTTTATCATATGCTGTCCCAAAGCACTTTTTTGCTCTTGTCTTGATAAACTGGACACATACATCTGAAGAATGCTTGCAGCTTCTTGATGCCATCTCAGATAAAATCAGATAGGTCAGTGTGTTCACAAAATCAGCTAGAACTAAATTGAAGAGTGAGTGGTGAGCCCCTGTATATATTACTACGGAAAGTTCTTGAAATTTCTCATAAATTCTATAACATTCTAGAAATTCGAGAAAATTCTCTATCAGTTTGTTTTTTGAATTTTGCACAAAGCTACTCGAGGACTATCTGTGCTAGCCGTTCCTAATTTAGCAGTGTAGGACTAGAGGGAAGGCAGCTAGTCATCACCAGCCACCGCCAACTCTTGGGCTACTCTTTTACCAACAAATAGTGGGATTGACTAACATTATAATGCCCCCACGACTGAGTGAGAGCAAGCATGTTTGGCGCGACTCGGGCACAAACCCATGATCCTCAGATAACGAAGAGCATGCCTTAATGCACTGGGCCATGCCGGGTCCATTCTCTATCAGATATTTAAGCAGTGATTCTACTTGGAATGTCCTGGAAAATGGATAAAATTGAAAATTTCATTACCCAGGCCACAAAAGTAAAGTTAAGAAAAAATAGGTCTTTTCTCATTTACTTTAGGCATAAGCAGTTGGAAAATAACACTTCTGCCCAGGAACAAAAAATAAGTAAAAATTTTGTTAATAGTATTATTTGTTGTAACCTTGTTCAGTTGCAATGTCATCTGTTTCTCTGTTTAATCAACTGATGCATTATCTTGTGACAGGCGAGGTGTTTGGTATTTCTTGCAATTTTAAATTTTACTTCATATTACAGGAACTGTTGCTGCTAATCAAATCCACTAACCTATATTGTTCCCCCGAGATAATATATATGCAACAGATAGTAGGGTTAAGTACTAAACAATAGATTTCAAAACTGCCATGAAGACCAATTAGTTAGGTATTACATAATGATTTTGCCAGTCCAAGAAAATGCTTTAAAATGTAGCAAAGTCTGGAAAAAAAAAAGAACACAGTTCAAGACAAGACTCACAGTTTGAAAAAGAATATCATGATGAGACAGTACTGTCCAAAAAAGAAGTGCATGACAAGGCTTCCACAAGCATAATAACCAGTAGGCTATGTCCACCACTAATTAGCAAAAGAAAACAACCAATTGCAAAGTAAATTGTATTTACAGAGTAGCTGTGCCAAGCCAAATGTTGAAAGTTTAAATATGCGAATATAACAATGCTATTAACAAAACTGACCACACAAAATATGGATTTCTCAATCAAAAAGCCACCTGACACAACAGTTGAAAGTCTGTTGAAACATCTTTACAATGTCTATTATTTTACCATGCTTGCTTAAGACCAAAATATAAAATATAAAAGAATAAAAACTATTATTTTGAGTAGCTGTACAAAACTAGAAACACTGCATTTAAAAATATACAAATGTTTTTTTTTCTCAAAAATACTAAGAAAATAAAGTCATGAAATTGAAACAATATCAGGAATCAACACTACCATGTTTAAGAGATTAGAATCACAAAATAGTTATAATTCTGTCAGTTATGAATATTCCAAAGATGCATCTAAATTAGTTTCTGACAAACTAGACTATACTGCTAGTCTAAAGTCTTTATATATACAAATTTATCATTAAAGGAAGTAATAAAGTTAAATATTAATTCAATTTTTCAAAATTCTGAAGTTATTAGGGTATAACTGTTTTTATTAATTTATTAGCATTTGTCATCAAAAAGTCCAATTTGTTTTTTAATTGTTGTCATTATGAATGACTTGATGAGGTGCCTATGGACTGCAACAGGTTAAGCAACTTTGTTTTTAAGTAATTCTGAAAAAAAGATGGCAAGAAAATTGTGCTTAACAGATTACACCTTTATACTAAAGAACATATATTGATGACACAATTGTAATTTTTAAAAAGAAATTCGATATTCAGGAATTTTAAAACTACTTGAACAATCAAAAGAACATTAAATTTACAACAAAAACATTAATACTTCACATTTTTTAGATACCAAGATAGAAGTTTTGAGACTTATCATAAACCAACATTTACTAGGTAATATTTTTATTTTGACACTTTTAACCATTTAAAGTTATGAACTTAATCTATAAACTAACTTAATAAATTGGGTCTAATTATAATTGTTCCTTTTCTGGATTTTATGAAGTAAAAACGTTTTTACAAAAAAAATAGTTTTCCTGTCATTAATTTATGGTATTTAAAAAACTATTTTAAGGCTCTGTACTTTTTTTAAAACCATTAAACATTAAAACTAAAGAAATAGTTTGTTTTCTACTTTTTACTGACAAACATGCAATAGAATTAAAGTAAAACACTACCAATTTTGAATAACATTTTTTCAATAAATTAAGTTTAGAATTGTTTTAAAAACCAATATGTCACATGTAATAATTTCACAAGATGGGATCCATAAAACACACTGCTCTCATGCCATTCACAAGGCCAA
Organism: Carcinoscorpius rotundicauda; assembly: GCA_011833715.1. Lineage (NCBI taxonomy): Eukaryota > Metazoa > Arthropoda > Merostomata > Xiphosura > Limulidae > Carcinoscorpius > Carcinoscorpius rotundicauda. The sequence goes on along the minus strand of CM022399.1, from coordinate 68,749,001 downwards.
GGTGGAACCTTGGCTGTGTCAACTCTACAATTTATTCTTTGAGATCAAGAATCAGAGTATGTACAAATACAGTATACAATCGGTCAGCCACCTTTCATTAATTTTGGTAAGACAAGGTTATCGATATTATGTCCAATGACCAACAGAAAACACTCTGCACTAAGGAAAGCCTGTAGAAACACAAGGTGCATTCTGAGTTAAACGTAAACAAACACAAAAAATTGGGCCTGTGGATACACAAGGTGCATCATGAGTTAAATATAAACTTAACAGTAAAGAGGGCCTGTGGATACACAAGGTGCATGAGTTAAATGTAAACCAAACATTACTATCTCTGCTTCAATTTAAATAAAATAGATCAGTTTCAACAACTAGTTGGATTTGTTTGTTTCTTTATAATTTCTCTCAAAGCTACATAAGAACTATCTGCTTTAGCTGTGCCTAATTTAGCAGTGTAAGATCAAAGGGAAGGTAGTCATTACCACCCACTGCCAAATCTTGGGCTACTCTTTTACCAAGTGAACAGTGAGATTGACCATCACATCATAACACCCCAACAGCTGAAAGGTCAAACATGTTTGATGTGAGGGGGATTTGAACTCTCAAATTGCAAGTTGAGCACCCTAACCACCTAGCCATGCTGGGACAACTAGTAGGAAGTAGAATATATCCAAAGTTACTACATGAATCATTTCACAAGTGAAGCAAGACAAACACCAGCACAACACCCACAATAACTGTCAAAACATATGACACAGGCATGAGACAATTAAAGTAAGGTATTTTGAAATGTTTTCAGTGCACACAAAATAAATGCCTAAAGAAACGTGACTGACCATAATTTCCAGTTTTAAAATTTGGAAAACTAGGAAGCACGAATTAAGGACATATGCTATAAAATAAAACACATTTAAAAGAAAAAATGAGTCTCACTAACAATCCATTGGGATGTAACTGCTGTCCAGTCAAACTGTGCAAAAAGAGAGGGCAGGCAGACTCAAAATACATGAGGTTTTGAAAAGCCCTAAAATTCACTGAGGATAAAAAGGAATTACACCTGGGTAAAAATAAAATAATCTTGCAGAAATAATAGAAGCTAGATATTAATGTGTTCCTTACTTGAGAACTGTGTGTAATCTTAATTAAAAAGTCACTTATGAATGGAAAGAAATTAATGTATCAGAGGTTCAATATCGTACCAAAGAGACATAACCAAACTGGAGTCAACCAAATCATCACAAGACTGAAATAAAATGTCATCTTGAAATAACCTGTGAATCACATTACCCAATATGATCATTTATACTATCTAAATAGAGAACTAGTCAATTAGAAATACAAACCAAGCTAAATGCTCAATGTTCAAGCTTTTAATCCAGTTAGAAGAAATGTCACATGAAAAAACAAACACGTTCACAAACAAATATTTTTTTCTAGTGAGCCAAATGGATAAATTTGCATTAAAAATTCATTGTAACAACAAATTCCAATAACTGCATATAGTTTAATCAAGTAAAGCAATGACTATGTAAAATGTGAAACAGGCATGATTAATTTAATCTTGCCTCTTCACAGAACTAAACAGGATAACCACAAGACAGATACAATGAGGAATCTTCATAAAACCTGGCTTCCCATTATGTATGGGTAAATGACTGAGAGCAAAACCACCTTTCTCAATCTGCTATGACCAATGTGGGAGTTCAAACTCCAATTTTTTTCATTTTAAGTCCATAAACTTACCAATGTCCAACCAGGACATGTATATAGTGTGCAGACAACTTGTAAAGAAAATGATTTGCCCTGTCCTTGTAAAAAATGGCAAGAATTTAAAAATTTGGTAGAACTAAAAGTTAGACATGAAAAACCAAGACCTTGATGTTTTCTATATGAAACAAGCTAGTTGGGAAAGAAAAATATGCAGTGAGAAATAAACCCTTTTCATGGTTGTGGTTGGTATAAGCTGACAACCACAAAAAATACTGCTGAATTCAATTAATTAGAAATCAGAATCTTCAGCAAAATAACCTAAAAACAACAAAAAAAAACCCTCAGAAGGGAAAACCAAAAACTTTATATATTTTAGTACTTCTACAATAACACAATTTTACAGTAATAAATGTACATCATATGTATAAGATAAAATTTACCTTTAAGTATATCTAAACAGATTCTTCCTAATTTGTCTATGTTGGGATGATAGATTTTTGTCATAAATCGAACTTTAGGAGCTGACATTGGGTACTCCTCAGGAAGAAATAGTTCCAGTTTAAATACTCCTCCTTCAAAAGGTGACTAAAGAAAATGTCAAAACAAGATTTGCAAGGATAAAAAGTTTTCTGTACAGCCCACCAATAAGGCATCTGTATTCTGTGTAAACTTTTATAAAAGAAACATTTTGCATTTACTGAAAATCTGTTGAGCAAAAACATGAAATCAAAAGTATGTAATTTTGAGAAATATAATAGAAAAATTTTAGCAGTGAAAGATGATTTTTACTTGTGTACATTTATAGCTGAAATAAAACATTTCAGATGATAATCTGTAAAAGAAAGTTAGTCATCTTGTTTGCTTGCTTGTTTGTTTCATATCAGAGAAACTAAATCCATCAGTCATTAAAACAAAATGTCCTTTCTTATAGCAGCAGTCCTCAACTGCCATTGCATATTGAGATTTCAGCTAGTCTGATGAATTTTAAAATATAGCATCCAAAATAGTTTTACAATGGAATATGAAAGTAATTTTTAAAAAGTAAATATTGTACAAAATGGCCAAATTTTGGGATCAAGACTAGTTGTTTTCTAAGATGAAAAACAAAAATTAGAAACATCTTTATCAATTATTACAATGACTGAAAAGAAATCTATCAATATTAGAAGTTATGGCATATTGTTCTCTCAAGATATAAACTTTTCTCAAAATTAAATACATTAACATACAGCATTTTAAATACTACTTTATTTTACAATTAAAGTTTCATGGGTTTGAATAAAAATTTCCAATTTTTTCAACTTCCACCCACTCTCTCGTTTACACCAATATTTTTTCATCTTCTATTATAAATCTTTATACAATTTAGATGCATATATATCCTCAAAGTTATAAGTATACATTTAAAATTATTTGATGATACAACACTTACTCCTTCTGGTCCAGCAACAACAACATGGAAATATCTTGCGTTACTCTCGTCGGGAGTTGCACTAATTCCAGGAACTGGCTCTGCCATTAATCTCTGGGTCTCCTATATATTTTTAGAAAGTATCATACGAGTATTGTAATAGTTTTGATTATATACTTATATGAATATTGATGTTTGTGCAAGTTAAAACTTATATTTAGAAATACTTCTTGTGCTAAGTGTATTGCGAAATTCCCACCTATTCTATAAATATAATATTCTTGAGTATAAAAATCAGCATGTTTTACAAATGCACTTGTGTATTGTTGCTATACTGAAATTTCTAAAACCTCACATTAGCATTTATAAACTTACATGCTGAGATACAGCTTATACTGCAGTTGATATACTATAAACCTCTGAAGCTACAACTGATTGCTTATTAATCAGGAAACTACAGATACTTGATGTTTATAGATTTTGATCATTATAAACAGTTTAACATCAGCCATTAGTATTTATATATGGACATATCTTCATTGGAGAAAAATCTTATTGCAAATACTTTGAAACCACATGAGAATAGAAAGCTAGCTAGCTACCTGTTAAGTGAAGTGTACTGATAAACTCAAAATGAATTCTGTACTGTTAGTAGAACATTCAGTTTAAGTCAGACTCAATACTGTTTGAAAGTGTGTAACACTTGTGTATAAATCATTATACAATGTATTGTTTGTATATTAAAATATATTTGTGTTAAGAAAGAAAACTGTATCAATCGCATTGGCAAATATCATACATTTGATATACAGGGTGGTCGCTAGAAAAGTAGAAAATTTGAGGGTCAGATGAGATCATGAATAAAATGCGTGCTTACTCATTTCTATTTTGATTTCTTTACATCATGAATAAAATGCATGATTTTAATAATTTTGAGCATCTATGAGTGTAATATAACATAGCCTTTAAAAAACTTTGTAAAAATAAATAGCTGTTTGACAAATTTTCAACTTTTCTAGCGACCGCCCTGTATATCAACATTCAATTAATTTATAAAAGTAAAAATTACAGGTTATTTGAAATTGTAATACCCAGGGTAATAAATGGGAAATGTATCTGGGATAAATATTATGCAACACAATAAATTTGTGATTTGCCTGAGATCTGAATCGGAGACAAAATCTGATCTTCATTAAAATTCAATTTATATTCATCAGTGCCAACAATATTTAACCTTATTGGGAGTTTCACTAATTCTAGCAATAAGCTCTGCCATTAATTTCTGGGTCTCCTATGTATATTTAGAAAGAATATCACAAGTGTACACTAAAGATTATAAAGTTCATCACAAATAGTTTAAAAAAAAAATGCTTTGGTCCACTATTTTGTCTCATAATTTTGATCATATGTATTCACAAGTATTGGTCTGATTAAAAAAATGCAATCAACTTCCATAAGATTAAATGTGGAACAAAAGTCACACACTTAAAAGTGCTTAAGAACTGAACTTCTAAAGATCTACACAATTTAATGGAAACATTCCACTGTAATATTTGCCATTCATGTAGAAAGATTCAAATAACAGCAACAAACCAAACTTCAAAGAAAAATGTTAAAGTGTTAGAACTTAGGATAAATAATTGTAACTATATGTAATAATCTTCAGTCATCCCAGAAAAGATTCACTTTATCTTACATTTTAACTCTCCATTACACTGTTCATTGACAATTTCACTATAGCATTAAGGTAGAGTAAAAAGATAAGAACAGTTTTACCAAAGGAAAAACAAAAGCTTTTGATATTTATTTAAAAGATTCTAGAGATTATGAACATGAATTATAGAAGTGTAAAATGGAACAATATTTTTACTCTTACCATGAAAATCACCTTGCATTCAGATTTGCTCATACAGGCTCTTGGAATTCACTGACAAATCTTTAGCAGAAATATATTATTCAAAATTACTTGTGTAAAACAGTGTTGCGGTAGTTACTAGGAGATTGTCAAACCTTGGAAAAATGTATAGTCATGTGAAAAAGCTAGAACACCCTTTGAAAGCCTGTGTATTTCTGTAACATTTTTGGATATATAGATATTTAATCTCATTTTCAATAATACTGAGATTATAGGAATATAACTAAACAATTAAAACTGAAGAAAAGACTTTTTAAGATCTTCTGTAAATGTAATTTACACAAATGCATATTCTAACTGAGGAAAAATTTAGGACACCCTACGCCCTAATAGCTAGTGTTACCCCCTTTGGCTGAAATAACTGCAGTGAGATGCTTCTTATAGCCATCTACCAGTCTCTGACAGTGGTCTGAATAAAGTTTGCCCCACTCCTCAATGCAGAATTCTTTCAGCTGTGAGATGTTTGAGGGGTTTCTTGCATGTACAGCCCATTTCAAGTCACGCCACAGAATCTCAGTGGGATTAAGATCTGGGTTTCAACTGAGCCATTCCAGGACTCTCCATTTCAGTTTTCAGCCAGTCCTTGGTGGATTTACTGGTATATTTTGGGTCATTGTCATGTTGCAGTGTCCAGTTCCACTTCACCTTTAATTTCTGTACAGATGGTCTCACATAATCCTCAAGCACCCTCTGATACACAGAATTCATGGTGGATTCTATGATTGTGAGCTGTCCAGGTCCTGCTACAACAAAGCAGCCCCAAACCATGATACTTCCAACTCCATGCTTTACAGTTGGTATGAGGTTCTTTTTATGGAATGCTGTATTTGGTTTATGTCAAACATGTCCTCTGTTCTGGTGTCCAAATAATTCAATTTTGGACTCATCTGTCCAGAGAACATTATTCCAGAATTCCTGGTCTTTGTCTACATTTTCTCTAGCAAACTTCAGTCTGGCCTTGATGTTTCTCTTAGAAAGCAAAAGTTTCCTCCTTGCACACCTCCCATGCAAGTATTTTTTTTTTTTTTCTCTCTTCATCTCTACAAATTGAACACTGACAAAATTCCTTGGTACTTTGTGTATTCCAACTGAAGTCATTCTAATTTAAATCTTTGAAACTTAAGGCTTTTTGCTTTTATTTTTTTTATTATTATTATTATCTACCTTTAATTTCAGATGTTACTCAGATTTTTCCAAAGGTTTTATGTCTAACTATTCTAGATATTCTGTGCAAATGATGGACACCACTATGAGCAGCAACAGAAAAGTTTGATTTCACTGCACATTGAAAATGTAATTGTACCTCTAAATTAATGAGTAAATGCAATTTATATTACAACATTTTATACTTTACATAATGAATTATTACTGACTATGACATATAATGTAGGACAACTTTCTCAATCGACATTAACACTCATCTGTAACCCATAGGATAATTAATCCAACTATGTCCATGAATACTATACACAGTCATCCCCTGTTTCGATATTAACTTTCAGCAATAAGTTTGTTTAAACAGTGTTCATATACTCTTGGTAATGTTGTAAGATTAGGCATACTCTTACATTATGTGTGCAAAGTTGCAGGTATACATATAGGCATTTAGTGCCTTGGTGAATTAATTAGTTTGTGTGAAGAGTTTATAAACTATGTATCTGATTATACTGTTTGTTGCCTTAAAGATTGTGGGTAACTGACTAAGCTGAAAAATTACAGCAACTCCAACTTTAGAACTCTAAAGCCAAAGTATAAGAGCACTTTGCACAATCACGTGACCCAATAACTACTTTATTATAAAATTATGGTGTAACTTTAGGCCTTCAGGTACATATTGAACAAAAATTACAGGTGTATAAATGAATAAATATTTACTAAAAACAATCTCATATCAAGACCAAGCAAAGCAAATGGTATTTCAACATCATAACAACATAGTAAGGAAGGCTATAAATAACTCTTACAGTATTAGTGAAAGTATGTATTCTTTTTCAGGAATATGTTCTTATACCTACATTTCCTAACAATATATTTAGTTAGTCAAAATCAATATACTGCACACAAATTTTCTTTCTGTTCTTACTTGCATGGAGAAATAGATATGTACAATTGAGTTTAGTTTTTGAAATGATCAAAATAATATCTGGCAACCAAAGATAAAAAATTGTCAACTGCTTGAAGAAAAGTTATTGTTATGACATGAAAATTGGAAGTTACACGGAAATCAAGACACTTTTGACATATGTGAGTAGGGCTAGGCACTAGAGAAAAATTTAGTAATTAATTAATTAGGATCATTAGTCATTTACATTCAACAATCAGATTCTCATACGACTGCTAAGAAAATTATTCTTACAATATAACAAAAACATTCTACCGATTTGGTTTCAATAATTGTGGTGTGCAGAGTAAACAGCATTGTGCTTGACAACAACCACATGTGAAATATTGCAATAACTTTACTTTGAATAATTGAAAATGGTAATAACTGAAAACCATAATATCACTTGGTTGTTCTTGCAAGTCTTGACAAATTAATTGAATGGGTACAGGGCCAGTCCAATGAACTGACCCCCATACAAAATCTAAATACATCTTAGTTATGAAGCTTAGTAAATTATATTGGAATTCTCTATCTGTATAGTTATAATTCTTTGGTAATTGAACTGTATATATAAAACCTAAAAAATAAAAACTGACATCCTCACATGCAAAATTTTAAAAGGCTTAGCAATTATATACAACAGCAGCAGAGTTCAAAGGTCATAGCTAGAAGAAAATTATTTGCTTTATTTTGTTGTTCTGTATTTTAAGTAAAATAAGTTTAAAAATTTATTTCTAAATAGTAATAGCCTTTTTACGTATAATTTATAATAAATGAAATGGGACTATACAGTATAAAATACTAGTCCACTAAAACAGTCGAGACAGGAAAGACTAAAGGTCAGTTTTATCTTACTGGATACATAAAATGAGTGCATATGCCAATACAAGTTATATAATGTTAGTTCGGCATGACTGGAAAGTCAATATAATGAAAACTAATTATGTAGCATTATGAGACTTAAGTTACTTAGAAAAAGCATTTGTATGTGTTATAATATATAGTCATTTTAGCATGAAAAAAACCATGTTTATTTCCTAATTTATTCATGATGATTATGAGGCTGATTAAGACAACCCCACAAGTTAAGGTATAGAAAATAAAATATAAAATTTTACTGAAAATAAACATTTGAAATGTACTTAGGAGAAACTAGAGATTACAAAAATAACATCAGATTTTTGAAACAATTTTTTTAACCATAATATGAAATCACCTTATATTTAGACTAGTAGCAAAAGTATCAATATTTTCACAAATCTTTAATAAAGTTTATTAAAAATCTATTTTTTCTGTACAAAAAAATTGTAACATTTATCAAAAGTCTAACAACTTTTGTGAATATACACCTGCAAAGGTAAGTGCAAATACTGATCGCATGCAAATGTGCAGACAAACTCGTGTATATTATACAGAACCCATTGTGAAAGGTTAATCACAAAAAATTTGCAACATTATTATAATAAAAGCATTCATTTAAAATTTCTGCAGATTTGGTTGATGTTAAAAGTGAAACATTACTGTAGCAAATTAAAAACTATATATATTAATTTTATCCAGACTTATGCAGGTTTAACACAAAATTGCTTTAGAATGAATCCCTTATCATTTTGTAATATTTATTTAACATAATTCATGAGGAACAAAATTTATATGTCCATTTCTTCAGCTGTAAAGTTTTGTCTGTAAACAAAACAACCTAAAGAATAACTAGATAAGAACCTATGACCCCTTAAGAATATGATACACTTCTTGATTTTCAATCACTTCTCTTAGTTTCTGTTAAAGGCTTGGTTTAAACCTAATGATGCCACATCGAGTAGTTTGATCATTAACAAATGAGCCAACGCTCTTAACAGCAAGAAAAGTTAGCATGATTTAATAAATATTATCATGTAATAATAAAGATTTCAGCGTAAGTTTCTTATTGTCTCGTAATTTTTGTTCTTTACATATGTGAACTGTGAAAGCATTTGTCTGTGAAATTATACCTCTAAAAAAGCTATAAACATTCTTTAAAGACATCAGAAATCTAGAGAAGTTTATAGAGCTTAAATGGATAACAAAAGATGTTTAACATAAACAGTTTACTAGACACAAAGTGATTTGGATCACTTGACAAATAAATTGCAGATGACGTTTAATTATAATAAAAGCAAGATCATTGATGTGGGTTATAATATGAATTATGAGTGCTGTTGTGATGAGAATAACCTTAACAGTGCTATAAAAAGAGTTTGTGTTCTAATTTGTCAGTTTACAAACATACCTAAGATGAAAAGATTGTCATATACCAGAAGGGTTAGATATCAGATATTTTAGCATGAAAGAAGTAAAAAATCTGACTGAGGTGTTGATGATTACTAGAAGAATTAATAATGTTGATGTATCAGTCTTTTTTACATACTTATTGGCGAGAATGGCAGGACTACAGGATAAATCAATATTATAGCAAGATAAAAGCTATTGTGAACTGAGTTTTATCTTTTTTAACAATATAGTTAGCCTTTGGAATGAGTTGCTTTCATATGTGGTGAAAGTTTAAGGAAAGACATGACAAATATTTTAATGATAAAAGCTCTCTGAGCTTATATATACACACACAAGTAATTTTGTTTAGTGGATGTAACATCCAATTCAAGAATGCTTTCATCTGTTCCAATCGCTTACATAATCTCCTTTTTCAACATTGCACTTTCTATGTCCACTCTACTGATGTCAAAGCGTCTTTTTTTTTTAGAGATCTCTGGCAATATGCCCTAGAGTTTATCAATCTGACTGCATTACCAACATATCCTGTTCCTTGCATAATAATTATACACCATCTGAGTGGTTTCCTTTTATTTTTCTGTTATGGTTTGAACATATTTGTTTCTTCAGATTAACACATTGTGAATTGTCTTTCATGGTAATCCCACAGATCTACCACAATACTTTCAACTCTAAGTAATGTTTGAATTTTTTCTCCATACTGACCAACATTCACTTCCAAACATTTTGACTATTTGGCCAATTATTTTGCATTCTATTATTTTCTATTTCATAAGCATCTGCCAGTCATATACTATTCTAAATACTTCACATCATTCTTTCCATCCTTGCTTCCAAATTTAACATTTCTATCACTCTGAATTACAAGTAAGATTTTTGTAATCACACTATAAATTTTTCAAAAGTTGACAGTTATGTTATTTTATCCATCATGACAAAAACTAAATATATTCAGTTTTTTATGTTGTGAAGCACAGTTCCAGTTTAACTTCTCTAGTCATATTCACAATTTTAACAAAGTGGCTCTCAATTTAAGGAAGCAGATATGTTTCCTGTCTGTTCTACTGCAGGATGCCCTAGCTGTTGTTCCAGTTTTCTTAAAACTCAATCCTAAATTTTAGCTGTTTAGTTTTCTGTGCCTACCATCCTGTGATATACAACCTCAAACATGAAAAACATTAATCAGTCCAATGCTTTCAGCTGTTATCATCAAAGCCAAATTTCCATTATAACTTCAATGATATGACTAGAAATAACAATGGACTTTATAAGATAATTAAGACTTATATTAAGATCATTATTGTTTTATAGTACTGATATTAATTGCCTTTGAACACTTATTATAATACAATACAAGTTTTAAAACATTTTATTTTATGGTATATATTTTTCTTGTTCTTTTTCTCATATAAATACAATACTTGGGTTCCATATTTTGCTGGAATGATGCAATTTTTAGCACACAAAATACCTTGAGACAACAATAATGTAGTTATAGGGTGTAATGAAGTTTCACAAAATTAATATTTTAAATCATCTGTACTTGGTGAAATTTCACGATTAAATATTGAAGAAAACTACTAATACAATAGTGATACAGGTTTCATCCATAAAAAACACTGCCTTTAAGGATAAAACTCTAAAACATGTGGTTCTCTGTTTTCCTTAAAACTAAATATTATAAGTATGGCAGCCTAGGTAGAAAAGAACTAATGGAAATAACATGTATGAGGTAATTGCTTTAAGTTAGAAAAGCAATATATACATTAACCTGTTAAGAATCTACACTGCATTCAAAAAACAGTGTTTAATGCAAATTAATACAGTTTTCAAATCCTAAATAGGGTATGAAAAAGAAATGTAATAGGTTGACAAGCAAATCTATTTTAATTGAAGTGCATAACACAAGTTGTATATTTTAAAATATGTATTTAAACAAGGAGAATGTACTAGTTTGACATAATTTATTAACACTACCAGTGATGGCGAAAATGCAAGTCCAATCCATAAATTTAAAAACTATTATTTTGTTCCCGTGTACCTTAATTAGAACTTAGAAGAATGAAAATCAACAATGGAGTAATTAAATATAAAATATTAAAATCCATTTCTTTTTCATTATAAAGATATTACTAGTTAGGCCTACAAATACCGGTTTCAGAAAAAGAAATACTCATTTAATTTATTGATTAACTACAAACTTAAATAATCTTATAAAAACACAATAGTTATGAGGAAAAAAACAATTAATTTTTCAAATGAACAATACAATACATGTACTTACTTTAATTATTCGACGAGGTAAATTAGCCATTTCAAAACACAAAAATAAATTTCCCGAACTTCCTCTGCTCCTGTGCTAGCAAGTTCAAATGATCTTGCCGAGTTTTTAACAAACCTTGTAGCGTTGACCACCGATCACTGATACGGATAGTCATCAAAAGATGGCTGAACTAGTTAGCGCCCTCTTTGATTATAAATCAGGAGACTTAGTGTGTGAATATAATTTAAAACTTCTTTAAAGCAAAATTTTAAACTCAAAGTAAGTATGATTACCAGTTGTTGCATATGTTATTTTACTTGAAATTTCATGATGAAACAAATAAATGATGTAGTTAATTTTAACTTCTCTTCAGAAAAAGCTATCTATTTAGACTAAGATGCAAACAAAAATTTACGTGATAGTTACGACTAGATATTTTATGTCAAATCTTACTCAAGAAAGACCATAATGCATCGCTTCAAAATCTGGGTACCCTTGCTACTAATGATATCTCCCGCTGTTTGTTTTTTTGGAATTTCGCACAAAGCTACTCGAGGGCTATCTGTGCAATCTCCCGCTGTAAACTCACCACCTCATGGAGTTCAGTTAGCTGAGGAGATTTAAGTTCTCCCACTTTGTATGCTAAGGTAACAATGCAAAAAAAAAATCTACTCTAGGAATACAATAATTCGTGTGGTGTTTTTAGATGAAAGTTTTAAATATCCATATCAACCATCTGGACTATATAATCAAACTACATATATTAAGCATTCGAACCAAAGCTGTTAATGAAAATAACTTTAAAGAATGAAAGGGGCATTCCTTACCTAAAGAACACACAATAATTATATCATAATTTCAAATTTTCTATTTTGCTTAAACTAAATACTTCACGTTTTGCTTTAAAACATTTTCAGGCGCGATCCACTAAAACACAACCCCCAATGAGCAACACAAAACTTTAAAGCAAAATACTAAGTGTTCAATTAAAGAAATATCAATTTAGTGTCATAATGTATAGTGTTTCGCTTACAACAAATGGTCTAAAATATCAGGTCATCACATGAGTAATGTCAGAAAATTTGATACATAAAGTACATCATTATTTCGGTCTTTGTAGAAGGCTTTAATGACGTGCATAAAAAAGTTCAAACAAATAAAAGAAACTAACCCAACTCCACTTTTCCAGATCATTAATCAAATAAACTCTTATGAAGATGGGGTTTGTCTGAGGAGCACATTAGGCATATAATGCTTTATAAACTTTAAAAACAAGCAATAGTTTAGCAGAAACTACACGAAACATTCAATATTTATGGCGCGGAGTCGAAGATGGTTTCAGAAGTTCAGATCAGGTAACTACAGCTTAAGTGATGCGCCACGTTCAGGTCGTCCTGTTGAATTTAATGATAACTTGCTGCTGGCCGCACTTGATGAAGATTGTATTGTAACAGTTCAAGAACTAGCACAGAAGCTTAATTCAACCTATTCAACAGCCTACTGTCATCCAAAACAGCTTGAAATGGTGTTAAAACTTGGAAATTGGGCTCCCCATAATTTCACAGAAACCAACCTTAGAGCAAGAGTAGACATTTGCACACTTTGCACTCTCGTCAACGAGCTCACCTGTTGTGGACAGGTTAGTGACTGGAGATGAAAAATGAATATACAGTGTTCCCTCGCCACTTCGCGGGCTCGGCCGACCCCCACACACACACATATATATATATATATATATACACATACATACATACATATATATAAAATAATAAACATTAAATCTAAAATATAGCATTAAATACCATTAAAATATTTAAAATAAATATAATTAATAGTGTAAAGAAAAAAACAGGTATATTTTGAGATATAAACATATATTTGAGTTTATAACAGCGTAAAAATGGAAACAGAACCAACTGGAAAGGCTATAGATGTACGCATTGTGCGTCTGCAAAGGCTACGCGAGATCAGCTTCATGGCGTAGCGATGTACAAGACGGGCTATGATTGGTGCAGAAATGAAAGACGGCCAATGACAGCTACCCATTTTGATTGTCTTTCACCGTTGCTACATGTCTTCAAAATGTTCATAAGGCATTACAAGAGATGAAGCCCTGCACTGTTAATGCAAGCTGGAAGAAGTTGTGGCCTGAGGTTGTGCACGACGACAAGGGATTCACGCCTGAAGAAATCCAACACTCGGCTGTTCAAAAAGCTGTGCAATTAGCTTCGTTAATCAAAGGTGAAGGATTTGCCGATATGACGAAGGAAGACGTAGATGAACTGATTGACTTAGAATCCGAACCACTCGCCGACCAAGACTTAGAAGCACTGACGAAGTCTGCTGCCGAGGAAGACGACGAAGAGGAAACACCGAAAGAAGCCGAGGAAACAATCGAGCAAAGTAGATGGTCGTTAGAGCGGTTAGGTAAACCAATGAAACTAATTAACGAAGTGAAGGAGTGCTCACAAGAATGGGACAACGATATGGTTCAATCAGTACAATTTTGCAATAAAATAGAAGAACTGATGACTCCTTATCAAATGATTTTCGATAGGCTAAAGAGGCAGAGAAAACAACTGCCAATAACAATGTTTTTCCAGCCGAGCAAGAAAGAAAGGATACCGGTGGCAAGTACTGTTCCTGAGGTTGTAACGACTGACGAAGAGATTGCCGATTCACCTTCCACAGAAGAGGAAGTGGTGTCCCCCGAAAAGACACCACCTGCTGAAGATATGTAATTTTTAATTTGAAGGCTTAATATCTTAATAATTGTTCTTATTATTTCAGCAATAATGAACAGTATTGTAATGGGAGGGTTAAATAGTTGTACAGGGAGGGTTTTAAAAGTCTAAATGCACATAAATATATACATAAAAATCGGCGATCCCACTTCGCGGAAAATGTCCTTTCGCGGGGGGTTTTGGAACGCATCTACCGCAATACACGAGAGAACACTGTATAATAAAAATTTTAAACATCGCTGACAATGGCTCAGCGCAGGTAAACTGCCTACAGCACAGTTCAAAATATACTTCCACCCTAAAGAAATCTTGTTGAGCGTTTGAGGAGATATTCTTGGCATGATCCACTTTGCGTTGATTCCACTCAATGTAACGATTACACCAGACTTCTACTGTCAACAGCTAGAGTGCTTGAATGTTGCACTGAATGAAAAGAGGCATAGAAGTGGCATTCAGAAGCTTATTGGCAGAAAGTAATTAATAATAGTGAAACATACATTATTGATTAAACGACATTAAAAGCGTTTGAAATCCTTTCTCTTCTTCTGAACCTAAAATCGGGCATTACTGAAGGGATGACCTGATACTTAAGTGTTTGGATAACAGATTACCTACATTTCACAATAATATAAGGCTTTCTTTATTATTTATTTTTACTTCGTTCTTCCAAGCAGAAATGCTGAGCCGTGAATTTGACAAAGATATTTCGTTGCAGTGGGTGTAGTGAATCAAGGCAGAGATTAAGCATCTACATAATATTTTCTTCAGTTAAATTTAAGTCATCGTTTGTTTATTTTAGCACAAAGCTACACATTGAGCTGTCTGCGCTCTCTTCACTGTGAGGAATCGAACCCTGAAGTTTAGAGTTCTAAGTCATTAGAATTACTGACGAATCAACGGGAAAAGCGTGTCTTGGTGAGGAAGATAAATTAATATATATAAACACATGAATCAAAAACGAAATAAATTTGTTTCGTTGAGCAAAAATTTATTAAAGTATTCTTGTGTTGAACTACAAGTACAATTTTTGAAACTTATTAGACATAAAACGTTTCCATAGTTATCAAATATTTTATACATAGATGAATTTCAGAAAACTGTGAACCAGAAAAAATGCTTTATATTTCTAAGCCTTGTTGACAAGAATTACTTGCTGCATGACTGTAAATTTATCTTTGTGACGAATTATACATCGATTTTGACACTGATGTTTGTTGAAATTAAATTTATATTCAGAAATGTACATCATTTATACTGCTAAATTTGTTTACGAAATCCCCGCTTATTCAATAAAGCCGCAGATTATTCTTTAATGTAAATATAAAGAATATTTTGTTTGTTTGTTTTTGAAATTCGCACAAAGCTACTCGAGGGCTATCTGTGCTAGCCGTCCCTAATTTAGCAGTGTAGGACTAGAGGGAAGGCAGCTAGTCATCACCACCCACCGTCAACTCTTGAGCTACTCTTTTACCAACAAATAGTGGTATTGACCGTCACACTATAATGCCCCCACGGCTGAAAGAGCGAGCATGTTTGGCGCGATGGGGATGCAAGCCCGCGACCCTCAGATTACGAGTCGCACGCCTTAACACGCTTGGCCATGCCGAGCAACATAAAGAATACAAAGTGTGATCAAAAAAGATCTAATACTCCAGTTTTATTCCGAAAAATAATGTACAAGCATCAGTATTATATACTATCCCCTTTAAAGTCATCTCCCCCTGCTCATAAACTCTTTTTCCAACGTTTCGGTCATTGTTGGAAGCAATACTTCAAGTCTTGAACTCTTATGCGACGAAGTTTTGCTTTCATATTATTATGGAAGGTTGGAATGTCATCAAACCTCTTTCCTTTCAATTTAATTTTGATTATTTGGAACAGATAAAATCACACGGGGCAAGATCGGGAGAACACGGGGAGTGTGGTATCACAGGAATGTTTGTTTTTGCCAAAAATTCTTGAACAGGCAAAGCATTGTATGGAAGTGCTTTGTCATGAAGAAACCAACGACCATTCTTCCACAGCTCACGGCGTTTTCTTTTAACTTCCTCCCTCAAGCGAATTAAGACCACTTAATAAAGGGCCTGGTCAGTGGACAATATTGATGGTCGCCCGGAACGTGGGTCATCTTTGATCGATTCCCGGCTGTCTTGGAATCTTTTTATCCACTTATAAACGACAGCCTTACTTAAGCAGTTATCACCAAAGGCACTTCTTAACGTTTCGAGGATTTCTGTTCATCCTTTACCATTTTTCACACAAAGCTTGATGCAAACATGTTGCTTTTTTTTCTCTCCATTTTTATTACGACAGGTGCAAGAGATACCTTTGTCTTTGAACATATTTTTCGCAACACGAGTTTATACCATTATGGTCTGGAGAAATGTCTTGTTTGTGAGGTAGATCACTATTTGTACTTTGCACACATCTCAGTGACGCTCAATATCTCTATAATGACACCTGTAACAGAAGAAGTCTTGGAACGTTTTGACCAGACCTCTTATATATGTGCGCATAAACAACAGTTTATCCTCAGTATTATTGTACAAATTGAAATTTCTAGAATCTCTTCTCACACCAATAAATGTATTCCACGCAAAGCGCCAAGAGACAGTATATATTATTGGCTTGTTACATTTGGTATACTGTAAACCTCGGAAGCAATTAGTTAGAAACTTTGGATATTTGTCCAAGTTATATATTCTGAACATTACAAACCATTTAGTTTTAGTGGATTAATATTGGGCATTATTATCTTTACAAAAGCATTATAAATCTTCCTCAGTGAAAAACTCCATGAAGAACGCAGTGCTAGTTAACTCCATTTTAAGTGCATTGAACCCACCTATATGAACTCAAAATTAATCCGCTCATCGTGACCCTTGATAAGAAATTCATTTCTAGACCTTACAGAAGACTCATTATTGTTTGTAATTTTGTGGAATTATTGCATATAAATCATTATTTGTAATAACTGTTATTGTAAAATGAGTTAGTGTTGACATATTAAAGTATATTTGTATTTAAAAAACTGTGAATATTAATTTTGTTTGCAAATCTCATAAATTAACTATATATCTGCATTTTTTAAATTCTAAATCTAAATTGTACTTTAACTTAGTTTTAGACTATTTTAAATTATAATACGTAGCATAATAAACGTGAGGATTCGTGTTCAATATCTGAATTATAGAAATAAATTGATATAAATTAATGTTTGTTTTGGAATTTCGCACATAGCTACTCGAGGGCTATCTGTGCTAGCCGTCCCTAATTTTGCAGTGTAAGACTAGAGGGAAGGCAACTAGTCATCACCACCCACCGCCAACTCTTGGGCTACTCTTTTACCAACGAATAGTGGGATTGACCGTCACATTATACACCCCCACGGCTGGAAGGGCGAGCATGTTTAGCGCGACGCGGGCTCGAACCCGCGTCCCTCGGATTACGAGTGCACGCCTTAACGCGCTCGGCCATGCCAGGCCGATATAAATTAATATTCAAATCATAATACAATTTATATTTATCGTGCCACAAAGATCTGATCATTTCTGATTATCAAAAGTTTCTTGAATTACTCTCTCTCGAACAAAGATATAACAAAAGTAAATTGTCTGAAACTGCAAAAGTTCTAGAACTAGATATTAAGAAAACAAAGAGGTAATTAAGCCAAAAAGTGTATTATTGAAAAATTAGTCGACAATGATTAGTTGCTTGAAGAAATATTATGTGAGTACTCTAGTGACTGCGCTAGCTACAAGTTAAACAAATCGAGCTTGAACAAGCTTGTATCGAAACAATAAACGTCTCAAGGCCGAAAAAACTTACATTGAAGTCAAAAAAGTAATCGCTACTCCACTAGTACGGCGGTATGTTTCCGGATATACAACACTAAAATCAAGGGTTCGATTACCCTCGGTGGGTTCAACAGATAACTCAATGTGGCTTTGCTATAAGAAAACACAAGAGAAGAAAGTAATTATGTTGAAAGATATTGAACTTAGACTGAACTTCAATCAACCAAAGAAAAATTACAACTTTGAACTTAATCTATATGATAAAGTACCACCATTTAATAAAAACAAAGTTTACAAATATCTTTAACATTTGAGAAGGCTGTCCAAACCATGGAATGGTCCACCGAAAAATGACCATTATTATTACGAAGTGTTTCAACTGGGAACACACAAAAAGCGTTTATGCTGCTCTTTCTCTCAAAAACTCTGTTAAAGCAGCTATTCTCAAAGCATACCAGTTAATACCGGAAGTTTATCGCCAAACGTTTTGAAAGTGTTGCAAGAAAGATAATCATACAAAAATGAGGTTTATTTTGATCGATAGCGTAATTAATGCTATGCATATTGGCAATAGTTTCGAGAAACTAAAGCAATTATGTCTAATTGAGGAATTTGAACGTTATGTACGTTAGGACTTAAAAAATACGTGAATAATTTGTTTGCTTCTAATTAAGTGTAAAGCTACACAATGAGCTATCTGTATTTTGCCTACCACAGATATCTAGAGCTGATTTTTATAGGTTTGAGTCCGCAAACACACTACTGTGCCACAGGGCGTCATTACTTGAATGAAAAAAAGAGGTTCGAGCAATACAGGAAGGACTTTTAACACATAAAATCCCTTTTCATAAAAAGAAATTCCTGCCAACTCAGTAACAACCCGTATCTGTTCAATCCACTAAAGATGAGAATTCTTATGAAAAAGACTTGTTTTTCTTCTAAAACAAACAAACTAAATGGACTTTTCAATCGGTTAAGAGTTGCCCAATAGTTGTTGGAGGGTGCTATTGGCTCCTTATCTTTACATCCAAAATTAAGGACGATTATGTAGTCCTTGTGTAGTTTCGCCTAAAAATCTGAAACAAAAAAGCCAAGAATGATATAAATAAACTTTCTGTTGTCCTCATAAAAATTTGTTTCAGATCATGGTATATAACAAAATTATACTTTTACTTCTAGCTTGTTATATTGTAAGAGAAGTCGATAACAGAAATAAATTAGACGATAGTTTTTAGATAGATGGTGTTATAATGCAATAATAGATAGGCGAACTACGATTTATAAGCTTTTTCTTATGTTTATAGATTGTTGTTTACCAATCTATTTTATAGTTAGATGGTAAGCAATTTTATTCGTGTTTTTTAATTCAGTTATCAGTAACAAAATAACTTGTTTATTAATGCAAAGGTACATAATGAGTTATCTTTGCTCTATCCATCATGAAGTATCGAACCCCAAATTTAGTGTTGTAAATGTGTAAACGTGCCTTTAATCTACTAGAGGACTTAAGAAAAATTATAATTAAAAGTTTATGCAAATTAAAAACAAACGATAATTGGTTCTACAAATTGTAAACACTAGATGGCGCTAAAGACAAATGTTCTTACATGCGTAATTTCTGTGATCAAGTTCAAAAACAATGGGTCATTCATTGCCATACTATGTTGAAATTACAAAAAAACCTTCTAACTTAACTTTAGCTGAACTAATAACGCAAAAAGTAATGGTTCAAAATGTTGATGGTAGCTGTGTAAAATTTTGGCTGTATTAAAATTTCTATATATGAATATGTAAACTTATTTTGTAATTTAACACACACAATAGGGTCCTGAGCATTCAGAATTTCAACAGAATACGTCAAGAAGTAATAAACGATATTAATATGTTATAAAGCTGAAGGTTCTGTGAAAGGAATGTTAAAATTTCACAAGGTGAGAAAACTGTCATCCCATGATAGTTATTTGGGAAACTGAAAGTAATCCATACATAAAAGTCGCATACAAAACTGGGAATTTAAAAAGAGATCGTAAAGAAGTGAGGAGACAAGGCTGGAGATAAATAATATCCATTGCATCTCCAGCTTTGTTTCCAAGCTTATCTTACAATTTATATTTGCGTGTTTAAAATTCCCAGTTTTTTATTTACCTTGTTTGCTGGGGTTTTTTTTATACTCAACTGTGAAAAAAGTATTATTTGATATGGTAGTTAACTTTATAGATTACAATGATACAATAAAGGTAACTAGTAGCTAGCTGATATGGCTCATGATGATTTACTGTAGTTTTTGACTATTTGATTACATTAGTTCGAGATGTAAAATCTGCAGCAGGAGTTTGCCATGGATATTTGTTTGAGAATATAGTAATCATTTATGACAAAACTCTGTATTACTAAATTCTCTAGGTATAATGGATAGCAATGGACAAATATATGAATAAACAAAGACACAGTTTCCACTAATCAATACAAAATTTTACCAGTAGAAAAACAGCCTTTTCAAATGGAATATATACGTCTAAAGCACTGTTTTAAATAAATGTTCGTGCCTTTATAGTAACTATCCTTTAATGTGTTTTTTTTCTCCAAAATTTAATATTTGTAATGGCGAGAAACTCAGAATAAAAATGTATTCTTAAGACGGCTGGTATGGGTATTAAAACTTTAATTAAAATAAAGAACAGAACAACGTTCAGTTTACCATGAAGATGACCTAAGATGGTCGAAACGTTGTTTTGTACTTTATATTAATTAAAGTTTTAAAACCCATACCAACCATCTTGAGAATCCATAGATTTAATACTACAGATATTGATTGTTTTTGTGTTTTTTTTGCTCCTTCACTTTAGAAATAAAATAGGGGCTGGATCCCTAAAGACACCGATAGTATAGAGTACAAAGCATTTAATATGTAAATGTTATATTCAGCTAATGCTCATCGATTACAGGCTAGTCATTCCTGTTTCACCCTGTATTAAAGCTCTTTAAACGAACGGCAACTATTTGTAGCTAGCTTTAATAAATAACGAAAAGATCATGTACACCAGAATGTTGATGTGATTTCTTTAGCTAATGTAAAATATCCAAGAAATAGCTTGATTTTTCAAAACCCTTTACTTTCACAATACTTTATCTTGTACAAAGGGTTTGGGTGCACTATATTAAGCTGTTTTTGTTGAAGGCTGATATTACGTATTATTTTGGACGAGTCTCTCATTTATTACGTTACACACGTTATCTATTATGCTTCCTTCCTTGCTTCTACCTCCATAAACTCTTTCTATTTTGATGATGTTACGAATTTGTATTTTTGGAATAAAAAAACTGCACGTGGCAAGGCATGGACAGGTGTGTACTCCTAATCCGTGGGTCGCGAGTTCGAATCCCCTTCACACCAAACATGCTCACTCTTTCAGCCGTGAGGGCGTTATAATGTGACGGTCAATCTCACTATTCTTTGGTAAAAGAGTATCCCAAGAGCTGGCAGTGAGTGGTGATGACTAGCTGCCTTCCCTCTAGTCTTTCACTGCTAAATTAGGGACGGCTAGCGCAGATAACTCTTGAAAAGCTTTGCGCGAAATTAAAAAAACAACATAGCAAACAAACAAAAACTGCACCTACTGTACTCTAGATTGGCACTGCTAGAAACCTGATTTTGTTAATTACTTGTTCAATATTATAAGACTGAAAATATAAAATATACGTTGCAACAATGTTTGTAATTTGTAACTGCTGCAAGCTTACTGCTTTTAGTTTAAGGACGGATATCCAGTTTATTTCATTGAAAGCCTTTTGTTTTAATTCTACGAAGTGTTAAAAAAACGCACATCTCGTTGTGTGTATACTTTAAAACGAGTTTCACATCCGTTTGTTACAAAGAATGGTTTTTATAGAAGGTCACAGTTGTTAGTCCCTTATAGCATTGATTAATTACCTTTACTCTGCCTTCGAATACCGGTAACGCATTACTTCGTATTTAGTAATTTACCTTCCTTTATCTTTTTTCAACTGAAACTCTGGTCATTGTTATTGCTATTATAAAACCACAAAGTCGCCTTAAGTAATCTCACGTTTGATTCTCTTCTTAAGGTTAACAACTGTATATATCACACCTAATCAGTTGAATTCGTTTTTAAAATATCGTTTCATAATGATGATTGTTGTGATCAATATCTTTTGACTTTTCTGCAAAACAATTTCATCCATTTCATCAAATTTGTATTACGTTTATTGTATATTTTATTACCTAGAACCGGCAAGGCCAGGTGGGTTAAAGCGTTCGACTCGTAATCTGAGGGTCGCGAGTTCGAATCCCCGTCGCACCAAACATGCTCGCCGTTTCAGCCGTGAGGGCGTTATAATGTGATGGTCAATCCCACTATTCGTTGGTGAAAGAGTTGCTAAATTAGGGACAGCTAGTGTAGATAGTCCTCGAGTAGTTTTGCGCGAAATTGAAAAACAACAGCAAACATTACCTATGGTCCCCGGAGTTACAACGTTAAAATCAGGGGTTTGATTCCCTTTGGTGGACACAGCAGATAGTTGGATGTGGCTTTGCTATAAGAAAAACACACACTCATTACCTACAGTTCTTCAGTTATCGGTTTTTTTCTTCTGCTTTCTTCACATACGTATTTAGAGAAAGCAAGAAATATTTAGTGAAAGTGTTGCTTTTTCGAGGAATATGTTATGCTATAATCACACACCCACAAAAGGAAAGTAGGATTGTAATTTACTTTGCTTATCGTAAAAATTAGTTTTTGTTCCGTGATCTTTCTTTTATTTATCTTCACATAAGTCGTATTTTTCCCAATCAAAATTTGGTTCGTGGATATATAGAATTCACTTTTATTATACCATTTGAAGAGGTCATACACTATTTTCACAAAATATATCTAATAATGTTTATACTGGAAAAGCTTTAAATGAAGTGTAAACAAGAATCTCTTTCAATTTGTGTTTTAAGTTGATAACTTCAAGAAGTTCCCTATGGGACAACGGTAAGTCTTTGGATTTGTCAGGAGTTAATTCTCTTAGGTGAATGTAACAGATAGCACGATGTGGCTTTGCTATAAGAAAACATACGGATCCAAGAATATTGCATTGAAAACATTTTATTCCTAAACACCAGAAAACTGTAGGAGTTCCACAAAATTCCAACAAAACTGGAATTATGAAATTGTTTTAGTTATGGTTTGACAAATGTTGCGAATTCTTCAGAATGTTTATGATACTGTACAAATTAGGTACAAAAAAAGTGTGGGACTGAATGTGGCCACGTGATTAACGTGCTCATACTGTGAATTAAAGGGTTCTTCGTTTCTCCGAGAGAGAAAAGGTTTCCTCCACTTTTGGACCAATGATGTTTTATAAGAGTGACAGTTAAGAAGACTATGCACAGGTAGCACTTGTGTAGCTTTGCGCGAATATTCTCAAATACAAAAAAATGTGAAAATTACAACACAATTTGTGGTATTTTTCAAATTTTCTGAAGACCGAAATTTAGCCACAAATATAAGTTTATCAAATATAATTCTCTGAAAAAGACACATACATTTATCAGCGTGGAAATGCAGATTAAAATAGTTTTTCATACGTAATTGCATTAAGCTCAGATTATAATTATTGACAAATATCAATACGATAAAACCATTGACATGCGATCTTGTAATTAGCGTTAGCTCCTGATCAAACAATTAAATTTAGTTATAGGAATTTATTTAATATACTAGGTTATGCAGAGTCATAAAACAAAAACGTTTTATGTTTGTAAGGTATTCATTTCTCAGTTTGTTTGTGTGTGTGTGTGAGTTTCCCGTTAATCACAAAGCTACACAATAAGTTATATGATCTGTGTAAACAATAGGCATTTGAACCTTGGTTTTAACGTTATAGGCCATGAGGCTTGTCATTAAGCCACTAAAGGGGTTTTATCAATTCAGTATACTCTCTGTTACTTACTATATCTTTGTTCGTAATATCAATAATATTTTAAAATTTTTGTTTAGTTTGTTTTCAAATTCGCGCAAAGATACTCGATGGTTATCTGAGATTACTGATCGTAATTTAGCAGAGATAGACTAGGAAAAAAAAAGGTACGTTCATAAAATCACCCTCTATGTGTGTGTGTGTTTTCATTTAACAAAGCCACCTCTGGCTATATGTTGAGTCTACCGAGGCGAATCGAACCGCTGATTTTAGTGTTGTAAATCCATAGACTTACCACTGTACTAGCGTTTACTTTGATTACTATTCTATCAAGTGGGATTGGCCTTTACTTATAACGCCTTCATACCGAAGACTGCTTGTTCGAGTACCGCCGAGGATAACGTGGAATATAATTCAAAATTATTTCTTCTCATTTTGTCCCGGCATGACCAAACGTGTTAAGGCGTGCGACTCGTAATCTGAAAATCGCGAGTTCGCATCCCCGTCGCGCTATACATGCTTGCCCTTTCAGCCGTGTGGGCGTTATAAACTACAGTCAATTCCACTATTCGTTAGTAAACGAGTAGCCCAACAGTCAGTGGTGGGTGGTGATGACTAGCTGCCTTCTCTCTTATCTTACACTGCTAAATTAGAGACGGCTAGCGCAGATAGTCCTCGAAAAGCTTTGCGCGAAATTCAAAACAAAACAAACAAATGCCCTCATGGTTGAAAAGGCGAGTATGCTCGACCAACAGATTGTGTGAGTCGAATGTTCTAACTATTAGGCTATGCCAGACCAAAATATCTTACGAGGTTCAGTCAGCTTAGAAGACTTATATTAGTCTTAAATGAATATACAATACAAAATAATTATGATAATACATTCTATATTATCTAATTTACTGGACACACGGATATAAGGATGGAAATTATGTAAATTCATAATTAATGAAAGGTTATTTGAGCCAACCCCGCCTCTAATAATCATGTATATTTGCGTAATTACAACGCGAGAAACATGGTGTTGGTACTCGCGATAGGCAGAGCGAATGTAGCCTATAGTTTTAGTGAAATTAATTCCTGATGTGTAAACTTACTAACAAATTTATTTTTGAAATAATAAAGATATAAACTAACAACATAACTTGAATGATTAGGCCTCATCGGTATGCCCGCCATTCATTTATAAATATCTTTATGAACAAATTGAGTTATTAACGAATTTATCACAAATAACAAATTTTTAAATGGTATAGGTGTAAATAATGTAGCGAAATCGCATGTTTAAATTGTATTTTCTAATTTTATTTTATTTATTCTAGGGTTTTTGAAACAAGTTCGTTATATTTAATTATCCATTATGATTATGTATTTTAATTATATTTTGTCGTATTTTAACAAATAACTGATTCAGTAACTTGCTTGATTAAACCTCAGGCTGTTTCAGTACAGTTTTTACCGAAAATAAAATAAAACAAAATTTAAACAGAGATTTGGGTAATTTAGATATCACATATCTGTACGGTAAAAATGAAGATAGATTTAATTTAAAATAATTTTCAGCTTTCAAAAAAATTGCTAGTTATATCCTCTTTATACCTAGTTTGTAATGTGAAAGTTTGTGTTGTATTTGTTTCATGGATTACAGTTTGTGCACGAAAGCATAATAAAGTCGAAATTACAACTGGCGGTAGTAACGGGGTACCCCACTAGTAAGCCTACAGATTTACAACTGTAAAATTAAAGGTTCGAATCTCCTCCGTGAACTCACCGGATAGCGCGATGTGGTTTTGCTATAACAAAACACACACATCGTTAGCGGTAGGTAAAATGATATATTTCTCCTTGTTTCACAGACTTCAGATTTACACAGAAAAAATATTGAATGTATTGGACATTTATTGAAACTAATATATGCTAATTCATTACCTTTAATTCTATTAATCATATATCTGCATTCTAAAAATTCTTTGTAAGATGTGTAAAATAATGAAGTTTATAATATTGTTTGGTTTTTCGAATTTCGTGCAAAGCTAGCCGTCACTAATTTAGCAATGTAAGACAAGAGAAAAGGAAGCTAATAATCACCACCCAGCGTCAACTCTTGGGCTACTCTTTTACTAACGAATAGTAGGATTGACCGTAACATTGTAATGCCCCACGGCTGAAAGGGCGAGCATGTTTGGTGTGACGGGGAATTCAAACTCACGACCATTAGATTATGAGACGTGCGCCCTAACCACTTGACCATGCTGGAGCAATTTATGATATAATCGAGTATGATTTTTAATATCTCCCGATGGGGCCCCCCCAGTGGCTCAGCGGTATGTCTGCGGACTAACACGCTAAAATCCGGGTTTCGATACCCGTGATGGGCAGAGCACAGATAGCCCA
The DNA here is from genome assembly GCA_011833715.1 of Carcinoscorpius rotundicauda. NCBI lineage: Eukaryota > Metazoa > Arthropoda > Merostomata > Xiphosura > Limulidae > Carcinoscorpius > Carcinoscorpius rotundicauda. Next base: position 68,722,467 of record CM022399.1, on the reverse strand, counting down.
TTGTGTAGCTTTGTACTTAATTCAGAACAACAACAACAACATCTCCCGAGGGTATAGCGAGGGTATATATATATTGACAACCCTTGAGACCAGGTGTCAATATTCGTAGTGAACATCGCACAGAGAATCCTTTGTGAAGCTTCAAACAACTTTTTTTTATAAAATTTAAGATTTGTATTATCAGTTTTAACGTTTTACAGTTTTATACATTTAACACTTGTCCTATATTTTTCTCCAGAGATATATTTTATTATATCTGAAAGATTTTAAGGAAAGAATCAACCAAATAGTTAGAGTAACATTCACAAAGTATGCCTCGAACAACTTTTATATTTAAATTATTCAGATAAAAATTACAATTGTGTATAGGTGATCTTATGTATGATTATTTTCATAAATGTAATTTGTTAATTATATAATTCAAGTTACCATATTTTATGCCTTGCAAGACTCTACATCGTGGAAAACACACCTTAATTTTTGAACAACAATTCTAGAAAAAAAAAATATTTTGACTCAACAACCAACATCTTGATGCAGCCTTGACCTATTCTCAACCTAATGACTAAATACAGTCGAATACGTTATATTTTTCACAGTATATCGACAGTATTAGTTAGATTGAATGTTTAATACTATTGAAAACACTTGTAATTGGTAAGTAATAAGATTATGATCTGTATGTTTAAAGTCGATCCTAAGCTAACATCTTGCCTTAACCCAGCACTTTTGTCCTGGCAGATGCCTGGGGATTTTTAAATATATTTTTAAAGAAAAAAGTGCGTCTTACAAAACTTAATATACGGTATTTACCTAAAACATAGATTTCATAAAGACAAAAATTAAATGTTTTAGCATCGGTATTTTGAAAACTACTCGGTGGTCCTATTCTCTGAGCTTGTGTGGCCTACCGCTTCGTGGCTGAGCTATTGTTGCTTTTAGACATTTTCACTTCACAATAACAGCACTTTAACAGAAATTTGACGAACTGACTTGTTGAAAATATGGGATTTTATAGTGCAGCGTTGAAAGTCGCTGAGCTTTTCAGTACGAATCACTTTACTGCCAATGTTAGTCTATGGAGATTACATGGCTGTATGCTTGATTTTATGTGCCTGTTAGCAATGGCTGGGGCTGAAATAGCCGAACCCAGTTATTAGAATGGATATACACATACTTTTGGCCATGTAATGTATTTTGTAGAAATAAATACGAATGTTATTTAGTATATAAATTTTACTATTTAAATCCATACAGAGATGCATAATTTATACATTCGCAACTTCTTAGATATTGTCAAATCTGTACCAATATAGAAGTTTCAATGCCTGACTTAAATATATCAATAGTATATATAAAAAATAGATAAATTTGAAAATAGTGACATAAGTAAAACTATAATATATACAATAAAAAGTTAATTTCTAAAATTCATGAGTAGGATAAGGATTGCTCATTTGTACATTTTTATATCTTATGTAAATGGACTAATGTCATTGTATCATCTTTCCTTTATCAGGCTTCCTACTGTGTGAATCTCTTTAGAGCTGTTGAAGGTCTAGATATTAGCATAAAAGGGTAGAAGTTGAAAGGTATATTAACAGCAAAAGGTTGGGCTTAGTATAGTAGTACCTTAACAGCTTGGTGTATGTGTCAAAACATCCTATTTGGAGCTTGAATGTAAATTTCAAGAATAATTTTGCTGTTTTTGCACCCATGTATAGTACCTTAGTGATTATATTTCTTGATATTTTTTTATTTTTGGAAGCAACTGCATAAGTTGGTTGAGATAAGTGACACTGTGAGCTTGAGCACTCATTTCTGCTACAATCCTAATTATAAGCACATGAAGTGAAATTGAAGTTAAACCGGATATACGTGTAACTTGAAAGCAAATTGGGTTTTATTTTTTCTATTAATTAAAGTAATTATATAATACATACTGTAAATTGTATTGTAAATGAAACTAACATGAAAATCGAATATAGAATTACTTAAAAAGATATATAAAGGCCAATTATTTGCTTCAAAGTGTACGAAGAGTTGCATTGAGCGTTATATCTGTTATGTACATGTGTAAATATTTTGTAAACGATAACATGTCGTATTGTGTTTGAATTTTCATTTGTATTATTCATTTTTCCATATTGATATTATTGTTTAGAAGTTTAAACTAATATTTTGTTATTCATTTCGGGTAACATTTTAGAACTTTCCCGAATTAAGTAGACCAATCACATGTTTGTAAATGAGTGCTGGTGACTTCCTGTCTAGATGTGTAGTCTCGTGCAAGAACGGATATGCGCGTATAGCTCTGGAGTTGTATGGAAATTGCGAGATTGTTCGAGAAATAGGCCTATCGGTATAAAAAAGACGGTGACGTGAGAGATATTCAGTCCTCAGTCATCAGTTTTATTCGAGGGAGAGAGATTTAGTCATTAGTTTTATTCGAGGGAGAGAGATTCAGTCATTAGTTTTATTCGAAGACAAAGAGTGAGAATCAGACACCAGTTTCATTTCAAAAGAAGAGATTTAGTTATTTGAGAAAGATTAAGTGTTTGCTGTGAATATTCAACTTGGATTTGTGATTGGAATTAGATCTACGGAAGCTGCAATTTTTATTCGTCAATCTCTACGATACATCTGAATTACTGCTTGTGCTGAGAGACGGCGAATTTTTTAAACTGTGAACTGTTTCGGAATCTCTTCGTGGGACTAAATTCACACCCTAGACTGGAATTTGAGACTGTAATTTTAGATCATTGTATTAGATACAGGCCAGTACCGTTTTGTATTGTGTTTAATTGTGAAGTTTGAAACTAATATTATTTTGTTTTGTAATTAATTTCGAATGTTATAACTTAATATCTGTCACTTATTATACAATTTATGTCATATTTGTTATATTTGTTAATAGTTTAGTGTAATAAATTATACAAGCTGTTATCTGCGTTTTTCTGTTGCGTTTAGTCTACGAAGAACTTAAAACATCAAAAAATACGTAACAATATCATAATGCACTCATGGCCTAAAGGGTGACTATTTTCGGTGAAGGAATTCGAATTTGAATTTTACATATTACGTTCGAGCGTCTTAATCACCACGCAATGCGAGGCTCTGTCACGTGACATACCATTCTAAACAAAATATCTATAACCTAGCATAACATGCATACGATTATGAATAAAATACCCATTACCTCGTACACCATACTAAACAGAATACTCACTACCTGTAATTATCTAGACATTTAACAGATTGATTAAATACATATTATGGTTGTTATTTGATACTGATTGTTAGTTTATAATCAACTTACATTATGATAGTTCTGTAAAATTAAGTGTGTACTTTTTAATTGTTGGATGCACATTAAAGATATTCTAGGTGCCTGTTACACTGTATTAATCTTTTTCAATAATGCTAACTATAAATTGTCAGTATTGAAGTTACAGGATCACCTTTTAACAAACCAAAATTACGGTATTATTGAAATAACATTTTGTGAAGTGCCAAGATAGTTTAGAGTTTATATTCGGAAAAAGTTAATTGAAATAAAAGAGAATTATCGCGCGACTTTGTACAAATAAGTGGTTTGATTACACGTTAGCTCTAGTAATGTCATTAGAGAGGTATAACGTCGTTTGAAATATAGACCTGAACAAGTTACGAAAATTTAGAAGTAGCTGAAGTTTGTAGAAACACTTAAAGGAAAAATAAACTAATTTTATTTGATTAGATGTTGAATTGCTTTCACCAAATAAATTAATAGAACCTTCAAGGAAAGAACTGTGCTACAATATTTTGTATCAGGAGTGGGATTATTTAATTAAAATATAATGTACCTTTGATTATACTTGGGCTGAGCTTCAACTATGAATATGGCGACTACGAAATAAAACACTGAAAATGGATCATCACTTGAGGTGATAAAATTATTAGGACAAGATCTTGAAGAAATATACAGAAAAGTAAAAGAAGACTAAAAAATGAAAATCATAAGAAAGAGAAAGAAAATTAGAAGAAGATGAAGAAGAAATTGACGATAAGAAATAAAAGAGGGCTAAGAAATAATTTATGAAAAAAATGAAAGATGATTTAGAAGAGATAGCTGGAATCTATGAGCAAAGTTAGATAAAACAGATGTACTGTTTAAAGAATAATTAAAATAATAAATAAATCTGATTGAAGATAAAGTCGATGACATATAGAAAGATTACAACAATAAGGTTGAACAAGTATGGAAAAGCTATTATGACAAAATTGAAGAAGAACAAAAGAAGATCAGTGAATTCAAAGGTTAATTAAAGAAATACATGAACGAGATAGAAAAGGACATTGGTGATCGAATATGACATTCAGAAAAAGAATGATTAAATTCAAAGATAAAATCAGCCATACATTTATCTCCATTGGCTCGTGAGTTCCAACAGAATATTACTCTGTACTACTAAGTATGAAATAGGGAAAGCTTATTTGGTATACACATATTACTAACACTGCTGTTACACCTCTTATTGAAAAACTTCCTAGACTATTTCAGCCATGGTACTAGGAAATAAAATTCCAGAATTTAACCAATTCAACATCGGCCAAAGAAGAAACCAATGGACTGTGATGGGAAGGTACTGTGGGAGTGATACCAGGATGAATTTTAAATCATTTCAAGAGTAAACAGATGGAATAATGAATAGCAAGCTATTAATCTTACTATTAAGTTAAAGGTCTATTTTTTGACAATATTAAGCAACCTTACAACTGAGAGCTGTAACAACTACCATCATCATAAGTTGTTTTGTTCAACAAGTCTGGAGTGTTGTTTCGAAAGGAAATATTAAAAGCAAAGTTATGGAACGTGGTATGAAGAAAATAAAAAAGTAACTGAAAACGCAGAAAATTTTGAAAGATTTTGTTCTATTATCTCATCTGAAGACTATGTATGAACTGATGGATGTATTGCCACGTTACCATTCTATGGATGCCTTAAAAGATGAAGATATGAGAACTATGTTGAGGCAAATAGTAGTATATCTTTATGGGAGGCTTTGCACTTAGTGATGGAACTATTATCAATTCAAATTGTAGATAAACAACTAAACATTCTTTCGAAATTATGGAATCGTCACATCCAGTAACAATGAAACATCAAATCACACTGACTAAACATCTATAAAAATTGGTTAGATAACAAGTTACACAGATTGGGTGGAAACAGATCACAAACCAATATGTATTGTGAATAAAATGATAAATTGGGATTTTGTGATGGAATTATTGCAAATGTTAGATTAGGCTTAGTGAGTGTAATGCCACTTTAGTTAGAGCTTAGCTTATTGACAAGTTGTAACTAGGCCAAATATATTGTATTACTACGTAACTACAATTTAAAGATCAATTATTTGCCATTTCTTATTTTTAAAATAAACTTAATTACTTCAGTGAGAAATTAAAATGGTGATAAATTGTTTAATATATTTAATTAATATGTTAAACTTAATAGTTTGTCAAAAGATTGTGTGTATTTATTGTTGGTTATCTATTTCTATGTTAGAACAGTTAAGAGTAGAGTAAGTGTTAAGTGTTCGCAAATTATATGTTGTTTACAGATGCAAGGATGGATGGGTTTTATTTAGGAACTCGAGCCTGGCATGCATTTTTAAGGAAGCCAGTAGTAAAAATGTGCGATTTTTATGTAGAGTTTTCAGGATTGGAAGAAATTTGATGCTATTCTAAATATAATAAACGCGACAGGCAAAAATAAGTGTAAACTGTGTGAGAATGCAGCAGGATTTCAAGATCAATTTAGGCGTTTGCTTGCAAAAGATACAATAACTGACAATGAGTTTTAGGAAGTTAGGAGCAATAATAATAGAGCTAGAAATAGTAAATGTAGCTGTAATGAACAGGTTCTATTAAATAACAGATTTCAGCCTCTAGTTTGTGCAGATGAAAATTAGGGGAAGGAAAGGAAACAAAAGAGACAGATAGAGATAGGAATGAAAAACAAAAGCTAGTTTTACGCAATCCTTTAGTATAACACTTGAATAGCACAGTCTGTGAAGTTGATACGGGGAAAAGAATTAGATTATACAATCCAATGACAGGGATGGAGAATATAACTGACATAGTAAATGGTATTAGCAGTAATGCAAGCGTTGTTGTGCACATGGGGCTAGTGACATAGAGAATGGTAGATTAGAAGAGTTAATTTATAAGCACAAGTGATCGATAGAGATATTCAAAGAAAAGGACCATGGACCAGGGTAAGTCAATTCTCATAGGATTGGTACCAAGACTTAATTGCTGGGATGAAATTATAAGTAGACCACAAGGACTGACTGTTAAGTTTAAGCAAATTATAAGGTCTAGCAGTGTAGCTGGTTGGAAAATAGAGTTTTTTAGGATGGGTGGTTTACATTTAAAAATGGAATGAGCTGATCTGTTTGCAAGGGCTATTAACGCACTTTAAAGAAAGCTTTAAACTAGGGTTATATAGTGGTAAATACTAGAGCAGTTGTTGTTGTTGTTTTGAATTAAGCAAAAAGCTACACAATGGGCTATCTGTGCTCTGCCCACCACGGGTATCGAAACCCGGATTTTAGCGTGTAAGTCCGCAGACATACCGCTGAGCCACTAGGGGGCAAATACTAGAGCAATTAATAAAATTAGGATGTCGAAAAACTATAGTTTAGGAACAAAGTGTAGAAATAGTTTTAATCGTTGGTTAAAATGTTATTATTGTAATACCAGAAGTAGAAGTTTTAAACTAGGGATAGTGGTAAATGCTAGAGCAGTGAATAAAAATAGAATGTCGAAAAACTATAATTTAGGAGCAAAGTATAGAAATAGTTTTAATCTTAGGCTGAAATGTTATTATTAAATACTAGAAGTATACGATATAAAATAAGTTACGTTATAGCAATAGTTAGAAAGTAGGATTTTTATGTAATGAAATAAATAAAACTTAGTTAAATGTAGAGAATTGTGATCAAAGGAATTTCTTTAAGATACAAAAATATAGGTTCTTTAATAGGGATATAGTAGTTTAAAAGGTAAAAGAGTGGTTTCTATGTAAACTGTGAGTTACATTCTTTTTAAATTAAAAATATCAAATATTTAATTTAAGATTGAATCTATTTGAGTTTCTCTTAATGGTTTGTAAGGAGAGAAGGTGTCTATTTGGAATTTTGTTACAGACCACCAGCTGAATCCGATAAAATTAACAAGAAACCTTACAATGAGATAAACAATTCATATGTTATTGGGCAACTAAATTAATTGGGTATTCTGGTCAAATGTAGAAAAAAAAACTTTCAAAAATATCCAAGAATGGCAAATTTCATAAAAAGAAAGATGATTACAAGAAAACTAGTTTGGTTTATAAAATTCTGAAAAATAAAATTAAAGAAAAGCATTATCAGTTTTAAGAATTTCAAATTGACTACTATGATGAGTGAGTTAGAAATTATAGAAGATCAAAAGACTTGGTCAAATTAGAAATTAAGATATCGAAAATCTTGAAATAACGTTGGTCGAAGATATGAAATTCATAGTAAAGATTTCATTGAATACATTGAGCAGTAATCCAAATGTTTGGATGAGAAAAAGGCCTTTAAGGGTTGATGTAGAAAGTTTCATATTTGATTATTATGGGATGACCGAGTTATTAAATTTTACTTTTCCTTCAACAATATTTCTCATCCTTAACATCTCTTAGATGGATAAAATGCCGAACAAATTGTTCACGCTACTTTTGAACCTGTCGAAAATATATTGAGCAGTTTAAACATGATAAAGTTCCTGAGCGAAATAATCCTTATTCGAGAGCTTTGAAGCAGATTAAGTATGAGATATGTGAGTTGCTTGCTATTATTGTTTGTAATTTTGTAAATGCTAGATGCCAGATGATTTGAAGTTGGCTAATGTTAATCATTTTTATAGTGGAGGTGATAGACATTGCACCAGTAATTATAGGCATACTAGTTGTTGTTGTTGTTTTAAATTAAGCACAAAGCTACACAATGGGCTATCTGTGCTCTGCCCACCACGGGTATCGAAACCCGGATTTTAGCGTGTAAGTCCGCAGACATACCGCTGAGCCACTGGGGGGCATCAGTAATGAGAAAAATTTTGTCTGCTAAAGGATAATTTTTAAAAACGTTCAATAAGTTTTATTTTCGTTTTTATGAATAGTAAAGGGTAAAAGTTTGCCGAAATATAATAGTTTATTTAGAATTTTTGAAGAGGTTACTAATTATGTAGAAAGATTATAATTATGTGTTCAGTGTACCTGAATATTTAGGAATCATTTGACAAAATGTCACATAAAAACTTGTTATTTATTTCTGTAGGTGTTAGGTATAGGTTGGCTCATTGAATGGTAAACTGGCGGAATCGAAACGCAAAAGGTTATTCATAAACTTGTTTTGCTTTTTGTTTGTTTTTGGAATTTCGCACAAAGCTACTCGAGGGCTATCTGTGCTAGCCGTCCCTAATTTAGCAGTGTAAGACTAGAGGGAAGTCAGCTAGTCATCACCACCCACCGCCAACTTTTGGGCTACTCTTTTACCAACGAATAGTGGGATTGACCGTCACATTATACACCCACACGGCTGGGAGGGCGATCATGTTTAGCGCGACGCGGGCGCGAAACCGCGACCCTCGGATTACAAGTGCACGCCTTAACGCACACGGCCATGCCAGGCGCGAAATTAAAAAAACAAAAATAATAACGTGTTTCTTTTTATCTATAAGTAAAAACCATCTAAATTAAAAGTCATCCGTCGTGACCATCTTTAACTGTTCAGTAAGATAATGGCTGAATGGTTAACTACAGAAAATAAATTAGTAACAGAAACTCAATCTGCTGAGGAGCTAGAGGTTATTTCGAATGGATCATTAAGACTGTAGCCACCAGCAGATTCACCCAACGCTTATCCAGAGAGAGAGAAAACCTCCAACAATAGGACAACCAATGATAATAAGAGATAACATACCATCCTATCAGTACACTGTGGGTCTCACGAGCAACTTGGCGAATGGAGAATGTGTTATGGTGATTTCTTTTATTTTTGTATACTAAGATGGACTTCAAAATAAAGAGAGCCGTTTTGTAAACTACATGTTGAAACTTATTTGTTAGCTAAGTTCAAATTAGCCCAATTAATATTTAGAATCAGGGCAGGTTATTAAAACGACGTTCCAGTGAAATGTCAAGCTGGCTGAGAAGTGATATACAAAGAAAATTATCACGTGACTTTGTAAGAGTAAGTAGATTGATTGTATGTAAGTTCCTAGTCATTTTGTTAGAGGAGAATATACGTTATTTGAGAACGTAAGCCTAAACATTTTATGACAATTTAAAAGGAGTTTAAGCTTGTAGTAATAATTTAAGAATAAAATAAACTAATTTCGTCTGATTAAATGAACATGACGTTAAAGTATTTTTATTACATAATTTAAGAACTTGAAAATAAAGAACAATGACATTAAATAGCATATTAATCAAATTTAATCAAAAGAAAATGTTGTATCTAAAAGCGATTTTTAGCTATATACCGATTTTTTCAGCGTGATAAATAAGCACCAATAATAGTTAAAGTTTAACGAGAGCCAACTTGTTATACATTTTAGGCACAGTTTACTGTGTGCCTTACAGATACATAGTTTACTGCCAAATATATTTGCAATAGACACAAATTTACTCTCAAATACATTTGTTATATGGACATAGTTTATTATCAATGACATTTGGTATATATATATATATATATGATCTGCTATCAAATAAATTATATAACACAATTTTTGTTCATGGATAGTATGTGATATTTCTTAATTGCTCATGCTGTAAAAGTACAGGAAATGTGACCTGGATAATGAAATTTAGAAATTAACCTAGTTTCTAGGTAAAAACGGGTAAATTTGTACATTTTCATTTACATAAGGTCTAAATAAAACAACACATGAATCAAGATTTACACGTATTTATACTAAAGTTATACAAAAATGTTTAGAAGTGAGTAGTTTTTTTAGAGTTGTGCCTGTAATCTAAATCACTTTCACATATCAGCCCCCAGATATACTCTCCCATTATGTTTTCGTTATACGCTCCCAGGCAAAGTTTGAAGGGAAAATTGTCTTTTCCAAATTATTTTAGACATAAATAATTGGGAAATAACACTTTCTGCCCAGGAACAAGAGAAAGTAAAAATTTTGTTACATAGTGTTATGTTTGTTATATAAACACAAGGTTTTACGTTGATGTTTTTTATTCTAAAAACAAATATTCCCCATTTTGTTGCATTTTAGTTTATTGTAGTTCTCGTGTTGATGAATAATTTTCATGATGAATCATTCGAGAAAGAAAGGGTCATCTTAAATCGTGGAATTAGAACATCAGTTGATCTTAATACGCCCATGTATGTAATAATAATAATAATCTATATAAATAAATGTCAGTATGTGGGTGGATCTGTTCTTGATCAGTCATCGCCAAAATTGACACAGTGATATAGGGTAACATGCAGAAGGTCATGAACAAGGTGGTTTGAGTCCCTCCACCTAATTCTATATTGATAGAGATCTTGTAAACAGGTGTCTTTTGTTCAGCATTGATACATTTATGTATATTTTTTGCACTTTTGATGGTTATTCTGTAACGGAAAAAAATATAAACACCATTTCCAATCATTTGTTCCAAATGAGTTTTTAATTCTCTTCTTCGAAGGACAGCTACTTCATTTAGTCTATACAATAAGATTCAGTGTCTGTCACGTAGCTTTTACTAAATTACTGGTCACACCAACTTCTAAATGGTGCCAAAAGAATCGCCTCGAATCCGAGGTTTGAACAAAAGTAAAACTTTTTACCATTAGCCCCATAATTAGGTGGTTAGGGCGCTCGACTTGTAATCTGAGGGTCGCGGGTTCAAATCCTATGTCTCACCAAACATAATCACCATTGAAGCCGTGAGGATGTTATAATGTAACAGTCAATCTCAGTGTTTTTTGGTAAAAGAGTAGCCAAAAACAGTGTAGTTGGCGGTGGATGGTAATGACTGTCCGACTTCCCTCTAATCTTTCACTGCTACAGTAAGTACGGCTAGCACAGATAAATCTCGTGTAGCTTTGCACGAAATTAGAAAAACCAATAAAGTTTTCACTCAACTCCTTACGGAACCAAAATATTTCGTGTAAACGCTTTTACAGGAATTTCATGAAGCGGACTCCATATTTATTATTGATTTACATTAGAACACGTAAAGAAGTAGGTCTAGTAATTACCTTTCATAACTCTGTTGGAAAACTTAAACTTGCGTTACAGCGGTAATGATACTTAAACTGAAAGAGTGTAAAATAATATTTAAAACTGCATCAGAGCGAACCTGTAAACTTGGGTCATAAACTCACAGGTCAGCTAGTGTAGACATAGAGTAGATTTTAAGAGACTTTTGTTTTTTAATTGTATACTTATAGTGTACTCTCAATAATAGTTATTACGTAATTTAAGTTAGGTTATCTAGAAACCAACTAGTAGTTAAATCGTATTTAATAACTGTAAACGTTTAAAGCGAATACTGAATAACAAATATTTTTTATGATTCATTTGATTCTGTCACATCGTATTGTAATGTGGTAACAAATTACATATTATTAACGATTCAAATATAATGTGGTTTACATGTTTTTACATATTCTTCTTGGCTTCACTAATAACTGTTAAGCTAGAATGTTAAAGAGGTGAAAATATTCCATACATTCTTTTGTTTCACATTAAACTACTTAATGTTTAAACTTAATACCGTGTCCCAGTATTAGCCAATCAGATGCTACGTTTCTTATCAACTGCACCCTCTGACCGGACAGCGTAGAAGACGTAACCGCCTTACTCGCTTTAAATCAAGCAGTCGACGTCTCATGAAAAAGTTTTATAGGTTCTTGTACATTTTCACAGGGTAGTCAACTTTTTCTTTTCTCTCTGTACAAGAAAGCGTTTAGGCTCCCGATTTCTAGGCAAGAACGTAAACAGGTAAAGATGTTCATTTTAACTGATTGTATAATAATACATAGTTTAAGTTTTCTTCTCTTTATGGTTTATTTATTTGTTGCTCCGTTTCTTTAAAAATTAGAAATGCCTTGAAAACTGTGTGGGTTGCTTATACATATAATACAAAGCTTCGCCGAACGTTTCATTTCTCATACTTCAATAACGACAAGAAAACCAATTGCGACAAGCTAAACATTTTATCATCCTTTAACGTTAAAGAGAATGTTAACTTCAGTTAAAGACTTACTTCATTTGGTTTTATCCAAACTTTTAGGCTCTATACCTCCCTGATTTGCTTTTATCAACTTTTTTCATTTACAACATGAAAAAAAGATATTTGAAGCCTGAAAGTTCTGTTCATATTTCACTGATTCTCTTTAACCGGTATCGTTAAAACAATAGCTATAAAACTTGACACGTGAGTGTTTGGTGCTTTAGTTTCAGAACATTTAAAATTACATGATCAAGTTTAAATATACTGTTTAGTTATTCCTGAAAATGTCAGCAGCTGAGAAGCCTAGTTTCCGCGTACCTGAGCTTTGTCATACCTAACAAGACGCAGATTAGTTTCTCGATGAATTTACTCTACACAAGTTCAAGAAGTATGTGCACTTGTTGGTCCTGATTAGATAGCGATAAAAGTTGACCTTAAGTACGATTCTGTTTGCTGTTGTGTTCTGAGGTTATTGCAAATGAAGAGTTGGGAATTCTATAAGCCACCTTTGTACGTCGTCTATTCCGTTACATGTGGCGAAATAAGATAAACCACAATATAAATTATTACGTGCTCCTTTTTTTTATGGAGCAGTTGATAAATGAATCATTTATGAAAAACTTCATTACTAGAAACAGTTAAGAATCTTGACATACATTAGTTAAAACATTTACGATTAATTTTAAAACTGTTATATTTCTTATAGTTCACGTTTATTTAGATCTAAATCACAGTTCATGATTTCGGAACCCAGTTTAATGCACTGATAAAAACATACGAAACTAACTTAGAAACTTAGTTTAATTTATTTTCTGTACAAAAGAAGTTTAGTACGAATAAATGAATTCTGTAAGATGAACATCAAAGTAAGTACTGAAATTGACCCATTAATTAAAACCTACGCTCATCTGTTTGTCATGTAAGGTTTGAGCATATTTTGTTGTGTAAGACTCGCGTAATAGGGAGGTGTCCTTTCATCTGGCACACTTTAGACCAAACTATAACAGATATTTTTTCCCAGTCTTGTGATCACGAATTTTCTTAAAGTGGTAGAATTCCAGATTAAAAAATAAAAGTAAAAGTTTCAATGTGTGTATATATATATATATATTCACATTCTACTATAGGCACAGTTATATAATTTGTTTATTTTAATTAAAATATTCGGGACAAAGCTACACAAGTTTATCTGTACATAATTTTAAGAAAGAAAGCAGATAGTCAACGGTATTCATTATCAATTTTTGCACCATTACTATTGTCTGATCGAGTAACAAGATTTCACTGTTACTGTTACAGCGCACTAAACAACGGAGCGAATTGTTTTGGCAATAAAACGAAACCAGAAAACCTCGGACCCACTGACCAGGCACATTAACCACTAGGCTATACCCGTTCCGTCTTAAACGTAAGGATTAATGACTGAAAATTTCAATCAACTTTGTGTTTTAGGTGCGTTAAGTTTTCATAAACTACAATTTACACAAATTTATTATTTTTAATTGTTCCGTTTTATTTTGTTCACTTACTATTTAGTATTTATAAACGAGTTTTATATATAACCTATGGCATGGCCAGGTAGGTTTAAGGCGTTCGACTTGTAATCTGAGGGTCGCGGGTCCGAATCCACGTCGCACCAAACATGCTCGTTCTTTCAGCCGTGGGAGCGTTATAATGTCACGGTCAATCCTACCCTTCATTGGTGAAAGAGTAGCCCGAGAGTTAGCGGTGGGTGGTGATGACTAGTTTTCTTCCCTCTAGTTTTACACTGCTAAATTAGGGACGTCTAGCGCAGATAGCCCTTGAGTAGCTTTGTACGAAATTCAAAAACAAATTCTTATGTATAACCTGCCATTTTTTATTGACATCGTCATCTATGAACGTACAAGAAAAAAATTAGGTGATGTTTCTGTGGATTTATAGGCATTCATTTTATAGTAGTATGAAACAAATATGAATTTCGTAGAATCATAGCACTACTTGACTGGAAACAATAAATATATTTTAATCTGTACAATCACTGAGCTTTTTTTGTCTTTCCAACTCAATTGTAACTCATATTAGAAAACTGTACAATTGAAGTGTAGGATTAATCAGTTGTGCGTTAAAAAATACCTAGTTGTTAGAATAAACATTGTTGTATATACAAGTAAACGTGAGTTTTATAAACTCTGATATTAATACTTTTGTTGCTGGTTGTTTATACGTGATCTAAATGTTTGTTCTATTTATTTTTTTCCTCAAAGCGATTTTGTAAAGTATTATAAAGGCTACTTTATAATAGTACGCTGTTTTAACCTAAACCCAGAACTATCCTGTCGTAATAGTTGCAATACGTTTCGAATGCCATCACTAGATATTCGCATTTTTTTATCCAGAAAAGAATTATCAAGATGGCAGTTTCTCTAAACTTTCTGTCCTTGACCCGGATAGTGTAAGGCTCAAGGTTGATCACAACAATTTTATTGTTGATATGCAGAGAACAGGCACCCAGTTTCTCAGAGTTCCACTTCACTAGACAGAATTACAATAGGCTTGAACGTCTTTCATTATTGATACCCTCGAGATAAATGGTGCAAAAGCTGCCCTACGTTAGAAGAGCGCTATCCCTTGCGTCACTCTTCAGTGCTATGCATGCACTGGTCAGTGTTTTAATACCCACTTTTTATATTCATTCTAAATAGAGATATATTAAACTAATGGTCAACACTCGTAAACCGCTTTTTCGAAGCGTAAAAGTAAACAAAACACGATATTTTCGTGAGAAAATACAAAATAAATATCCTAACCAATCAGATTACACTATGCTTTAGTATAAATACGTGTAAATCTTGATTCATATGACGGGTTACGGCAGTGTTTTCCTGTACTTTTCCCCTTCATATTAAAATAACTTTTGTTAGTAATAACAGCAAAATTAGCATTTTCTTTACCTCCTTTTAATATTTTTTTACAAAGAAGAATTGTTTGTAAATAGTAAGTAAATGCGAAAAGAAAGTAGAAAGAAACTTTATTGGGACCTCTAGTCACAAGCTCCCTAAAAGCGCGCCCCACAGTTTGGAAATATTTCGCTTAAGGAGTTCAGACCTGCGCCCTACAGTGAGAATAGAAGGTGTAGAACAGTGGAAGTAGACATATAAGAATCGTGGGACATTCCCCTCTACACTTTAGTTGTGGTTCATTTCTTAGAGTTTGCCATAAAATTCATCACAGTGAAAGCCAAGTAATCTATTGCTTCGCCGAACGGTCGTTTGGTGTCGCGAGTGTTGATTTCTTGCAGCTGGGAACGAGTGCTATAAACAAGTTATAATGTGAACATTTTTTTCAAAATAGTTTAATAATAGGCACGTGCCCTACTTATGTTATTTTCCATAGAGAATTTTTTGTTTATAAGACTGAAGGCTCGTACTGCTTAACGAATGCATCACATTTGTGTGTTGTTTTTCTAGCTTCACAAAGCTTTCTTTGCTTATGCACACGATACTCTAAAAGTTCGTTAGTTTACGATTACCAGGCACAATGAAGAGAAAAACAAACAACACAATGCACATTTAAACGGATGCAAAATTATTCATTCTGTTTAGATGTGCAGTATAAAGTTCGCAGAAGTGGCGAATAAGTCATAAGTACCTTATGGATATCTGTAAAAAATTATACGTACCAGTTTTTATGAAAGATCGTTGCACACAACTACAAACCAATGGCAATTGGTGAGACAAACAGATAACTTTCAACCTGTTAGTTGGAGCATTTAAAATTCCCACCTCATACTTTGAATATATATCCAGGAAAATCATTATTTTGATTTTTTTCAGGTAAAAATATTCAGCATAAAAGACAACATTAATAGATGAAAAATAATAAAAGCACTATTAATAAGAGAAACATAACCCTATTCTTAACCAACACAAAGGTGTTCGTTTATATATAATTATTTTCATAATAAACATGAAAGTGTAATAAAAATACATAAAGGTATCAATACTGAAAAGAAAAACATGTTGTTTTAGAAATTCCAAAAACAGATGAAATTAGAGGGGGTCAGTCCCCTCATGACCTTCCTCAGTTCATCCTATATCACTTGTCAAGTTGTGCTGATTAGTCAAAAAATGTGGAAATTAATATGGAACAAATTCATACACATATTGACCTTTATTTATACAGCTACTTCAATTTTACAGATCGTTGGTATATTTATTTATTTTTTACAGTTGCCAGTCGTATGGTTATAGATTTTCACGTGATCCGTTTTTAAATTAAATTCTATTAGCCTCAGTTTTTATATCCCACCTAGTTAATCTGTGTAGAAATAAATAAAAAATTATAAAATGCAACCGATACAAGCTTGTATTAATAAGAAGTTAGTACTTACATATGTTATCAGAACCAGATATACTGAAATAATATAAAAGTGCTTTTAGAACTTAGCAAATACGTTTACCACCAATAATAAAAAAAAAACGTTCACGATAATGATTGAACTAAGCTAAGAAGTGAAACTCTTAAAATTATCACTTTTGAATAGAAAATTTTCACTGGAACCACTGTTTCAATAAAGAATGGTTTTTTTTTGGCAATTTCGTTAAAAAGTTATTTTCAATGTAATTTTTAAAACTATTCATATATATTCTTCATTGTACAAACAAATAAGTTTATTGCATCTAAAAAAATCAATAATATTAGCTATTTTTACACAAGAAAGAAAAAGTTTCATATGTGATGGATAGTCGGACTGTAAATCTGAGTGGCTTCACACTTTGGAGGCCAGGTGAATTAAGGCGCTCGACTCGTAATCAGAGGGTCGGTCGCAGGTTTGAATACTCTTACACTGCTAAATTAGGGACGGCTAGCACAGATAGCCCTTGAGTAGCTTTGCGCGAAATTCAAAAACAAACAAACAATCCACACTTTGAGGCCGGGAGTACACTATAAAACTGAGGACCAAACCCCACCATACAGTCAAACGAGAATAACGCAAGAGGTGGGGTAGAGACTGTTTATGTAGCTTCCCTCCAGTTTAAAATTAGGAACGACTGAGTGTAAGGTAGCTTTTGGTGGAACTTTTAACAAAAAATATTGAAAAGAGAAATAAAGTTGGTATTTTACAAACATCTACATAGTTTTAGTATCTAAATTTCAAATGGGCTTCTTAACTCTGGAACTAACTAATCAATGAACCGCGCCCTCTACATTGCGACACTCAGTTATACAACCCCTTCCAAACATGTGGTCAGCTTCCGGCCAGTTACCTCTTTCTTTGTGAACCTGACGATGACCGAAGAAGGTCGAAACGTTGTTCGCTCTTCTATTTGAAGTGTTTTCTGAGCCCAAAAGAGCCGTTTTTTGCATATAAAATTCTCAACAAGTGGGTTTCTCGACATCACTGATAATCAATGAATATTCTTTAACCAGTCAGTTTACCATCCAAGCATTAATTACACTATATAACAAAATTTTTACTTTTTCTTGTTCCTGGGCAGAAAGTGTTATTTCGCAATTGCTTATGCCTAAAGTAAATGGAAAGGATCTGTTTTTCTTTTCAAACTTTGCTTTTGTGGCCTGGGAACGTATAACGAAAACATGATGCGAGACTATATTTGGGGGTTGATACGTGAAAGTGATTTACATTAAAGTTGCAAAGCTCTCTAAAACCTACTCATTTATAAACATTTTTGCATAACTTTAGCATAAGTACATGTAAATCTTGATCCATATGTTTTATTCAGATCTTATGTAAATGAAAATATGCAAATTTGCCCATTTTTACATAGAAAATAGGGTTAATTTCTAAATTTCATTGTCCAGAACACAGAAGCAAAGTTTGAAGGGAATAATGGCCATTTTCTGTACTTTTACAACATAAGCAATTAAGAAATAACACATACTATCCAGGAACAAAATTTTTGTAACATAGTATTATTTACTTGTCTAAGTATGATCAGCTTATTCGCATAATGACTACAATATGATCTTAAATATTCAACCACATAAATATTTTGCAGCGGTGATTTGTTAAAATAACAGAATTAACGAAGAAAAAAGTTAAGTATCTAACTCTGTTTAACTGATAAAGTTGTTCGTGGTAAGGATATTTTTGTTAAAGTGCTGTGACTGTCTTATTCATTATGATCGCACGACAGCTGTTTCCGTTTGATTTGTTCTTGCAGAGCACCTGCCACTAGCAATAGAAACTTAGGAGATACATTGAGCATCTGTCTATATATTTTTATTTTTATACTAAGCGTAGAACAAGATAAGTGACGGAACCAGGTTGGTTTATTCTATATTGATTTGACTTAGCATGCGTCTTGTTAAAATTGTTGTTGTTTGAGCTCTTCTATTATCCATCTGTATCGTTTAGCCCACCTGTCTCTAAAGTCCTTATGTATAAATGTCCTGAAGCAGTCGGTAAAGGCAGCTGTTTTCGTAGTTCGTCTAATAATACATTCAATCCATGCATACGTATTTGTAAAGTGTGTAAACCTGTGTAGTGAGATAAGCTCGCCGATGCTGTCCTGGAACATTACAGGTATGTTTAACTGTATGTAGGATCCAAGATAATTATAGCATAAGATGTACTTGCAAATATTTTCAATGTGTGATCATAAAACACTTCGAAACAATCCTTAAATTATCATAAGATGAAACTTGGAATCGATTGACTCAATTTTTTGAGTTCTATGGTTGAAAGTCGTAGAAATCTCTAGTGTGTAGATTAATCAACTTATTTTTATCATTCAGTAATAGTATTAGAAATATAGTTGTAAGGGTTTACAACTAAAGTTTCATAGGTTTCAAACGAATAATTTATTGCATTATTCACTTCCTTTCTTAACATCCGTTTTTCTATTCGAAATGCAGTACCTAAACTATGATACGTATTTATCTGTGCCTCTTAACATTAGTACAATAATCTACTTAATCTCAGGACAAAAAATTTAAGACCTCTATTATACCTTGAAAATAACTTTATGAATAAACTAGTTTGTATTAAAGCTATCAAATAAATTCGGATAAATGCACGTGAAGAAGTGGTCGTGTGTGCTAAATCTCAAGATTTTGTAGACTTCGTCTGTAAACTTATAGAATAATTGTAGCTGAAATTGTTCAGATAGTATACGATTTTGACAAGGTTTAACGTTTATGTTAATATTACAAGCTATATGATATAATTTACAACGTAACAGTTACTTTGAAAATTCACAATATTAACCATAAAATATATTTGCGTGTGTTATTTCAATAGATTTTACACATATATCGTTATAGGAAAGTTATAAAGACTTCAAACTATTTGTCGTCTATTCAGTTGGAAATTTAAATATTCTTTATATACATAATTTCAGTCTAAACACGCGATTTCTAAGGAGCAAAAACATAGTCAACAGAATAGAAATCATCGTATCTATTTTGTCGTGTACATTCTGTACGTAAAACTAATTTAAACATTAGGTATAAAACTGATGTTATTACATCGTAAATCTCACTTCTCTTATGAGAATCTCACTTTCTGTTCGCTGATGTTGGTTTATTTTACAAATGAAGACCAAATCATTAACTACTATGTCTTGTTATGAATTGACGCGGAGTTACAAACCAACGTAAGTTGTCTGACAGTTAATATCACGAACAAAGTTATGGACTCACTGATCAAACAACATTTTAAAACTTTCTTGGTGTGGGACTTGTTTCAATACCCTGTGGTTGTTTCCAATAACCATAAAGTTCGAAACGAGATTTAACTCTCAGCATGGGACCTGTACTAAGGTACGTTGTGACTGCTTCTAATAAACAGGAGGCTCTAAACTAGACTTTTTAAGTACGGGACTTGTCTAAGTGCTTTGTGGCTGATTCCAATAACCAGAAGGTTTGAAACGAAACTTCAATAATATGTTTTTGCTTTAGGATATTAAACATATATTTTACTTGAATAGTAAAAAATATCCAATTATAAGCGTTTTAAAAATTAAAATAAATGAATAACCACAATCCCACACCATATATTAAATGTTTCACGTGCTGGTAAAAACATGAGTAAACAAAGACCCAATAAAATTATCGTTAACTCAATTTTAACGAGATCGTTGCACACAAAAACTTTCAAATAGGATACAACTGAGAGATGGCTATAAAATACATATAACTTTGTTGTTTTCTGGATGGGAGATTTTCTTTGTAAATATTCGTGAGAGTAGATTAAAGTTATTGCTGTTATCCAAAATTTGGCTACAAACCATGTTCTCTAACATCAACAGGTCAATGATTTCTCCCAAACGTAGAGCTAATTCTGTCCCCAGTAATGACTAATGCTATACCTTATACACTCAGACAATTAATGAATAATTATAGCCTTTTCAACATTTATTTGATAGTTTATGTTTATTATTATTAATTTTTTAAAAAGCAAAAAAAAAGGGAAACAAAACGAGAAATGAAATATTGATTTATTTTTAATCTACACATGCAAAATATTTTCTGCTGTTTTTGAGATATAACTTAGTTATATGACAAGACGAACAGGAATTATTCTTTTGACGTTTCTAATTTTAGTATGTGGTTTCATATTTCCGGTTACACAATTACTATACTCGAAACACAATAATGAACGTTGAGGAAACTGGTTTCAAGTTAATTTGCATATAAGACGCATGTTCAAGGACAGCCAACGAACACCTGGAACAACAGGAAGTATCTGTTTTAAGTCAAGCACAGTTTTGACGAATCACAAAGTACGTACTTGAAGAATGATCCTCCAAAACGGACTGTTCTAATTCTGAATACAACTTTATATATGATTACATTTAACAGTTTAAATCTCTGGAAAGAAACGGCTTAATTATAAAAACTTAGTAGCCATCCTATCAAACTGAAAGACATCAGATTTACTTGCATACGATGGTGAAGGGGGTTACAGAAATGTGTTCAAACTATATAGCTGAGCTCTTTTTATTGGTTGGTTTTGTCAGTCACACCTGGTTCTAGCTAGCCCTACTGCTCTACCTTAAAGACTGTCAAAAGCACTGGTAGAGCATCAGTGATGGTCACAACTCGTCCTTACAGAACAAGTTCATCAAGTCAGTTCTCATGATCAAGTTTGCCATTCTTTGCTGTTGGGGAGACGAGAGTCCAACACGAGGAGGTTCATCAACTTTCTTTATGGTATAGATTACCAAATTAAGAAACGTGTTTTAATGAAAATGGGCCAATTTTTCATGTGTACTTTACACCAGAGTTTATTATACCTATCGAAAACACGAATTAATTTATCCTAATGTAAAATTTTAGCACAGTTATTAACATTTGTTAGTTTCAGTTTAAATTATTAGCTAAAAATTAACTAATTTCAAAAGAGCCATACCTGAAGTTAATAAAAACAAAACATGATGTCAATATTACACCACGTGTCATGTAGATAAAATCAGAGGAAATTTTGAAACGAGAGTTTTTGAACATAGAAAAACATTAAACATGGAAATACAAATAATGTGTTTTCTTGATTAGAAAAATTCCAGCTATCAAACTGATTGAAACTGAACAAGAATTTTATATAGATAACCACATAAAGAAGAATCGATGAAAGCCTGCCTAACTTAAACACCTCCAGAGGTCACTTTGAACCAAAACAGTTTCTTGACCTATGTTCTTAAGAAAATACAAGGTTACGGGGATACGTAAATATTGTTGACCGGCTTTCCTGTCAGAATACAATGTGACACTGAAGAGGACATACGAATGATGTGAAATTGTTCTCTGGTTTATGGGTTGTTTTTTTCTTTTTAATTCAACTATAATTAATTTAGGTGTGTGACTAATGAGGATTGCGGGTTCAAATCTGCCTTCGCACCAAACATGCTCGCCCTTTGAGCCATTATTACGGTCAATCCCACTATTTGTTGGTAAATGAGTAGCCCAAGAGTTGACGGTGGGTGGTGATGACTAGCTGCCTTGCCTCTAGTCTTACACTGCTAAATTAGGGACGGCTAGCGCAGATAGTCCATGTGTAGCTTTGCACGAAATTTAGAAAACAAACAAACTAATGATTATTGAATAGGTGAAACTGAGTCCACGACAGAGGGTACTGCCACCGATCAACGAATGTATTGTTCCTCAACATCACAGATTGCCTTTTAAGTTTTATTTTTAGTGAAAAAGAAAAGGAGTTTTTAACACTCACACACAAATATATATATATATATATATACAGTTTCTCTGATATTAGATCGTCTGACAGTTTCTGCCATTTTCACTGCTACCTGTTTGTTTGTTTGTTTTTTGGAATTTCGCACAAAGCTACTCGAGGGCTATCTGTGCTAGCCGTCCCTAATTTAGCAGTGTAAAACTAGAGGGAAGGCAGCTAGTCATCACCACCCACCGCCAACTCTTGGGCTACTCTTTTACCAACGAATAGTGGGATTGACCGTCACATTATACACCCCCACGGCTGGGAGGGCGAGCATGTTTAGCGTGACGCGGGCGCGAACCCGCGACCCTCGGATTACGAGTGCACGCCTTAACGCGCTCACTGCTACCTATTGATTAATAGGGCTACGCAACTTTATTGCGCCAAGTTGCGGCAGTTATTGGGATCGCAATGATAGAACAGCTATCCGATTACTACAGCACCATACCACATGCAAATGTTATAGGATTTATCGGGACGTTTAAAGTAGTCACCACTGTGCAATGACAATTTTATAGAATAGAAAAATGCGATCCCCGATATCGTTGACAAAGCGTTACGTTTGTTTGTTTGTTTTTGAATTTTATGCAAAGATACACAAGGGCTATCTTTAGCAGTGTAAAACTAGAGGAAAGTCATCACCACTCATTTCCAACTCTTGGGCTACTCTTTTACCAATGAATAGTGCGATTTACCGTCACATGATAATGCCCACACAGCTGAAAAGGCGAGAATGTTTGGTGCGACGGGAATTCGAACCCGCGACCCTCAGATTACGAGTCGAACGCCTTAACCACCAGGCCATGTCGGGCCCAAAACGTTATGAAGTGGTCCACCTTATACTATGGAATCAAAAATATGTGTGATTTTTATAATATTTAAGGGCTTCTTGATCATAATCTGTTATTTACTTATGAGGAGAAACACCATAAACACAAAAATATATGTCTAAATATATAATTAAGTGTATGAAGAAAAATAACAAACGAAACGAACTTCTATTTCATTCTTAATGTTGTTGTTACGCACAGAAATTTCAGACTTCATTGCTTTGTTCTCCAAAAACGAAGAGTCGGTTTAATTAACCAAAGATGTAGGTGTGAAAGAATAGTTTAGAACTACGCGTAAAACTAGGGAAAGAAGCCAGGTGGAAGAGAAACAGTACCTTCCTCCGGCTGTTGGGCTACTCGATTTGATCAAATAATGGGACTTGACCGTTAGGCTTGGTTCACAAACGTACCTCACAAGTGTATGATTGCGGCAAAAGATCACTTATCATGATTTTCTGGATTCACAACTGGACCACGCTCTGCTGTTTCTAACTTTCGGTATTTAGGTCCTTGGGATCCTCCGAATCATCTCAGAACATCTTTCCAACCTGCATATTTGGTTGAACGACAAATTTACCAGTCTCTAACAACTGCATTTTCCTTTTTAGATTACTCATGCATTTCTTTTTAACTCCGTGTTTCCTTTAAATGAGTGTTTGGCTGCGGACTCTGATCAGATCGACGAGTTGTTGGACTTACAAAACGATGACAGTGTGAAACCTATCTATACCTATAAAACACAACAACAGATGTTGGTGCATACCCAAGTCAGTATCAAATATAACAAATAGCTACAGAGACCCAGCAAGTATTCTGCCATTTCCGACCACATACTTGGTTGAATGTGCCTTTAGTGATGTTACGTATATTTAACGAGAAAAAAAGGACCTATCAACATTTTTTAGCACAGTGTCACGTATTTTTTAATGTTCTGTTCTTCGTAGACTAAACGCAACAGAAAAAACGCAGATAACAGCTTGTATAATTTATTACACTAAACTATTAACAAATATAACAGATATAACATAAATTATATGATAACAGTGACAGATATTAAGTTACAACATTCGAAATTAATTACAAAACAAAATAATACTAGTTTCAAACTTCAAAATTAATCACAATACAAAACGGTACTGGCCTGTATCTAATGTAACGATCTAAAATGAAGGTCTCAAATTCCAGTCTAGGGTGTGAATTTGGTCCCACGAAGAAATTCCGAAACAGTTCACAGTTTAATAAATTCGCCGTCTCTCAGCACAAGCAGTAATTCAGATGTATCGTAGAGATTGACGAAATAAAATCACAGCTTCCGTAGATCTAACTTCAATCACAAATCCAAGTTGAAAATTCACAGCAAACACTTAATCTTTCTCAAATAACTAACTCTCTTCTTTTGAAATAAAACTGATGTCTGAATCTCACTCTTTTTCTTCGAATAAAACTAATGACTGAATCTATCTTCTTTTTTCGAATAAAAACTGATGACTGAAACTCTCTCGCGTCACCGTCTTTTATACCGGTAGGCCTATTTCTCGAACAATCTTGCAATTTCCATACAACTCTAGAGCAATCCGCGCGTGTCCGTTCTTGCACGAGACTACACGTCTAGACACGAAGTCACCAGCACTCATTTACAAACATATGATTGGTTTACTTAATTCAAGAAAATTCTAAAATGTTACCCTAAATGAATAACAAAATATTAGTTTAAACTTCGAAACAATAATATCAATATGGAAAAATGAATAATAGAAATGAAAATTCAAACACAACACGACATGTTGTCGTTAACAAAATATTTACACATATACATAACAACAGCGATCTTCGAACGAAATTTATGTTTTGTTTCTCGATTTTTTTTATCCACTTTCCCAGCACAAGACTCAAGGTTCTCATTAAAGTTGTACATTTAAAATGGAAATATGATACAATTCTGAAATCAAAGTTTTTTTCTTTAATTTTTTTATCAAATAATCATCTATAATTAATTACTAAACGATAACTTTTGTTTTGTAGATTAATTTATTTCATTATTTACTACTGTAAAAATAAATTATAACGATAGAAATAATTTATTATTTCGTGATGATTTAAAGATGGGGTGGATTTGGAAGAGCCTGGGTTCTGTGAGGGACGAATGCAATGTGGGAAGTTGAGAAACATTGATCTAGACTGCAGCGACGATCCCGTCATGGCTAGGTGGTTAAGGCACTCGACTTGTAATCCGAGGGTCGCGGGTTCAACTCACCGTCACACCAAATGTGCTCACCCTTTCAACCATGGGGGCTTTATAATGTTCAATCAATCCCACTATGCGTTGGTAAAAGAGTAGCCCAATAGTTGCCGGTGGGTGATGGTGGCGATGACTTGCTGACTTTCTTCTAGTTTTATACTGCTAAATTAGGGATGGTTAGCGCAGATAACCCCCTTGTAGCTTTGCGCGAATTCCAAAAATAAACGAACTGTAGCGATCAGAAGATGTATATCCAGCATCTTAATGCTCTTTCTGATGTGATAATGTTTTGCTTATGGAATTATATGAATTATCTTTCGTATAATATATATATCGTAAAATACCCCTACTTTTTTATTCAGGAATATGGGGGAATGGCAAACAGCTTTTGACTTCCACTGTAAAAGCTGTTTAAATCTCGTTGCTTAGCCTACAAGAATAGCAATGTATATACTCCGTAAAGGGCATTATTTATACATTACATTAGTCGTATAATGATTTAAAATTTAACATTATAGAGCGAATTGAGTGTGTTCTACTAAACCAATTTTTAAATATTTAAAATTATATCACGTGACAACAAAAATTGATAGAGTTATAGTGAAAGAGTATGATTGGTGCTACGTAGGTAGTGTCATACCATCAAAAAACTGATCACTGTTAGGAAGGGTAAGACATAGATACACTCGAAAGATAAAGATATATTAGAGATTCCAGATTTCCTAGACGAGGATAGACCTTGTATTTAATGGTATTGGTAAACAAAGGAGTGTGGACCATCTTGAGGAATCAGGTGTGCTTTATTCATGATAGCCTTATAATGGAGTCTCTTCCGTCGGAAATCATACCGGAGGGTTATTGTGACGATTCACGATTGTTAGATAGAACATAGCCGGACTTGACGGAAGGTCTTTAATGACGTAGTAAGACTCCAAAATTGTTTCAGTATAACATTCTCAACTTTCGTACAAATGTTAAAAGTGTAAAGACATTCACATCTGGAAGTACGAATATGAAGCGCTGAGAAATGAACACTTGGACTCGCTGCCTGTTCCATAAAGGTGCAGGGCTGAATAACTAAATTAAACAACGGCTTAATTTTTAATAGATGTAACAATAAAGCAAGGGAAGTACCAGAGTTTTTGTAGCCTCTCCAATTGTTTAGTTTAATCTTATCCTATTACAAGAAAATAATACATTATTCTAAGCTGTTTGAATATATTTCAAGGATCTATTCCCCTTTTGTTAAATGATGGTATGGGGGCTTTGTAGAAGTAATATTAAATTATTTCTTTTAGTATTATACAAGAGTAATGTAATACATCCGGTAGGAAACGTGATCACGTGACCTTAGATGAATGCGTCACCCTCTCTCTTTATTTACTGGCCCTGCCGGTTTTGAACTTAATGGTGTTTTAAAGAAAGCTTGCTCCAAGAAAGAATAACAACACTAATAACACGTTTCTTGCGTGACAACACGAGACAGTGATAACGAAATGCAAGATAGCCCTCGTGTAGCTTTGCGCGAAATTAAACAAACACCAAAAAACCAAAACTTAGAACGATCTTTATGCTACATAGTTGGTGAAGCCTTATGAATGAATTCCAGTGAACCTGTGAGGGGTATATCTTTGTAATACGGTTGGTGGTTACCTCACGAAGTAAGACAAAAAAATACCAAACCAAAAGTCAATTAAAATATTATCAAAACTGAACGTAAGTATACAGGGGGGTGGGGTGGAACAAGTAAAAGATAAAAGAAAACTAAAACTTGTATTAAAGGGCAAAATTCCAAACAATGTTACCATGATATAATGTGCTTCGTTAATAAATAAATATTTTTTATATTTATCACTTTCACAATGCACAAGTGGCCTTGAAGCATGAAGCGCGATTTTTTGAACGGTTATGGGATACAAACCACGAAACTCAGATCCATAGCCCGAAACGTAAGCCAGTAGGCTAGATTTGATCCTATGTGTTTAATTAATTTTACTAATTATTACTTTTATCATCACATCATGGCAGTTTCTTGCTTATGATATAAAGTTTGTTGAAGAAAGATCATAAGATATATCTTCTACATATGTAACTAATAACATTTTACATAAAAGCTTCATTTGTTGATATTGTAAGCAAGAACATTTCGCTTATAGGTAAGAATTAATGTGTTTATAAATATACAAGTTTTAATAGGTTGCGCCTGCTATATTCGTAGAAAACAAACAATAAAGTTTTACATTAAATTATATAGTAAAATGAAGAAAAGCGAGCTTAATTGAGCAGAATTGTTTTAGGATTATTGATCAAAATTAAAAGTAATATTTTATAAAATGTCAGCAAACACATAAAAGCTATTGTACTGAACACCAGTTTCAGTGGTACAAGTGGATACGAATGGTCCACTTTCTTCCTGGATGGGGGTGCCAGTCCATCACAGATTGACTTCTAGCTAACAACTGGCACCACCATTATACAGCTGGGTATGTTGAAACAATTTGTATCTTTTTCAAGGACACAACAACATGTCGTAACAAGCCCCGAATTTTCAACCTTTCAAATGCAAGGTGAATTTACTAAGTTATGCTTCAGTTTAAGTGTTTGTACTGTTTTCTGTCAGAGGAAGGTTTAATATTACGTGATTAGTGTGCAACTTAACGTCTGGAGTTCCTCAAAATTTTAAAGTAGTTTGAGCAACATAAAACTCAAATAAAACAAGAGCGTACTGATTATTGCGTAAGTTTATTAGATATAACGAATAATCAGTGCATGGGTTAGTTTGGCTCTTGCTGTCAACCAGTTCAGATTTGATTATAAAGTGAAGAACAATAAATATTGAATTCACAAGTAACCATAATTTCTATTTAAATACTATTTATTTCTTAAGTTACTCCTTTCTTCTGTTATGTAATACTACAGATCATGTAAACGTTAAAAATTTTAATCAAAGAAATAAAACGATATCATTAAGTGGGATGATTTTTTATCTTTTTTTTTTTTTTTACTGAATGATCCGAAAGAGTACGCTTAACAACAGGAACTGTGATGTTGGAAATTGTTGCTTTATTTGAGTAGCATAGCTTCACACCTGGTGTCATTGAGATGGTGTTTCATCGTTATTATGTTTAACTAAGTGTGGTAAATACAAATCATTTGGGCGATGTTTCATGTTATAAGATTATGTCTGATTAAGTGTACTCTACACCCCTTATCCCCCATTTGACCAAAGTAACGTTTCATTGCTTGTTATAAGAACACCTTTGACCAAATGTACCATATATATTCACCTTGTTTTGTATAAATTTCGTTTCACCGTTACAAGATTATGGCTGGTTAATTTTTTTCGGAAAAGTGCTTTAGCATGCTAAGTTTGGAAGTAGGGTATTTATGGATCATTTTGTCCATTATACCATTAATGTTTGTTTCCGTTTGTTCAAGTGTGATACACGGAACGTTTTACTGGGATGGTGTTTCATTGTTGCCAGATTATGATTGGCCATGTATGGTGTACCTAAACTTTACACCGCTTTATGAATAATGGTTAATGGTTAAAATAATTAGGGGGGATGTTAGCAACTTCCAAGTGAAAGTGATGAACTGGGCAAAACAAAAATTGTAAGAGAATCTCTATATCTTGTAAGTACATAATTGTTAATTAATCCGCCAGTTCAATGGGTTCATTTCAGTGTCAAAGGTTCTGAAGAAAGATCAAAAGGTGCCTCCCAGCAAGGTGTATGTCCTTTGAGACCGGAAAGTAGCGTGAAGTTGTAGCTCTATAAAATGGCACCAGAGACCAAATATTTCCAAATTACAGTACTAGGGACAGAGAGTACAGTTATGTTACTATAAATAAATAAATATCAAACTGAACTAATATACACTAATAGGCCTAAGCTTATAGTAAATGATAATCCAGCAGTTTCACTTGTTAATTTATCGAACTCTACATATTGTATGGCCTACCTCTTATTACTTTGTCAAATATACAAACCTGATATTCTAATACCAAACTAACTGATTAACAAATTCATAATTCCGACTGAATTTGCTCACAAATATCAGTAATAATCTACGCTAGTCTAATTCGGGCCCGGTATTGCCAAGTGGTTAAGGCAATCGAGTGTCGCGAGTTCAAATCTCGGTTACATCAAACATGCTCGCTCTTTCAGCCGTGGGGGCATTATAAAGTGACGGTCAATCCCACTGTTTGTGTAGCTTTCCGCGAAATACAAAAACAAACAAACAAAGCGTAATTTTTGTATAATAATTTATTACAGAAGAATGTGGATTTATTATAATACGTATGCTACGTATTACTAATTTAAATAGCCAGAAATCTGGACTTAGAAATTAATTAAGTGTGTTAAAAACTATCAAATATATGATACATGCCCACATGCTTGGCATACACAATTTATTTTCTTGACACAAATGTAATTTAATATATAAACAACAATACAATTTATAATAACGATTACTGCAAATAGTTATTACGAATATTGGTTTATATACAAAAGTTTTATAAATTTATAAACTATACTGAATCTTCTATTTAATCTAGAACTGAATATTTTATCAATGGTCCAGGTACACAACGAGCAAATTACTTCTGAGTTGATATTTTACACCTTGCCTAAGCTAACGCTGTATTTTTTTGGCTGGTCTCACACCGGTTACGAGCTGACTTTCCTAGGCGCAAATATTTCATGTCTTGGTGGAAATAATAACATTTGAGATAATTCACTGAAATTTCATGGTCTGTAATGTTCGGAATCTACAAATATTCCTGATCAAACTATGTAATTTACCTATTAATAAGCGTTAATCATAATTATAGCTTCCAAGGCTTACAGTGTACTGACTATAGCTAACCAATAATAATAATAATAACTGTTTTTCCGTGCGTTGGTTTATATAATTTAAGACGAAGTTTTTGAACTTTCAACAATGTTCGAAAACATTTAACTACATTATTGATTCTTGCTTTTGAGAATCGTTTATCAATTTAGAGAACAGGCGGGAATTGCGCAATACATATCCAACAATATAGGTTACATGCAAAGAAAAACTATACTGAAACAAACGTAAGTATTAAAATAAATGCATAACAGTAAATACGTTACATTTCTCCTTTTCAACCTTTGTAGAACTTAGAAGAAATGGAATCCAAAGACAAAAGTTCCCGTTCTGGGTCTAAGACAAACTTGAACGAGTCCACCTTGCCACTACTGGATGAAACCATGGATCAAGAAATCAGTAAGAGAGAAACTTTAGAAAAGGAGAAGATCGAACTGGAGGTCTGTGGTGAGGAAGAGAAAATGAATACAGACAAGGAAAAGGAAAGCGAAGTTTTGAAAGGAAAAGTAGAAGGGGAAGAGCAGGAGAAAAAGAAGAAGAAAAAAGAAAAACCAGCCACAAGCCACAAGAGGGCTCTGTCCTGTGGTCAGGATCTATCTGTTGGTGTTAACCTTCTGGACCGGGATGAGAGACACATCAACGACCACATTAATGTAAGTAATAATCATTGTTTACTATGGAACCTAATTAATATTTTCGTCTTTAAAACAGATTCGTTCCCATCATACAATTATATTTTTTTCCTAGTAAATCATATGAAGTTTAATTCAACACCAATATTCGAATGCAAAATATCTTATGTTTATTGAATAGAAACAAATAAAATTATATTTTATTTAATAAGCTTTTAATATTCGAGAATTTAAGTTAATTCTGTTACTGGTGAATCATTTTGAATTTTGTTAACAAACCAAACCACTATGAATAAACACGAACCACTCTTTTAATGTTTTTCTTATTTATTTGAAACAGTTTGTGTGCTAAGGAATTAGATGTCATTGAATTTTCATTGCAGATCAGTGCTTTACACCCAAAATAACATTATTTTGACCTTACAGTTGGGCCTGGTAAGAAACAGTGTTCCATTCCTTGTGGTAATCACGAGAAAACAACGTCTTATTACAGTAGAGTGAAGTGTTTATTGCTTGTGTGTTTGCAGTAACAAAATAAGAGTTATCGGATGCTGCCCGAAGTTATATGGCAGTAACCCAAATGAGCTTTTATGATCAAAATCAATACTTAACATAAGCTTTTCAAGAGTTTATAAATTGTATCTCGAAGTCGACGTTGCTTGCAGCACTTTAAACTATCCTTCACAACAGAAGGATCACTTCATGAATGATGAGTCTGCTCTCCTTAATTAGGGTCGTCTGTCGCTTTTAATACGAATGCACTTCACTGGAACTCAAGCTTTGAAACGTGTATATATATATATATATATATATATATATATATATATATTATTCCCCGTCGTTGTTTATTATTCACACAGCTAAGCATGAGGAACTAATCATTTTTAAGCAACGTCATGATAAAATATCACTTGCAAAATGTTAGACAGATTTATTACCGTTTCTAGATTTATTTATGAATTACTCTGGTAGGCCAAATAAACCGGAAACCGATAATAATTTATGCTCGTTACAGCAGTTAAGTACATATGTTTAGTGAACGATTGAAAACACCATGTTATTCTAGTTATTCCTGTGTTTACTTTCAAAATTTCTCATGTAGTTAGCCTAAACACTGTCGTACGTTTTAATACATCCCAGTCTGCTCGAGCAGTTTGTGGAATGTTGTACACGCTGTCGAGTTTTCCCCTGGGAATACTGTTAATAACTGAAGTATTATGCTAGGTATTTAGCTAATATCTCTTACAAGAGATCCTGTCAAGAGCCACAATTCTACAGTTAATTAACAATAATGACTTCTTTTGTTGGTTGCCGTTTCAAATGACGAAACGGATCCCGTGAGTGTGACCCGTTTCCTAGTGCACGTGGTTCTTCGCGGTGACCTAACACAAAAACAAGTGGGTTCATGAAGTCTGACAAACAAAGATTCCTACAATGAGGACATTTTGATCGTACTGTGTTTCATGGATGGACACGGACATGGTGATGGTGATGTATTGAAAACCACTCCAAGACTTCTTCTTCTTCTTGAAGAACAAAAGAAATTGTTTAATTCATATTACATTTTGAAGTTCCTCCACACTACATAAGTGGAATGAAGTTGCTTGAAGTATTACAAGTATGTGCTCAGAACAGTGAATGTTGGTAAATAAACGTTTTATTCAAGTATAAAATTTCTTGAGTAGTAGCTCTCTCTGTTGATCACATATTTAGTTTTACTTACTTGTATTCGTGAGGAAAGTTGTCACTGTTTTCTTCAGCAAAGCAAAAAATAGAAAAGACAATCTAAGTGTGACAAGGAGGACGAAACATTTACTAGCAGCTACGTCTTGGGGAAAAGATATCGCAAAAGAAGAAAGCGATGTAGGGCTGACTATTGAACTTGGAAAAAAAAAAGTTGTTGTTTTTCTTATAGCAAAGCCATACTGGCTATCTGCTGTGTCCACCGAGGGGAATCAATTCCCTGATTTTAGCTTTGTAAATCTATAGACTTACGGCTTTCCTAACGGAGGACAAAACGCTTGAGCAAATTTTATAAAAACAAATATATTCACACCTACTAATTGAATTTGGCACAAAGAAATTCATATTTAAGTGTCTTTAAAGATGTGCATACTACATTTTGTTATTTCACACAGGCCCAGCAAGGCCAGGTTGGTTTGGCGTTCGAATCGAAAACTCATTCTCATCGTACCAAACCCTTTCAGCCGTGGGTGCGCTATGATGTGACGGTCAATCCTATTATTCGTTAATAAAAGAGTACCCCAAGAGTTGGCGGTTGGTGGTGATGACTAGCTGCCTTTCCTCTAGTTTTACATTGCTAAATTAGAGACGGCTTGCACTAATGAGTAAATAGCTGACCAAAAAGTTGTGTAAACTCCCTAATTTTTTATGTAAAATACATTACAAGTTCCTGAAATAATTAGTGGAATTATTTTCAGTATTAATTATGTGATTATTTATATGCTTCTGTCAGTCTAAAATATTTTTAAATATACTATAACTAACAATGTCGTTGACTAACAAGCAGTTTGATGAACGAACAGTTGAGAATAATTTATCTGAGAAGTCGAAAAGACTGGCGTCGAGAATATTTCTTCTTTTTTGAATAAAACTTTGAAAAGCCATAAGTCAAATAAACATAATGAATATGAGCATAGTCTGTTGTTCGTCGAATCGTTATGTATAATCAATGTAAGAGAGTAATATGCATCTGTTATGTTGCAAAGTTTTCACAACTTTTTTACAAAACGAATATCAGCTGTAATCTAATACAGTTTTGAAAAAAAGTTACGAGTTGTGTTCAGAAACACAATTATTTGACTTGCCCAAAGCTTTTAAAAAATTTCTGATATTAGGTGTTTGTTCTTCAACTATAAATCTAAAAATTTTGAAATTTTTGAATATCAGGTTTATTTTTGAAAAACTACAAAAGTATCTTCAACGGTTTTAACTTTTTTCGGTTACCTTTTCAAACACTTTTTTCTGTATTAACTTAAAAATAAATCATCCAAACACGATGCAACAATTGAATCTACAGACATCCCATTAAGTTATTCGTAATGAGTGTTATAAAGAAGAAGAAAAACTGACCATTTGGTGACAAATTGACCCTTTGGTTTTATAAAGTTTTAAAATTTTGTGAATTTAAAGAACTGCAGGAGAAAACAGAAATTCGATAACTATAACAACAAATTCCAGGTCTCAGCACTAAATTGTAACCTGTATTTGTAAAACTATTAGAATTTGTCACCAAAAGCGTCACCTTTGCTCCTAAAACTATTTCTGTGTTTCATATACATGTTCTGTTAGTTTTTGCTCGTAAACTTGTTGCTTTTTATTAGTCTTAATAAATATTTACCAGCATATTTACCAGCTGGGCATCAGTATCAGTGTAAGTTATTAAGTTACATCTTAGTGCTATGACCTAGAATTTGTTGTCACATAGTTACAAGCACAAATGATCAAACCTTTTATTTTAATCCTGCAGCTCTTAAATTCCCAAAGTTTGAAAAATGAAATCGCGTGCTCCAAGAGGTAAAGCTATGCTAAAAGTACTTCTGGAGCATGGTTTAGGTTGGCTGTGCTCACTGTGTTCTATTCTTGACGTGGGTTGTAGTCTGCACCTCCACGTAGCACACGTCAACAGGGTTAAAATTTTCCCTGAAGTTTTCCAACCTTCCTGCGTCTGTAACATTCTCTTGACTTTTATATGCAAAAACGGCTGTTCTGGGCCCAGAAAACACTTTAAATAGAAGAGCGAACAACGTTTCGACCTTCTTCGGTCATCGTCAGGTTCACAAAGAAAGGGTTACTGGTCGGAAGCTGACCACATGTTTGGGAGGGGTTGTATAATTGAGTGTTGCAATGTAGAGGGCGCGGTTTGAATATATAATTTTGTCTATAATATTAATATAGGTATAATGGTGTTCCTTTATATTGGTTTATTTTGGGTTTGAGTTGTTGTATAAGTAAGGCTTCTTTAATTTTTCGTTTGTTTATGTTTGTTTCTTTATTTAGTATTTTAGTGTTTTCTATGGTTATGTTGTGTCCATTTGACTTGCAGTGTTCGAAAACGTGTGAAGGTGACTTTTTATGTTCTTTGAATCTGGTTTCCATTTTTCTACTTGTTTCTCCTATATAGAAGTCGTGGCAGTTATCACATTGTATTTTATAAATAATGTTGGTGTGGTGTTTGTCAGTGTAGTTCTTACATAGTATAGACCTTAGTTTTGTGCCTGGTTTTTGAATAAATTTAGTGTTAACTGGAATGTTATATTTTGTTACTAGTTTTTGCCAAATGTTGGTTATTTGTTTGCTGATGTCAGGAATATATGGTATACAGCAGTATATGGTTTCGTGATTTTTTGATTCGTGAGATATATTTACTTTTGTTGGTTGATTTTGCTTTCTGTCTAGGTGTGTGCGTGTAATGTTTTCTACGGTTTGTGGAGGAAACTTATTAATGTTGATGAAGTGTTGTTTTATTTTATCTAATTCATCGTTAATTTTATCTGGTGAGCATAGTTTTATGGCTGTGTTTATCTGGTTTCTTAGTATGTTGAGTTTTTGTTTTGTTTCATGTGCTGAGTCCCAAGGAATGTATAGTCCAGTATGGGTGATTTTTCGGTGGATTTCTGTTTTGAATTGTGTGTCGGTTCTTATAATTTTGAGGTTAAGAAATGATATTTGATTGCTTTCTTCCTGTTCACCTGTGAAGTTAATGTTGGGATGTATAGAGTTAATGTGAGTGAAAAAGTTAAGTATGTGTTCTGTAGATTCGAATCCCGCAATCGTGTCATCTACATATCTGTACCAGTATAGTGGTGGATGTAATGCTGTATTAATTGCTTGTGTTTCAATTTGTGTCATAAAAATATTGGCTAGAACTGGCGATACTGGGTTGCCCATGCTTAGGCCATTTGTTTGTATATAGTTTTGGTTGTTGAACATGAAGTTTGTCTTTATTGTGGTGAATTCTATGAGGGTTGCTAACTGGTTACTGGGAATGTCTATGATCGGGTTAGGGTCTCGAATGTAGAGTTCTAAGGCTATCTTGCAGGCTTCTGTTGTTGGAACTTCTGTGAAGAGGGATATAACATCGAAACTGGCCATTAAGGCTTTATGATTAAGTTGATTTAGATTGGACTTGAAATTAAAAGAGTCTTTGATGAATGAGCTGGCTGGTGTTGCATATTTGGAGAATGCCCATGTTATGTATTTACCAAGATTGTAATTAAACGATTCATATGTTGACATTATTGGTCGTAATGGACAATCTGGTTTATGAGGTTTGGGGATGCCGTATATTTTTGTGAAAACAGAAAACTAAAAAACAACCTTACAAAAAGAGACATTAATTCCATTAGAAACCTAAAACAAGACAGAAACATAAAAATTCTAAAAGCAGATAAAGGTAACGCTATAGTAATAATGAACACGAATGAATACATACAAAAAATGAATAACATCCTATCAGACACGAACAAATTTAAACCAATACACACAAATCCAACAAAGACACATGAGACGCAACTAAACAAATTACTACTACAAATAAAAAAAGCCAACACAATTTCACAAACACTTTATTCCTACCTACGTAAAACCGACTCACGCACACCGCAAATATACGGCATCCCCAAACCTCATAAACCAGATTGTCCATTACGACCAATAATGTCAACATATGAATCGTTTAATTACAATCTTGGTAAATACATAACATGGGCATTCTCCAAATATGCAACACCAGCCAGCTCATTCATCAAAGACTCTTTTAATTTCAAGTCCAATCTAAATCAACTTAATCATAAAGCCTTAATGGCCAGTTTCGATGTTATATCCCTCTTCACAGAAGTTCCAACAACAGAAGCCTGCAAGATAGCCTTAGAACTCTACATTCGAGACCCTAACCCGATCATAGACATTCCCAGTAACCAGTTAGCAACCCTCATAGAATTCACCACAATAAAGACAAACTTCATGTTCAACAACCAAAACTATATACAAACAAATGGCCTAAGCATGGGCAACCCAGTATCGCCAGTTCTAGCCAATATTTTTATGACACAAATTGAAACACAAGCAATTAATACAGCATTACATCCACCACTATACTGGTACAGATATGTAGATGACACGATTGCGGGATTCGAATCTACAGAACACATACTTAACTTTTTCACTCACATTAACTCTATACATCCCAACATTAACTTCACAGGTGAACAGGAAGAAAGCAATCAAATATCATTTCTTAACCTCAAAATTATAAGAACCGACACACAATTCAAAACAGAAATCCACCGAAAAATCACCCATACTGGACTATACATTCCTTGGGACTCAGCACATGAAACAAAACAAAAACTCAACATACTAAGAAACCAGATAAACACAGCCATAAAACTATGCTCACCAGATAAAATTAACGATGAATTAGATAAAATAAAACAACACTTCATCAACATTAATAAGTTTCCTCCACAAACCGTAGAAAACATTACACGCACACACCTAGACAGAAAGCAAAATCAACCAACAAAAGTAAATATATCTCACGAATCAAAAAATCACGAAACCATATACTGCTGTATACCATATATTCCTGACATCAGCAAACAAATAACCAACATTTGGCAAAAACTAGTAACAAAATATAACATTCCAGTTAACACTAAATTTATTCAAAAACCAGGCACAAAACTAAGGTCTATACTATGTAAGAACTACACTGACAAACACCACACCAACATTATTTATAAAATACAATGTGATAATTGCCACGACTTCTATATAGGAGAAACAAGTAGAAAAATGGAAACCAGATTCAAAGAACATAAAAAGTCACCTTCACACGTTTTCGAACACTGCAAGTCAAATGGACACAACATAACCATAGAAAACACTAAAATACTAAATAAAGAAACAAACATAAACAAACGAAAAATTAAAGAAGCCTTACTTATACAACAACTCAAACCCAAAATAAACCAATATAAAGGAACACCATTATACCTATATTAATATTATAGACAAAATTATATATTCAAACCGCGCCCTCTACATTGCAACACTCAATTATACAACCCCTCCCAAACATGTGGTCAGCTTCCGACCAGTAACCCTTTCTTTGTGAACCTGACGATGACCGAAGAAGGTCGAAACGTTGTTCGCTCTTCTATTTGAAGTGTTTTCTGGGCCCAGAACAGCCGTTTTTGCATATAAAAGTTCTCAACAAGTGGGTTTCTCGACATCACTGATTCTCTTGACTTCTTGGAAAGATGACAAGATGTTAAGTCTTAAGCTGTCTGAGGAGGTTTTCAAAGGGTAATCATGTGTTTACTCAGTAGTACCTACAATGGTCAGAGTTAATACTACAGGAATTATTTCACCCTAAGGGGAAACAATTGCATTTAGATGTTGACTCTTAGACTATTTGTTTTATAGCGACGTTAACCGTAGCTGCCTGTTCTAAGCAGGAATAATATCAAACAGATTTAAAAAGCTATAGTCCAAAGACAGTGCCAAATGTAATTTAGATTGGGCCTTAAAAGATTAAACGAACTGATGACAGGACCACTTGTACCCGGAGACTGGTGGCCCATATCACCTGAGGTCCACAAGATTTCTACTGTTAAGATTCACTTTACAGCTACCGATTACAGTTTCATTTGGTTGATGATGTTTGAAAGTCAAAAGTGGTGGTACATAAACATTTTCCATTGCAGCTATTTTCTTCCAAGGAAATAATATCACGTGTTTTTCTCTAAATTACAAATCATAGATTGTTCTTGTTATATGAATATTTTGTCTAATTTTGTACAAGTTGGTAAATTCATAACTATTGGGTTGTGTAACATTGAATATAATCGTCTAATGCTGTTAAGAGATTGTGTTTTACTCATACCGCAAACCGGATTGCGATACTTGTGGTAGGCGCAGCATAAATAGTCCATTGTGTAGCTTTGTGCTTAACAGCAGAAAACGAAATAAGTAATTTTATTTAATGTTGTAATTTTGTTGGATTTTATGGGCTACTACAAATGATCCTCTGAACTTCTCAGCCACGATAATCTAAATTATGTGTATATTTTCACTTATTTTACAGTGTAAGGCTAAGTTTTTGTTCACTTTGCTTAAATGAACAGAAACACCATGTATTGTAAGTCATCGCTACTACATTAAAGCTTTAGCTCCAGCTGAAAACAGGGAGGCTTCGCCATCCAACTGAGAAGTTCTCTACCAAAGGAAACAAAAACAAGTTAAATTCTATTATTACCGATCACAGTAAAGAAGTACATCTGAAGAAAGGAAGGAACAAAGATGTCCACGAGATGGCCACAATGTAGAAATTAAAAGATGAAAATAATGATTAGTTATTATAATTCATTTTCTTCTGCTATTGATGAATATGTTTTTTGTAAACTTTGATTTAGTGCTAGATACAACCTCATCCTAAGACATTTAACGTTGAAGCTTTTGTTAACAAGTGCTGAGGTGAAATTATATAGGGTTTGGATTTAATTATTGTTTATTTGTTTTTTGAATTTCGCGCAAAGCTACACGAGGGCTATCTGCGCTAGCTGTCCCTAATTTAGCAGTGTAAGATTAGAGGGAAGGCAGCTAGTCATCACCACCCACCGCCAACTCTTAGGCTACTCTTTTACCAACGAATAGTGGGATTGATCGTCACATTATAACGTCTCCACGGCTGAGAGGGCGAGCATTTTTGGCGTGACGGGGATTCGAATCCGCGACCCTCAGATTACGAGTCGAAAGCCTCAACTCACCTGGCTGTGCCGAGCCGATTTAATTATTGTTTGTTTGTTTTGGAATTTCGCACAAAGCTACTCGAGGGCTATCTGTGCTAGCCGTCCCTAATTTAGCAGTGTAAGACTAGAGGGAAGGCAGCTAGTCATCACCACCCACCGCCAACTCTTGGGCTACTCTTTTACCAACGAATAGTAACTACCAACATAATAACGCCCCCACGGCTGAAAAGGCGAAACCCGATAGATATTTCTCTTGTTTTTTTTGCATAAATTTTAAATTGTGTTTTTAAAAAAGTTTTCAATTTCTATAACGTAAGACATTATCCTGGTGGTTTCAAGTGTATTTTGTCCTTCCGCGTAATCGAAACTTATTGGTGATACATAAAAATTTCAACAAGATCACGATAAGTTTTTCACACAGGGAACTCAATCTTGAAACAGAAACGAAGACACGTGATTACAACAACTGTCAGTGGACATTCCAGTTTCAAGGTCACTCCCAGGCTAACTTCCTCTATCATAAACAAAAAGTTTATTAGTGAGTCATTTTTCCGTGGGGAGAAGAGGCCCAGTGTTTCACACGCACGTACAAAAACTGTTATATTTTCAGTCTTTAACACGACAATTGAACTAATTCCTGTAGGTATAACTTCATGTTTTGGTAACTGTATTGAGGATTGTAAGTGCAAAAAAGAAAAAAATTCAACACCTATTAAAACAACAATAAATCAAAACAAGCAGTAATTCAAAAGTTTAATGAAATGTTAGAAGTTACTGGCGAAACTCAAAGTTTATTTTTACTGCCTCGTAAAACAATATATGGTTTTATAATATGAATATTCGTCGCTTATCCCTTATAGCTTTGAATCAGAAATTTGACCGCTATGTGATTTGTTATACAGTTGAACTACTGTATTTCTTAAATGCTTGTCGTGCTGGTTTGAACAAAGATGTGATGGACATTTCTTAAAAAGAAATTCAGTTTACTATTCACAATAGTATTTTTCATAAATTAAGTGAGTTTTGGCTAGTGAAAGAGACTGAGACAAATCTAGTTAACTACTATTTTAACAAGTTAGGTTTAGCAAACTAAGATGCCGTTTTCATGTTAAGCATTAAGCCAGGTTGGAGATGATTTCAGGTATAACTCAAATTGTGATAGCTGCAAGGTAAATTATTTATTACCCTAACGATTACATATTGTAATGTGTCGCGCGGCAAAAACAACCTGCAATACAATTTGTGTATTATTAACATGAGTAATAATTTAGTAATTTTTTACTTCCTATGACTCGTGCTGTGGTAATCCAAACTATCACAAATTTACAGTGGATGTGCTCTGCTGGACCGTCACTGCATACAGTAGATTTAAAGTCAATCCATTGAGAAATACACGGGACATAAGATCTACAACTGCGATTTATTTATTTTTTCCTTTTTTTAAAATTTTAACCGAAATTGGGGAAACTTTACTTAATATAAAACATACTTAACTTTTATGGATTTTTTTTAAAGTTTGGTTCTCTGATAGGCCCTTTCAACCTACAATTAGGTATATAACTTGGTCTAAATATAAGTCACATGTGTGAAAGTTATTCAACAAAAAACAATTAATTTTGACCGAAATTTCTGCACAAAATATAACATTAATAATAATTTTTAATAACTGTTTTTTATTTTGTGGGTAACACAAAATAAGTTGAACAAAAAACGTGGCCTGATAACATTCTTCTCAATGCTATTAGTGTGGCTGCCAGTTTGGCTACACCTAAAGTGTTTTTGATTGAATTTAATACTACTATAAATAGAATTTCAATGCGATGAAGTTTACAAAATTTCAAATTATTCAAGTACTTGGTGTATGGTTGTGGTGATTGGATATTAGAGTGAATTATGATGACGCTACAAAGCACATATCAAAATCCACCAATAATGTAAACATTTATATTTCACCTTGTTTTTTATTATTTTTGTTCTTAACAAGATAATAAATGTGA
The DNA here is from genome assembly GCA_011833715.1 of Carcinoscorpius rotundicauda. Classification (NCBI taxonomy): domain Eukaryota; kingdom Metazoa; phylum Arthropoda; class Merostomata; order Xiphosura; family Limulidae; genus Carcinoscorpius; species Carcinoscorpius rotundicauda. The sequence continues at coordinate 68,680,693 of CM022399.1, read as the reverse complement.
TAATAATTAAGTAAACACAACTTACCAAAACCTGATACTATGGCTGCCACGTGCGGAACTTAGGTAACAAGGATCGTGAATGATGAACACAGTTTTTTCTATTTAGTGTAATATTAGTAAAATTTCTCTTTTAACGGTGATTTAAATGTCTTCATCTACACCAGGTTCTACAGTGTCAACAAAGATATAATCATTTTATTATTTTCGCCGTGTTAAAAAGAAAAACCATGCCTGAAAAATAATTCGTATTCGTTGTGAAAATATGTATTTTAATTTTTGTTCTACATATATAAGTAGGAAGAATACAGGGTGAGAAAAATGTGTACTGATAGGTACTTGTTATTATGTTTACAACATGGCTCAGCATGGCCAAGTGGTTAGTGCGCTCCACTCGTAATCCGAGGATTGTGGGCTCGAATCCTAATCACATCATGCTCGCCTTTTCAGCCATGGGTGCGTTATAATGTTACGATCAATCCTGTTATTCGTTAGTAAAAGATTAGCTTAAGAGTTGGGGGAATGACTAGTTGCCTCTCCTCTAGTCTTACACTGCTAAATTAGGGACGGCTAGCGCAGATAGCTTTCATGTAGCTTTGCGCGAAATCCAAAATCAAAAAAATAAACAAACAAACCTTATGAATGTTTATAAATCTACGATAGCGCAAGGACTTGCACGGTGGTATGTCTGCGAACTTGTCACTATAAACTGGATTTCGATACTCGTGGTGGGCAGAGCACAGATAGCCCTGTGTGTGTAGCTTTGTGCTTAATACAAAACAAAACATATCTGATCATGTAGCTCGAATCGTTGATACTGTTAGTTATGATATTTTTTCAACAATTTTGGCAATATGCTGAAGGATGAATGTACTGTTTGTTAAAACAGTTTTTAGCTTCGGAGACAAAGAAGTGTAAGTACACTTCAGTAGAAGTTGTTTTGTCGCACAGATAGGTCAGAACAATACAGTTCCAGTTAAAATCTTTCATATAACTAGGAGGATACTAATGTAAGTAACTGATTAGTTTTATCAATGAGTTGACAGGTTCGAAAGTGAAAAATAAAGAAACAAAAATTCGAACGTATTTTGTCGGTATCTTGGCATTAATATATGAAAAGTATTGTAACTACGTCATTAAGAATGGAAAGAAATGAACATTCTAACGCTAGCAAGATCGTGAATTTCATAATACATGTTAGAGGTGTCTGAGAGACGCTGGCACACAGGGTGCGTGCCCCGATTCTGTCTGACACGCGAGAATTTCCTCTTCTATGAGCACGAGCCCCGACTCTTTTTCAGCACTTAGCAATTAAAGGCTAATGACCGTAATGTATTTTGGTAGAGTTTATCGGAATACGTTATGCAAGTACGCTACATATTGTTTGAATTTTTGTTATTGTTTCAACATTTATTATCTACTTTGTTATATTTAATAAATGTTTCTAAAATAGTTACAAGAATGTGGAGAAGGAGGAATAGATATATAAGATGACCGAATATGACAGGCAATTATATTCACTTAAAAGATGGAATAATAATTCTCAGAAGAATGTAGAATGTCTGCAACTATTGTTAATTCAGGCATCTCAGTAACGTGGTTTCGGAGACGGTGCAAGAAAAGCTGAGGAATGTTTGTCGACAAATGGAACATTATTGCAGGCTGTATTCAGTATAATGATAAAACACATGGAAAACTCCAATGATAAGCACCAGTAACTTCCGTTTCATGCCTAAATTGGTGCTAATAGTGTTTTAACATGACAGACTGTAGTCCTTGTTGTCCTCCACACTTTCTTAGTTTCATGATGTCATTAATATATATGAATAACACTAAACGTGTGCGTGGGGACGTGTACAAGCGTGACTTCTTTCGTTTCTTTTTGTTTAAGTTTATAAACTAAACGTTTTTTAAAAGTAGGTTCTTTAGCAGAAAACTAACTTACACTTATGGCTAGAGATAAAAAATAATTTGGTAGTTTATTGGAATATACCTCTAGTTAAGCAAATGAATGTTTAGTAGGCTTTGTTTATTGAATTTCGTGCAAAGCTACACGAGAACTCCTTGTTATCTATTCTAAATTTTGAAGTGATAGTCTAGAGAGAAGATAGCTGATGGATCATACATACTACCAACTTCTGTTTCACTACTGGTATTTAACAGTCAATCTTAATAGCACACTCACACTAAGGAGGAAGGCAGTTGAGCAACAGTACTTATCATCCACTCCATACTTTTGACCGAATAACGGCATTTGACCGTCACTCTGATATCACACCTGTGAAGTGAATTGCCGCGAAAACGGGACGGGACGCGAGCCATGAACCCTCGGATACACATTCTGGACAAGCTAACTTTAGGCTACGACCAGCCCAAGATAATTTAGATATATGAGCTAACAAAGACCTGTTACACTGAAACGGTTTATTAATTAATAACTCAATAAACATGATGACATTTGAACCACGCCATCTGGTGGATGTTTACATAGCACTTACTAAGCCGCCTATTTAGCTGCAAACTATGATATGCTTTGAAATTTATAGCTTACAGTTACGAGTTCACGACTTGTTTTTCTTAAAAGTATTAAATTTGGGGACATATTTTGAACCTGAGATGTTACACTGACAGTAGTAAACTAACTTTTAATGATAATTTTGGGATAAATCTCAAACATTATAAAAAAAAACAAACGAGGTAGAAATATATTACAGTTCGTGGATACATGCTGTTCAGCTTTTCCCGAAAATATGTGTCAAATGTCACACCTATTTTGTGGCTAAATTGCTTTATATGCATTTCCAACTGTACAGGTAATCACTTACACGTGTTTTAAAAGAGGTTATCAGATTTAAAAGCTGTTTTACACAGCAGTGGCTGATTTCACAAAAACTGGAAAACGTTTAGACCACACGAACAGGCAGTGTTTACCCCTTACTATAAAAGGGAGTGGCTGTCACCTTCCTGGGATCAACCCCTGTATAGTTCCAAAGTTTGTGGTTTATACGTTAAAACTTTCAATGAAGTGAAAAGTTAGGCTTAGACAGTTTTCTGTCTGTATACTAGCCACAGAATTTAAAGTCAGTTTTTGCTTTTTTTTTACTTAAAAATATAATAATAATAAACATTACATTCTCAGTATTTTTGAGACTCCAGATTCTTTTGTAAAAGCGAAATGTTCTGACTTTAACATCACGCCTTGTTGCTTTCGTAACTGACTGACAAATGAATTTTTGTTATTTGTTTTTCATTTTTGCGCACAGCTTCACCAAGACTACCATCGCACAGCCGTCCCTATTTTACACATCGGTAAAGTGAAGTAGTTGTTGTTTTGAATTAAGCACAAAGCTACACAATGAGCTATCTGTGCTCTGCCCACCACGGGTATCGAAACCCGGATTTTAGCGTGTAAGTCCGCAGACATACCGCTGAGCCACTGGGGGGCTGTTGTTGTTGTTTAAAGTGAAGTAAAAACAGCCAATAGTACTCGATAGTTCTCTTGCTACTCACGCTTGATAAAATAGAATTTAACTTTTACTCTTTAAAGGAAATCCACGTCCCAAAAGTGCAGAGCGAGTTTTTGTGGCAACGCTGAAAACTGTCCACGTCCTGTCCAATCTGTTTTTTGTAAATTGTTAATATCTGCAACCGTATGATGCTTAGAAATGTTCTAAAAATAGTTTGATGTCAGATTCATACATTGTTGTTAAGATGGGAGGCTTGGTATTTACTTCTGCAGAAATAAGCTGCGAAGCAACTGAATAATTATTGTTGCTGTCGCGTCCTTTGTTAATATATGGGGGGGAAGCAACGATCACGTGATTGTACAGCGTTGTTAGTTGCCTTTCACTAAGACGCATTCCTAGTAACTAATGGCCTGTACATTGCCTCCTGCCCATTGAAACTTTCCCCGCCTAAGGTATTTTGAAAATTGTGATGACATTTTTAGGGCTTATCTATACTTCTGAAACTCAGAAATAATTTGAAACAACGTAATTAAATTACTTAGTTGTTCTCATGAAAAACTTTCGGGAAAACAGTACCTGATACCATCTACACAAGGTTTCAGTTACTGAGAAGTAGCTGTGAAATATATCAAGTACATGAACGTCGTTTCCTCTCTGCATTTATTACTCCACCCCTAATACAAGAACGTGGGAACGCTTCTAAGATTTCAACACAAATGTTTCTACGACAGTAAGGTCGTCTTTTGTTACACTGTCTTACGATTTTACGTTGTAGTTGTATAGAAGTAGCCGAAGAGAGGATGATTGGTGAACAATGAAGCTTATTTCGCACTCTTTGCGAAGACTTAAATAACATTTATTTTATTCTTCTAAATATCTATAGTACATAAATGTTCCAAAAACGTTTCTTAAACTTTGAAACTTTAGTTCGTAAAGAAAACATGGTAATTCACTTGAACGCGTCGACCTTTATTTAGTTTTCTTGAAAATTTATATCAGAGTTGTAAAGCGCCATAATTATTTGAAATTTCATGGTTATAAATTAATTAATTATGGAACTATTATACAAATAAATATAAAAATGAGACCCTACAACAACTTTATGCAGATAAAACTATCAATCGTTGTGGCGTACTCCATGTCTTACCTCTTTTACCGACTAATAAAAACTGACTTGTCTTAATATGTGACAAACAAAACAAGAGAATCAACTGCTACTGATAATTTATGATTCATATCCCTTATACAACAAAACTATATCTGATTAGGTGAGCGTTTTGACTAAAAATCTAAGGTTGTAGCAGTAAACTATTTGTGCTAGGTAATTTAGAAAATAGTATTTACTTGTCTGACACTAACAATTGCTACAAATATATTTTTTTTTATATTTTGATATTGATTTCTGTTGGCGATAAAAATATCTACTTATGAACAAGCCCTTTCACGCAAAATTGCACGTGTTATTTCAATTTCCAGTGAAGCACTGTATCTTGATACGCAAAGAATTTTGCTAGAACTTTTATAGGCTACATTCTCAGTTCCTCGTTATGTGGAAGTGAAGCTATTTATGGTTGCAGAATAAATCAATCAAATATTGTTCAAAAAAGCAAACGCAAAACTTTAATCTATGCATCTTTCTGTCATTACTGGTACTAAGAAATAAAACAAAATAATCAAACTCGTGATTTTAAGTGTTTTCCGAGAATGTCATCTGGAGCGACAATTTGGGCAGTCGATGTTTATTTGATAAACTATCTCTATAGATGACAGTATCATGTCACAATAGAAGAGTTTTGGACACAACAGAAATATAATTGTCTTGAATAATAAAACGTGATCCTGGGTGTATTTTTTTATTATAACACTATCTAGTCACTTGAAGTTAAAAACGCCACACCAAGGACTAGTGCCAGACATTCAATCGATTATTTATTAAAATATAACGAACGGACGAAATAGCACAATATTATTATTCCTGATTTACAAAAAACATGTTAGAAACCTAGCAATATGTTTTCAACTTTTTATTATTGAATGTATGCACAAAAATCTGTTGCTGTTTAGAATTAAGCACAAAGCTGCACAATGGGCTATCTGTGCTCTGCCCACCACGGGTATCGAAACCCGGATTTTAGCGTGTAAGTCCGCAGACATACCGCTGAGCCACTGGAGGGCTACACAAAAAGGTCCAGCTGTTAAATTAGGTTATCTTCTATCAATGCTATAATATGTATTTCTAACTGAGCTCGTGCGTAACGAAGGTAAAAGTGTAAAATAATATTTCTAACCCACTAAAATCCGAGTTTCGATACCAGTGGTGGGCAGAGCATAGCTAGCCCATTGTGTAGCTTTGTGCTTAATTCAAAACAACAACAGAAACTCCTTATATTTAAGGTTCATTTTATTCTATAAGTTTCATAATGTCAAAAAGTGTTTAAGTAAATAAATTTATTTATTTTATACTAATTACTTAAAAGAGATGAGTTTAATGTTTTATTGACCTTGTTTAGGTCTCACACATTTGCTTTAGTTTCTCTAGAAATTACATGAAGGCTGCTTAGTGGCTAGTGTAATAATCTAGGAATTCAAGTTGTGGCTGCGTTATTAGAGTGGTAATCAGTTCGTGTTGTTAATGGTAGCCACTTCAAGCGACGGGTGCTGTTAATTCATTGTTTTCCCTCTAGTTTGCAGTTCAAAATTAGGGACGGCTATACCTGACCTGGTCAATTAGCCCCTTAAATGCATGGTGTTGCTCAACTGAACAAGCCCAAACTTTTAAATATTTTTTTGAATTATATCACATTTAATACCTACTTAATTAAATTAATTTCTCATCTGGTTAAGTTCCAAAGGCATTCTTCACAACACTGTAATACTCAAGTTACACTAGTTTGCTTACAAGACAGTTTTTCATACTTCCACAAAACTTAAATTTTGACAAAGATCATCTTACTTGTTAGCAACTTTCCCGAGCAAAGACTTTTACGATGTGATAATGATTATTGTAAGTGTAATTATTATTAGTTTTATTCATCTAATTTCAAATGAGATGTTTATGTAAAACTGATTAAGGGGTGAAACAACGGTTGAAGGTAATAATACATTTCACATATTTTACGGTCGTTCCATGGAGGCATTCAATATGAATTTACAGTTTTTCCATCAGCGTTGTGAAATATTGTAATGCAAATTTTTTTAGTAAGAAACTAGTGTTTAATTTTTCAAAACATCATCCGTTGTACATTACAATTGTAACTTTATTTCAGACCTTTATATTACCACTCTGTCCACGATTCAATGAATTATATCTCATGAATGTATCAATATAAACATATTTGTGATTTGCTACAGTTGAATTATATACGCTCTTTTTAACCAGCTGATTTTTGAAGACGTCTTAGCTGAACCTGACGCCTCTCACGGATTTGACGGTGTGTGGCGTGCAGCGAACCTCACGTTCTCTTACACAAGGCATTGGCTTTACCGTATCCTGTCAGCATTGGTGGCTCTCCCCTGTGGACTGATCTGGGGTACACTATTTGCTCTTTTCAGTTTGATTAATATTTGGCTGATCACACCAGTCCTTCGAACTTTAGAAGTATGCTTAGTGATCGTAAAAAGGGTAAGTGTTTGAACAGTATGGATTATTCATGAACTATAAGCTGTAAGTTTAAAGTTTATATTAATTTAAAAAGAGAAATTAAAATAGATATAAAAATATTAAAACGAATATGAAATTTGAGGTATTATAACTATCAACATGTAATTGATAAAATATTATAAAATGTAGCTTGTTAAAACAAGTACTGGTTTTTACAACTGTGTTGATGATTACTGTTCACTTAACAGTTCTCTTTTATACATGTTTATACAATAAAAGGATTAATGGAATGAATTTATGTTTCGAAACGACAAATGTACCTAAGGTACTCTTCAAAAGTATTCTCCCTCACCGCCTGCAATGTTTTAACATTTTGTTGCCGTTTGAGCTTGCAATCATGAAACTTTCAAACTGGACTTTATACTTAGAATCAGCAGAATCTACTCTAAATTGAGGAAGCTAAAAAAAACCACAAAAAACGCTGATATTATGTAAGTTAGATTTTCAAAGGAAATTAGAATTTTCTCAGTTGCATAACTATTCAACCCCTCTGCTACGGCAACCCTAAATCAGTTTTGGTGCAAAATATAATTTAGAAAGGTAATAAAATTAGTGTAATGGTTTTGCTGTGTGTAATTACTTCAGAGTAAATACGTTTGTTTAAGCCACAACTCACACAGTGATACGAAAAGCCAACTACGAAGCTGAAGGAACTTTCCAAACAAGCCAGGAATAAAATGATAGAGAAGCACAGATCAGGAGAAGGTTACTTGAACTTTTCAAAGTCATTGAATATCTTCTTGAGTTCAGTGAAGCCCATCATTAAGGAGTAAAATGTGCTTTGTAACATCCAGTCACTCTACCGAGATCAGGCTGCCTTTCCAAACTAAGCAGACAAGCAAGGGATGTGAAACCAACAGTGATTTTAAAAGATTTGTAAAGTTCAATATCTGAAATGGGATTCAATGTTTATACTTCCACAATATCCTGGTTCTTACACATAGGTGGCTCGTAAGGGCGAGTGGCAAAAAATGTAAAATAATCATCTTAATCTCGCATGGAGTTTGCCACAAAGCATGTCAGTGATGCTGCGGACATGTGGCAGGATGTTTTTGTGGTCAGACTAGACAAAAACTGGGATTTTTTGGCTAAATTTTAAGCGTTACGTCTGATGCAAGCCGAACACAGGTCACCCAGTGAACTCCATCCCATCTGTCAAGCATGGTGGTGGTAGGAATATGTTATGGGAATACTTCTCATTAGCAGGAACTGGGAATCTTGCCTGGATTGAGGAGAAGATGGATGGTGCAAATTACAAGCGAATCCTGCTCGAGTGAGCCAATAATTTAAAACTGTTTCGAAAATTCATGTATCAGCAGGACAATAGACCGAAATACAAGGCCAAAGCTGTAATATAATGATTTCAAAAGAAACAATTGATGTTCTGGAGTGGCCTAGTCAAAGTCTTTATTTGAAACCAATGGAAAATGCGTAGCATATGTGATGATTAGAGACATAACGTAAACTAGCAACCTATTAAAGCTCAGACGTTAGTTTACACATAGGTCTTCCGATGGGTCAGAGGTAAGTTTATGTACTAATAAGTCTAAAATCTGGGGGTTAAATCCATCGGTGTACAGAGTATGTGATAAAATAATAATAACTTGCAGAAAAAGTGTAAATAAATTCACTAAATATTCTGAATTATTTGTCTAAAAATTCTAAAAGTATGATGAATATACAAAGTTAGGTTTTCCTGCACTGTTTCACAGGTATGGAGCGCAATTATTCGCACAGTATTGGACCCTTTATTTCAGTCTTGCGGCCTTTGTCTTGGGAACATCAGTACAACTGTCACTTCAACCCGCCAAGAAATGCAGTGATGTATACGAACAGAAAAGCTTCTAGAGAGCTAGAAACTTTGCTGAAATTTACACAAAAAATATTCATATTTTTATACTTTACTTTAAACATTGGTGTTTTTATTTCAGTCAAAAAATATGTTAAACTGGTTAAAGGGCACATAATATCACAACTATGAAAACAATTGCTACACAGTAAGATTACCACTAGTGAGTAAAATGTCAAGGTAATTAATTTTTCTTAGTACAAAAGAAGTAATGAAATTTCACGTAGTCAAGTATTTTGAACAAATTCGTTGTGTTGGAATCAGCTTCAGTATATTGTTTACAATACATTTTAATCACGACAAGCCACCTTGTAAAAATATTCATAATTATTACAATGTACCTTTAATAATTTTTGCTATTGTGATCTTATCTCATGCAGTGGAACAAAACAATATGTTTAATATAAATATATTTTTACAGTGCATTTTTAAAATTGAAAGAAACCAATTTCTATTTCTCTCACAAAACATACAACATTCCTCAGCCACAAAACACTGATAGTTATTGAATAGTGGTATAAATATGCAATCATTCTTTCTGATGACTGTTAATATCACGTTTTGTATTTTTACATCTATCGGAAGATCCGGTATTTTTGCGTGCCACTTCCCGGTATTACTCGTAACAGCCACGAGTCATTTTATGTGAAGCTTTATTAAATAAACTTGTGCCTTTGTTTGTTAATAATTGTGTTATTTGAAGCTCATCAAATACGTGGGTATATCGTGTACTTTTAGCGACTGTAAACGTTTATGTAACTACGATAAAAAAATTATGGTTATTTACTACGTTCCACATAATCGTGTTATAGCGTTTTGTACAACGCTGGTTCTTTAAGATGTCAGAATAATTACCCTAGTGTTCAAGCTCTTTGTTTATTACTCATTTGATATATGTCAAAACTTTTTCGCTTCGTAAAGTCATTTTTTTATGAACAAATAAAAATGAGATTTTAATAATATTTTCTCGTTCTTGTTATTTAATTACGGTGCAGGGTGAAACGTCTTGCGTGCAAGAAGATTACGGGTGAAATTCTCGTAGGAACGATACAAAGACAAGGGCTTAAAGTCTCTTAGGATCTGAAATCAATACCTATGTCAAAGTTTGTGTTCACTTTAATCGATTATTAACATTATTTTCCCCCTAAGAGGAACAATTATAAACATGCACACAAGAAGAAAGAAATTATAATTATACAGGGTGTCCCAGAAGTCGCGCACCATATAATTTTTTATGTTAATACATATGAATAACAATTTTATTGATAATAATCATAACAGATGCTCAAACTGTTCACCCTCTGCTTTGATACATTCATCAATTCTCTTTATAAAACTGTCTTTTACTTTGTTGAGGGTTGCAGTGCTAATCCTTTGACATTATTATATGTACGTATGGTGCGCGACTTCTGGGACACCCTGTATATCGAGATTATTTGTAATAATGGACGAACGCAGATATTTTCACACCAGTGAATAACGTACCCAAAATATTGTGATATAATAATGATATAGAGCATCAAAGCTATCTGAAAATCATCTAATGCCATTTCTCACATGTTTTGGTATTACAAAATTATTTAGGAATGAAAATGTAATGCAATGTATTGTGTTACAATACAAAAACTTCTTAGTTAATATCTTTAGAAATCATATTACGGCTTTTTTATTACAAACTGCTTAAAGTTTCTGGAATAACCAGTCTATTTATTCATAATACGTCTTTTGATGTTTCACTCAATGCCCAGATTATTGCCACTGATTGGATTAGACATTGCACCCAACTTTCTGGTTACTGTTTTTAATTGAATTTGCTACATCATCCAAGTTTTTCGTCCTTCATTTGATTTGCGAAAGTTATAGCAAGTATTTGGTGGTGTTTTTTTTTACAGAATGTTATTTTAAACTTGTTGGGTTCTAACAGAAAGGTATAAAAGATTATTCAGGGAGTTCAGTATTTTATATTAAAACAATTTTGGAGATTCAACACTTCGTTACAGTCGATGTTACAATGTCTGGATATGCAATATCTGACAGTTGTGCATGATGATGATTGCCCAACAGTGTAGTTTCCATTGTAAAATACTCCACTATAAATCTGTCACGTCCAAGCTTACTATTACACACTGCTAGCTTTCTGTAATTGTTACGTATTTTTAATGTTTTATGTTCTTCGTAGACTAAACGCAACAGAAAAACACAGATAACAGCTTGTATAATTTATTACACTAAACTATTAACAAATATAACAGATATAACATAAATCATATAATAACAGTGACAGATATTAAGTTATAACATTCGAAATTAATTACAAAACAAAATAATACTAGTTTCAAACTTCAAAATTAATCACAATACAAAATGGTACTGGCCTGTATCTAATATAATGATCTAAAATGAAAGTATCAAATTCCAGTCTAGGGTGAGAATTTGGTCCCACGAAGAAATTCCGAAGCTTAAATGAAGAAGTTCAGAAACAGTTCACAGTTCAATAAATTCGCCGACTCTCAGCACAAGCAGTAATTCAGATGAATCGTAGAGATTGACGAAATAAAATCACAGCTTCCGTAGATCTAACTTTAGTCACAAATCCAAGTTGAATAATCACAGCAAACACTTAATCTTTCTCAAATAACTGACTCTCTTCTTTCTCTTCGAATAATAACTGATGTCTGAATCTCTCTCTTTTCTTTTCTTCGAATAAAAACTGATGACTGAAACTCTCTCCTGTCTCTCGCATCTTCGTCTGTTTATATATTGTAGGCCTAAACTCCTCGAAACACCGCGAAAATTCTACAGGTCTCCAGAGCAATCCACGCATGTCCGTTCTTGCACGAGACTACACGTCTAGACACGTAGTCACCAGCACTTCATTTACAAACATATGATTGGTTTACTTAATTCAAGGAAATTCTAAATGTTACCCTAAATGAATAACAAAATATTAGTTTAAACTTCGAAACAATAATATCAACATGGAAAAATGAATAATAGAAATGAAAATTTAAACACAACACGACATGTTGTCGCTTACAAAATATTTACACATTTACATAACAGTAATGCATCCAGTAAACAAGGACAATGGTATTCTTGCATTCTTTTCTGTCTGAGAGGGCGGAATCTGAGGAACAAGTTATTATAACTATATTAGGTTCAATATTTTTCTGCTTATGGAAATTGAGTTCATTACAAATTTTGAAAGGATACAAAAATAATTATTTGCTGTGAAATGAGCAGCTGAGTTATTTGAAGACACTGAGCAAGTGTGGATGTCTTTCTAAAAGGGAAACCTTTTTCAATGTTAAAAGCAAATATATTTCTTATAGAAACAAAATATTAAGTGAAATTATAAACAAGCTTGACTCATAAAGAGTGTAAGAAATAAAATTGAAGAAAATCATGAGAAGTTTAAGAATTTTAAATTGACTGGTATAATGGAAGGTTAAGAAAGTTATGGGAAATCAAGGAAGTTGGTCACACAGGAAATTTGAACACACAAAAGGATACATGGAAGGATTTAGCTGAAAACATAAAAATAAACAGTAAGGATTTTTTAAAAAGTACATTAGGGGTAAACAATATGTTGGGATGGGGATAGGAACCTTGAAGTATAATAGAATAAAAATTGTATCTGATGGTTGTGGTTATTATATCCTGCTTCTTTAGTTTTTACTAATGAAGACTTAAGCAATATTCCTCATCTTAAACAATTAGTAGTTGAAAACAAAGTTGAACAAGACAACTGCATAAATTCTAAGCTTGTTAAAATAAAATTGGGAAATTAAAAAAAAATAAATCTCCTGGGCTAAATAATACTTTCGTGTTGAAGGAAGTTAAAGATTGGATACTTTTTTGTAAGTCCTTGAATAGCGGGCATGTACCAGCAGATTGGATATTAACTAATGTCACTTTTATCTTCAAGGGAGGTGATAAAAATTGTGTCAGTGATTATGGACCGATTAGTGGGAAAAGTTTTGGAAAGTTTGATAAAACTACTTTGCAAAGTCATTTAACAAAGTTTAGAATTTTATCGCATAGTCAACATAGTCTCACTAAGAGAAAAATCTTAGAAAGTTATTTTGTTTATTCCTTGCCAGTTAGTAAGTTATATAGTTTATATTGTTGTTTTCACCACAATTACTGTATAATAAGGACTGGATGATTGAACTTGATTTTTGTTTATGAATGATTACGGTAAAAACTATTAGTAATGTAAAAAATTAACTACACATTAAAATTCATTAAGGTCTAATATGTTGGGCCTGGCATGGCCTAGCGCGTTAAGGCGTGCGCTTCGTAATCTGAGGGTCCCGGGTTCGCACCAGAGTCGTGCCAAACATGCTCGTCCTCCCAGCCGTGGGGGCGTTATAATGTGACGGTCAATCCCATTTTTCGTTGGTAAAAGAGTAGCCCAAGAGTTGGCGGTGGGTGGTGATGACTAGCTGCCTTCTCTCTAGTCTTACGCTGCTAAATTAGGGACGGCTAGCACAGATAGTCCTCGAATAGCTTTGTGCGAAATTCCAAAACAAACAAAGTCTAACATGTTGTATTCCGAAAAGTTCGGTCCAATTTCCATTTATTAAATTTGACATTAATAATTGTTATATTTATGAAATTGACAAAATAAGAAATTAACATACATTTATATAAATAATTCGACTAAAATATAAATAAATATGTGTTTGTTTTTGTTTCCCAAAGTTTAAAAACGCAACTTTTCACAGAGTGGAAAAGAAGTGTGTTCAATTCCTCAATGAAAATCAAATTAAACTGAATCACTAACATCTAGTTTCCATTTTAATTGCACAGGTTAGAGCCTATTTATCTATACAGTCTGAATTTCGTAGCCCGTGAAAGCAATGCTGTAAATGGGATGATTACATCTGTCTTTATTAAACATTCCAAAATATTTCAATAAACAGTCACACTTTGGTTTATGTGAAATAGATGTCAAAACATCAAAGTAGTCCTGGAGTAATTTCTTGTTTTGAACAAATTCCTGTCTTGAAGAACGAGCCTAATGTGTCATATAAAGTGTGATTAGGTTAAAGCCACAGTGCATTTCTTATCACGTGCAGATCTGACGAACTTTAGAGCAGAATAACAGGACTACATAACATTTCAAATATGAACATTGAGGATTGCTTTTGTCAGATTTCAGCATTTATTTTAAGAGCCGTATACTGCTTAGTTTTGCGAACAGTTAATTAATATTGTGAAGCCACTTTCAGGAAACTTGGTTTGATAAAATATTTTATCAAAATATTTTAAATCATGTGGTATATTTTATTCTTTCCTAATCTCAGTTACTAATAGAATCTTCATAAGTAAACGAAATAAAATGTAAACACTCAGTATGACAGCTTTCTTTACACTAGTATTTGTAATTCTCTTTACCAAAAGTAAATTTTACGGTTAAAGTATTTAATAACAATTACTATGGTGACTTTTAGTATCGTACATATAATCCCGCAATCCTCGATTGTGGCGGCTCTGAATCAAATCAGCCAGAATCGTAATTACAATTCTAGGAAAATAAATGATGAAGGGGGGCCAATTACTATTTCTGCTAGGGAAATTTTTTTTCAAAGTTACACCACTGATGACTCCGCGTTTCCTACACAACAAAGATGCATTCAAATTTATAGGTTGTTGTTGACTCGTGTAAAAAAAGTCTTTGGGATCGGAGGAATTATCAAGTACTGTCTGATTAAAAATTTGTGACAATCAGTGAAGTTGAAAATGAAGAGAATTCTAAACAAATCGGAAGTTTATATTAGTGGAACTACGGAAACCTAGGAACACCTATTGTAAGCCAAAAACCATAAGTTCTTTCTTTATTTTACCAAAGGTGCAGAAGGAAAATATTAAAAAATCAAATCTCATAAACAAACCACATCTCGCATGTCGAAGTGAGGTAGAAGAATTCACAACAACAGAAAGGATATCATTGTTCCAAAGCTGAAATGAGATGTAAGAATTTATAGTAACAGGAAGAAATCTATTGATCTGAAGTTGAAATGAAACAGGTGACATACTGTTGAGTGGTTCAAAGCTCTTTACCCGATTTTTAATTATAAGTTTACTAATTAGTGTAAGACAGGTATAGAAATATTTAAATATAAAGACAACTTGGATTAAGTAAAGATTATACAAAATAAAATTTTCAACGAAACGAAAATGGGCAAGTATCTATGCGAACTGATCGTGTAAACCAGACACACCAAAATTTTTCTTTGCTATTTACTTTCAAAACCACTGAAGGATACGTGGGGAATTAGATCCCCCCCTCACTATCGCGTTCTAAGGAGAATTCCACTTCATGCTGATTGGCTGAGTCAGGGGAGGGTGATGTTAACAAAGATGACGAAGTCATAGTTCCAAATGTTGTTACCAGATGGTACGTTGTCCCGAATGTATTGCTGAGCCGTCATGATATCATAGTTCTATAATGTGTTACAAGAGGGCTGAAATTATAAACCTATAATTATAAGTCGACCATACAAACGACCATGATAGATAATTAGGTCACAAAGTAAAGAAGATGTTTTGAGACCGCCTTGATAGGCGGACATGACTAAATACAATATATATGTATCAACAAGAATATAACTAATTCATTGAGTTATTATTAAAAGAATGCTTAACACTAATACATTATTTATAATTAAATCACCCTAAAAAGGACACTAATTAATTAGTTAGTTCTAGAAGGAGAGTAATTGTTAATTCATTAGTTAATTAAATAATTATTACCATATCCTACCATAAAGTAAAGAACATACTTCTAGGCAACCATGACTTATTCAATACGTGTTTCAACAATAATGTATTTTAATAACTAATTTTCTTAGTAATGAAATCATTCTAAAAAGGACACCTAACACTAATTCATTTATAATTAATCTGTCCTAGAAAGGATGGTTACAACTAATTCATTTATAATTAATTCATATTTAAAAGGTCGCTTAATACTATTTTATAGTCCCCCAAAGGCTCAGCGGTATGTCTATGGACTTACAACGCTAAAAATCGGGTTTCGATACCCGTGGTAGGAAGAGCACAGATAGCCCATTGTGTAGCTTTGTGCTTAATTCAAAACAACTACTACTAATTTATAATTAAATCAGTTATGATTAACTTATCATAAAAATAATTAACGCAGAAAGAATCATATCTTAATTAAGTGATTAAAACAATTTTAGTGATATAATAAAATGTCAAAAGCAATATAACACACATACATTTTCCATAAACATATTAGATGTGTGTGGTTTTGAATCGCCCTAAAAAGAGCGATATCACAATTAAAACTTATACTTTATACAACAATCTACATCATTAGTAAAAAGTTTATTATACAATAAAACTTTTGCTGATTTGTGACGAAATAATTTGCACGTGTTTCACAAAAGCGGATTTTAACATATGCTTATTTTTTATTATTACCATATGATTTTAACAAACATATTGTGACATTGCATGTCATTAACGCCTAGATTTAACTGTGTTGAAATACAAATAACTGACTCACTGTATTTGGCTATTTTATATCCAGCCAGTTATCACTTTCAAACACATAAAACCTGTCAAAGTATGGAAAACATTTTGAAACTGTTCATAGTTTCTTTGAGACAACGTTCTGTAGAACATTTATCGTTTCACAAATCACACATAACTAATAATCACCCTAAAGGTAAATAAACGAGTTTTTGATTACTAATATTTATAGTACCACAAAAATCACACTTCTTATCAGGAAACACACGCACAAGTTTCTACATGTCGTTTCTAAGTTCGTAAAACTAATTAACCCATACCAGATGCCAAAATATAACATGCATATAAACAATTATTTGTGATAACATGTTATCAAATGTAAAGTTTTCTTTTACAGCACCTTGAAGATATACACTTTAGAAGTATGAGTCATTGAAGGACACTGACTGTCTTAATTGAGAAATACAGAGGTTCAGAAACATTATTGAATTAAAAATGTCAAACACCATACAATCTGAGTAAAGAATTACAAAGGTTACCAAGTTGGTACACCCCCACCCCCACATACGCAGAGAGTACATAAACCCATTACAGAAATACTACGTCATTTCCGTCAAAACTTCAAACAACTTAAGATGAGAAGGTGATTATAATCCAGTGTTTGATATTTAAGGTCTCTGACCGTCTTGGTTAAGAAAATATACAAGATTTGAAAAACCGGTACTAGAATGACCAACTCTCTTTTGCAATAACTGCCTACAAGTCTAAGGACCATAAATTATTAACTAAGTGATTAGAGTTTTTGGTAACGTGAATTATACGTCATTGTTTATCCTATATTTATTATATATCAATTAATATAATCAACTTACAGTTTTACCTTCAATATGCAAGTAAAGACTTGTAAAGCGTCATAAAAGACTTTGTAGGAAAAACACATAGGACTGTTTTGCAATACTACACAGTTAGAACATAAAACAACTAATAAAAATTTTGATAACAATTCAGCGTTTGTAAGTCGGTTATTATAGTCATAATTTTTAACAATAAACTTTAATTAGAATTTAACTCATACAAGTAATATTTTTTCTTTATTTTAGAAATTGTATAAAATATTAAAAACTTATATAATTCAAATACAACATGCAAAGTTAGATACATATTCTTAACTTCTTTAAGATGTTATAATTTAAACGTGTAAAGACATATCATTATCAATTGTCTTGCAGTTTTATCTGATAGCACAGCATAATATCCGGAAATATGTATGGATTAAACCAAGTTTCATACAAGCTAGTGTTCAACCCTTATTGTACTTCTGTTGTTACTCAGAAAAGTCAGTGTGCTCAGAATAAAGTAAAAGATTTATTCCATTTAACCATGTAATATGTACAACATATTTAGGGAATACATTTATTAATTACAAGACTGACTGTGTATTCTGAATATCTGTTGGGTTAATGTACATTTATAGCATTCTGTGCCCCATATACAAGAACTTATCACTACATCAGTCGGCTTGAGACAAAAGTCTGATTCTACTTAAACAATAACACGATAATTATCTTTTGTTTAGAAACATTATTGATGAATATTAGACAAATAATTTAATTCACTGACACTGGTTAGTTCTGATCTATCTAACAATAGCAATAAGTTTATTTTACGATACTTTTAAAATCAAAGACAGAACAACAAGTGTTTTGTTCTGCAAACATTTCTATTAGGATTTATTATAATTACTTACAGAACATATAAATTGTCTAGAATATCTTGGAGAAACACTAGTTATCATGTTAATTATCAAAAAATATATACTCTTGCACCTTTATGTCATTTGTCTATAATTAATTTTGCTTCAACTAAAAATAATGAATGAATAACTTACTGTTTCTATTAAAAGCACACGCAACACTGAAACTAATTCATAAACGTGATCTCAAACGTGTCAATAATGATCACATTGTCACTACGTTATAAGCAAACGATGATGACCACCATTGTCTTAATAACGTCAACAATAGTTAGAAAAATATAGGCTGTCACTATTTTAGGGGATTATCAGATGTTATTTTTTAAACAATTAGTTTACTAATCCTTAAAATAATAAAACTTAGCATTTTCTACAATTCATTCGCTTTAAATCATAATATACAAATAAAACACATAAAACTTTGCAATAATAATTCTATGTCATTGAAACCCACTAAATAGGCATAAAATGCATAAGTTCGTTAACATTTCAGGCAAATTTTGAATGTTTTTTTCCTAGTTAGTTGTCATAGCAAGTATAATGTTTTTGGAACAGTGAATGTAGAGAGGATATTGACACACATGACACAGGTCACTTCTGATCTGACAAAGTCTATTTCGCAATATACAGTCAAACCTAGTAGGTCGATCATATTTAAACATCATATATAAATATTCTGAACCTTTCACCACTAATAATCACAATAATGTAGTTTTACTATATGGAAAAATAGTGACGAACCTGCCTTTAGGTATATCGTTACACACATTTCTTCGCTTATAAATCTAATTTCTGTGTTTCTTTGAAATAGTAATGTTAATTATTAATCATATTCATTATAACAAGTAAAATAACGCTGATTTACTAATTATATACTATTTTATATCTTAGTCTATTGGAAAGAAAAGAAATGTTATTGGCAACAATAAAAAGGTTAAAAAGATCAAATCAGAAGTGAAAAAGAACCAGTAAAACAGAAAAAAAAATGACAGTTTCCTCTACTATTATACAGCATGAAGAAACATATGACTCGTCTCATGATAATCTTATTGGTCGTTACACCGCGTCTACAACTTACGGGCATAATTTAAATATTCATACTTGACAATTTAAGAACATTGGAGAAGGAAAACTGTATCCAACCACGGAAGATATCACTTTTTCTTCAATAGAATGGGAGGAACTTAAACTGTACGTCTCAGACATTAGCGTTGCAGAGCCAAACTGAAGATGGCAATAATATCGCTTCTGTATTGTTTATGGTATCGAGTTTAATATCACAGTGTTAATATGTTATGTAATGATATTATCAGAATAGTAAAATTTATATACACAAATTTTCATTTGATACTTACTTAAATAAAAAAGTAAATAAATAAATAGATTAAACCAAAGCTTATTAATATATATTATAAACGATTGTACCCTAATTTACAACTAACGAAGTCAAGGATTAGACGATCTTACTCAAACGCATAATTCTTGTAACACATTAATTCATGAAATCAACGTTGACAAGAGTGAATAAATTTACTGTTAGGTCTATAATTACTCAAAGAGTCATAGTTACCAACGAAACTTTCTGAGATACCATTGAGAAAGATACTTTAACCAAGAGTTATCAAATATCGTATCTTTGAAGAAAGAACAAACAAAATCTAGAAAATAACTATGGCAATACTAAAAAAAGGTCTTGACAAAATATTTCAACTGTTCTTTCTTGGAATAAATAATATTGTGTTTAAATTTTATAAACCCAGCATTACACTAACTTACAGTCTATCATATATACTTGTTAAGGTAGAATATCATAAATGAAACATAGAGGCAAGTAATCAAAGATTCTTTATTTTAGAATCTATACAAAGAGTTTGCAACCTAAAGTGTCTGCCCCACTGTAATACTATTATATCTGTAAGTCACATGAACACTCCTTGAGAAGAACAAGTATTTATTTATACAAATGGGACAAACAAATCATGAACTGTATTTCAACACTCTCAAGATTTTTACAATAAAAGGTAAGATATTGACAGAAGAATGACCTTTGATATTTACAAGCTGAAATATGTGTGGAATAAGTTAGCTTTCGTGCAAGTTATTGTACATTAGCTCAAAAATGCAAGTCTTTAGTCACGTGCATCAGAAGTAGTCTTTGTTGATTTCTAATACGACTATAATTTGGACATTTCCTGAGATACGCTAAGTATAATATTATTTCTTTAATACAAAAGATTGTCGTTGTTATTTGTAACAATAACTGATTTTTACGTAGGTTGGTCAAGAATGATATTTGATAATTTGGGTCTGGTTTTTTATACTGGTAATTGTAATGTTGTAACTTCAGTTTTAAATGAGTCGTCTAGTGCTATATCTTTCTTTACTCTTATTTGATTTTTCAACTGTAGGTAAAATAATTTTGTAAGCATGTACTTACCAGTTTATTGTAATGGTTGGAATAAATACATACTCTTACTTTATCTTTACTGTTTAGATGTTTAGTTGCATTGTACAGTATATTTTGTATATTTGTATTGAAAATGTCCACAACGTTTGTGAGTTCGTGTTTTGCAATTAAATTAAACACGTTAAGTAGTAGAGGTTGTGTTATACTTTTTATCTTTTCTACGCACAGACTTTTTAACTGTAAATTCTCCGTTTTCCTTGCGAGGTAGTTTAGCAGATACCTGTAAAAGACATATAACATTATTAAATGTGATTTGCAAATGAAAAAAAATCATATATTTGAAATATATATATATATATATACGTTTTAAAAACTTACCTCGCCTTCCTCGCTAGACGATTTCAG
The DNA here is from genome assembly GCA_011833715.1 of Carcinoscorpius rotundicauda. NCBI lineage: Eukaryota > Metazoa > Arthropoda > Merostomata > Xiphosura > Limulidae > Carcinoscorpius > Carcinoscorpius rotundicauda. The sequence goes on along the minus strand of CM022399.1, from coordinate 68,659,648 downwards.
GAAGTTTATCTTGAACAGTGTGTATCTGTAAAATAAATAAGTGGTATCTTTGTTTTGTATAGAAATTCATGTTTTTCAACATAAATGATGTGAAAACAGCATACAGCAGTCAGAGCTTCAGTTTCTTCTTCAGATAGAGATCACAGAAGGAAGTAAAACTTGACTAATTGTTGGCACACACATTTCTCTAATTTTTAGATATCTTCACTACTGAATGACAGTGGGACCATCTACATAAATATAAGTTATCTGTAACAGTGCTTATTTAGTTTAACAGTATACTTTTAATTTACTTGGAAGTATGTTCAAAATAGATCTATAACAGTATTAGTTTAAATATATATTCAAAAAATCATACTTACATCAACTGAGTTGTCCACGGTCATCACTACAAGAAGTATGAGTCTTCACATAACTTTCATTTTATACAAAGTGGACTGAAATACTAGTAGCTTTTAAATACAGTGTATAAAAGTGCATACTGATAAATAAATTAGTCATTTAAACATTATGTAAAGAACGTTTAAATTTCAGAAATTAAAATATAATGTATGTGTGTAATATATTTTTAAATATATTGTGTGTTATAGTTATGATGCAATTGATTATATTTACAATTTGTAAAAGTGAATATTATTTAGAGTTTCTTATTATATTTATATAGTGATTATAGTAACGGAAGTTTTGTACATATCATAACATATGATAAACGCTAACTTGTATAATTCATGTTACCAAAAACCTTAATCACCTGGTTCTTGGACTAACTAGCTGGTTATTGTGGAATAGTCTTGGTAATTTTAATCTTTGGTTCTTCTAATTTTGTATGTTTCCTTTACCAAGACAGTCTTTGGCCTTGAGTATCAAACACTTTGGAATGTCACTTTTTTTCTTCGAACTATCTATATCCATATTATACTTTAACATCAGACACGGGTTTATTAGTTTTATGAGCTTAGAATGACTTGTAGAAATTTGCATGTGTGTTTCTTGATAGACAGTCTGAAAGTTGTGATATTTTAGATATGTTCATTTAGTTATAGGACAATTATTGGTTGTGCGCGATTTGTGAAATATTAGGTGTATTTACAGAACATTGAATGAAGTTATGTATTTCATACTTTAACATTGTTTGTGTTCGTTTATTTTTAATACAGATAATGAATTTCAACATAATTAAATCTAGACATTGATAACTTGTACTTTCACAGCATATATATATTTTTAAATTTCTACACCAATAATAGTGATTAAGTACATGAAAATCATGTGTAAATTATTTTGCTCCAAATTTGTAAAAGTCATATTGAATAATAAACGTTTTATTGACAATGTAAAATGTCGTATAAAGTATAAGTTTTAATTACTGCATGATATTATCCATTTTAAGGTGATTATACAAACAAATATTGTGTGCATGGTAAAAAAATGTATATAATTGTGTTATGTCAACCATTTTTGACATTTTATTATATCACTGGAAATCTTTAATCATTTGATAAGATATAGTCCTTTCTGGAAGGGAAATTTAATTAACTGGTAAATTTGAGTTAAGTGCCCTTTTTATAAAAAAATTAATTAGTGTTAAACGTCGTTTATAGGACAATTTAATTATAAATGATTTAACAAGCTGTAAACTTAGTGGTTAATTATATTATTGTTGAGACACGTATTGTATGAGTCATGGCTGCCTAGAAACATATTCTCTTCTATGTGGTTGGATGATTTAATTATTGATTAAGTGCTTACTGTCCTTTTCAGGTTTAAGTAACTAATTAGGGTTAAGCGTTCTTTATAGGGTGATTTAATTATAAATGATTTAATGAATAAGTGTTAAAGGTCCATTTCTATGATGATTTAATCAATTAATCATTTGTTTGAGACATAAATTGTATGAGTAATGACTTTTTATAATGACAACCTAAAACCACGTTGTGTACTTTATGATCATCCATCATTGACAATATTTGGAACTAATAGTTTACTATCTTTGACGACATCAATCTTTCTTCCCCTCCCTTGAGTTAGCCAGTTAGTTGGAACAAAATTACTGATATGAAGGTATTCCTTCAGCATAAGGTTAAAACTACAATTGCTACGCTATTTTATTTTTAATAAGTCCCACAAAAATAAGAATAAAAATTATTTTTCAATGAACAATTAACCACTAATCTATTTGCAGATATATACGTATGAGGTCGAATAACAGTTCTGGTGATATTTGTCACTGGGAGTTATAATTCAAATTCAAATCAGCTCTGGATTTCCTTTCAATATTTCTAATGTAAATGGACTATAGATGAATCGTTTTAAAATTATAGTGAATAGGTTTACATGACGTAATAAGGAACAGTAAGAGACAAGTAGTCAAAACGATCACCAAGCAGTTTGGGTAGTTACAGTTGTAGCTTGTTCATCGATCTTTTCAACACAAAGTATTTACATATATGTATGTAAAAGGTACCACAGCGCTAGCATTACTGCGTCTTTCGAACACGTAATTGTTACCGTTTCTCTATTGGCCAGTGTGGTAATCGCAAAAGTCCACCCATTAAGAAAAAAATAGACAAACATTAAAAGCTTCTTCTACAGAAATCAATCTCCAAAAACACAGCACGAAGTGAAGCTGCATGAAAAATTTCTATCGCTCTTGAAACAGAGAGTAAGGGAAGGAACAGAATTTTAAAGAATTAATAAATTGTTCGTAACGTTGAGAAAAGACATGAAATTCTTCTGGACACAAGTAATACTGTATCTTTACACGGAAAAATCAGCACTAACAGAATTTGAAAAGTGAGAACGTCTGGAGCTCAAAAATTCACCTGTGACGTGAGTTTAAAACCAGGAAAACATAATAAGACAACGAACATGTGATGGATGTTGTAAGCTTCAAAAAATTGTTACTCACAAAACGTACTTGTTATTAACTTGTAAACTGATAAAGATATGAAAATATTCGTCAGTGATAAATACTGTGTTGATAAGCTAGAAAATTATTAATCAAATGTCTATCTCTGAGAAAATATACATATCCAAAACAGTCACTAGCTAAAAATGTACTTTGTCACAGAAAATATGAGTTGAATCGAATAATGTTATTTTACAAACCCGTGAAAAAAGTTCTTTTTGTAACTTTGTGACGTAAAGCCTAACCCGAAAAACTGTAACTACAAATTACGAACGAAGAGTATTATTTCTTGTTTTTCATTCAAAACTCTCATACTGATTCAAACTTCTCATGAGAACTGAGCCTCTAAAACTAAAGACTCTACCAACTTTAAAAACATTTTGTTTTTTAAATTCAGTGACATAAGTCAGTTAGAGATATGACAAGAATAATTAAAAAATATTCTCTATCATTGAGAGTTTATGTTATTCAACATATTCTGTGGACACTAGCATATTCCTTGGATATGAAATATTGGTAAGTTATTTTTATCTTATGCTCTACTTTGTTTTAATACATTACTCTAATTTGTGTAGTACAAACGTAAGGTATTTACGAGTGGGTAATTTCAAATGAATAAGTAATGTAGAGTTGATATACCTTGTTATATGATAAGCTTGTTTGATGCTTTTATCTTAGTGTAAAGGTACACAACCGAACCCCAGATATTAGTTTTGTATGTGCGTAAACTTACCTCTGATCCATCAAAGGTGTTGTACGGTAAGATTGTTTGGCTCTAAAACATATTCCATAAAGAAAAATCCGGTTCAAGTGGGAAAACACATAATGGGTCATATAACAATGTGTGTGGACAATAATATTTATTTTTCCATCAGCCACGTCTAAATATACGTTACGGTAGTCCATACACTCTTCATAATATGACATACAACATGTTTATTTTGGCAGTGCCTAAAACTGTTAAAACAATTTCAAATTAACATTAAAAGTTCACAATTATAAATTTCCAATTTAAGTTGTAATTTAAATGACGATCGTCCCGTTTTATTAATGTTTAAAAATCAAGTTTTAAAAGTTTCTATCTCCGCAGGAATAGAACCTTGAACTTTGACTTCAAATTTACTTGTAGTGGAGGAGAGGCCAACATAACTTATCGCTCTAAGATATTGAACCAGTTTAGAATTCAGACTTTGTATAAATTATTGTTGCTGTTCTGAAATTAATTACCACAAAAGCGAACTTCGTAGCTGTTGAAAATATTTCCTCGCTGTTTTCCTGAAACAACACATCCTTGAAGTAACAGGTGACATGTTTCAAAAATGTTTTATGTTTTAAAAATACAGTCAAAGACCTATTATTTTAACACATTTCAGAGTGCTGGTTTTTATTATTTAGGTGTTTTAAAATTTATTTAGTACCACATTAATGGCAAATAAAGTGAAGAAAATTATATCTTTGCATAAGAAAATTCCTTACCTCAGGTTTTCTTGAATAATTCAGATATAAAAGTTGTGTACAACAAAAGCTTTAATATGTGTCATTACACAAAACATGATGAATACGTTGCACTTTTCGCGGTAGCTAAATAAAATGAAACTGTGTTTTATTTCAATTATTGATAAAATCAGGGATTTTATTACTTATGTTTTTCATTTTTTTACATGTTTAAGTATTTTTAAGTTAAAATTTTCTGTTTTAGTTCGGATAAACCAGTTCATATATTTACATTTTCTTTGTTCAATTTATTTAATATATTACTCAAGCTAAGTTTGTTTATTATAGTGAAAGTTACACAATGGTCTATTTAAGTTCTTTAAACTGTGGGGAATCAAACCCCAGATTTTAGTTTTTTAACATCCTGAACTTAATTAATAACATAATGAGGAACGTAGTGATAAACGGGTTTCGGTAATTGTGGTCAAAAGAATATTGACTTTGAGTTAAAATCCTCAAAATGTACACACAGAAATCCTGAATAAATACAGAAAAACAGAAAACTATCATAAATGAATGATAATAGTAGTATACAATTTAAATTTCCGACCATTCTTTCAATTGAATGGTTTCAGTTCTTTGTATTCGAAACATTAAATTATTAAGTCTTATATCATAAAGCGTCAAGGTTTTGATAAGTAACATATTTAAATTATATGTTATAAATTTGAACGATATTTGAATGGAAATTATTCCACTGCCTTACACTAAAATACTACCATCTAATGTAACCTTCAGAAATTACAGGCCCTATTAGGAATTTTAAAGGATCCGTAACAAAGTTAAAGATTTGATAGCGACATCACTTACTCGTCCTCCGCTGGTACAGCGGTAAGTCTACGGATTTACAATGCTAAAATCAAGGGTGAACTCAGCAGATAGCACGATGTGGCTTTGCTATAACAAAACAAACAAATCATTTAATCTTACAGCCAGTAACGCGTGTTTGAGACTTGTACAAAAGAAGAAGGAGGTAAAGTAAAATGACACTAATTTTAAACAAACTAGCTTCATGTGCTCTACTAAGTAAGCAGTTGAACTATAATATTATCGTTAATTCATCTACGCTGTGGGCATTTGTAGAAGATTGGTGTCATTTACGGGATAGAGCAGGATGTAATACGTCAGTGTCTTGGAGGTGTTCTTTAATATACAAATTCACTTCTTTTAGCGAATTACTGTTAACCATTATATTACTAAGATAATCTTCCAAACATAAGATGAAAATTAAGTAGTGGTAATTTGACATTTCAGTTCCAAACTACACATTCAATACGTCTTTAAAAGTGTGACGGATATCCAAATCAACAACCAAAAAACACCCTTTTTGAAGTCATTCTTGAACTTTAGAATTACTAATGAAATCAATTTGATTGTTTTCATAATATACATTTTTGTAAAATATTTTTGCGTCATGTTGCTTGTGGGTCCATCATTCTTAGCCTGAAGATGACCTAAGAAGGTCGAAACGTTGTTCTCTGCTTATCAATAAAAGTGTTAATACCCATACCAGCCGTTCTGAGATACATTTGGTTGGTTGCATAAAAATAACACATAAGATTCAAACAAACATACCATTACTATTTCAAGTAATCCCACAATATACTGCTGGAATTCGCCGACAACTAGCATTAAGCTAATTACACAACAAACATTTGATGAAAGAGGTACTTGTTCTGAATGTTGGCAGTCCAATGGTTGTTTATGTTAAATTTGCAAGGACCAGACAACTGAATATATCTGGACATCTGCCTTTCATTAAATGTTAATGTATTGCCGGTGCCTTCTGCGTACGTTTCTTGCTCTTGTTTAAGACCATTCTGTTTCTACATAACATATGTTGACAGTTTTCCCTGATATTTTTTATCAAAAATTGCGCTATATGTATGTGGGGGATTCTATCATTCTCCTAGACTATTCAGCTTCGAGTTGTACTAAATTATTTATTTTTAAAGACATACTCGTGTTACCTGGGAAAGATTTTGGTACAATAATCTATGTTTTACAGAGAAAGATTTTGATATGCTATTTCACAAGTATTTGCCACCCATTCAAGTTGGCTATGAGTTATCAGCATTACGAAGGCTACTTTAAGCCACGTTCCCTACAGCTTCAGTTATCAGCAATACGAAGGCTACTTTAAGCCACGTTCCCTACAGCTCCATAATTCCTTTCATAACACATTTAGCACATCAGCTTCTTCTACCAATACAGCTTTCCCCTCTTAGAACTAATCATATAGAATTGTTTCCCAGTAACATCGTGTACTTTTTCCCTAACATTGTGGATCCATCCCTACCTCAGAACTACAATTCATCTTCAGTGTTTTCCATCGTAAGCTGCTTTCCTTCTTAAAGTCATGAGACAAGAACAACAGAACACCGGTTTCTATTACAGAGAAAAATTACTTGTCCACCCTTGGGAGAGATATAGGAGAAAGTCCTTTCCGAATGTAAATGTTTCTGAAAGTAACTCTATTTCAGACCACAGGTAACTCTAAGAAGTTATGGATGCAAGTAAAGAAGAATATGTTACAAAATGTCAACCACATTACACATACTATATACAATGCTAATGAGACTTTTGTCCTAATCTGGTGTGAACTAGATTAAGTAAATAAATTTAATTGTTATTAATTTTGAGTAACTTATCAATCATATTTTTCGAGGAAATACTAAAATTACAGTTATTTTTGTCTGGATTAACAATATGATATTTATTTATTTCATTTCTAAAGCAGTATACTTACACGAATGTTGCATACATTCCACCATGACTCACCATCTTAAACTTTATTATGACTTACCACTCCCTAAACTACCATGACTTGACCATCTACTAATGCGATCGTTAATTTTAGATGCTTAAAATTAAAACGTATTTGTGCATTCAATTTTATGTTTCTAATTAACACTTATTTTTTTTACCAAAGTATTTATTTAATAGTGTTCGTCATTAATAAGCACTTTTCATACTCATATTCCTGGTGGTAAATTTAAAATGTTTTAGCGTGAGAAACGACTTTGTAAGCCCGGCATGGCCATGTTGGTTAAGGCTTTCGACTCGAAATCTGAGGATCGCTGGTTCGCATCCCCGTCGCGCCAAACATGCTCGCCCTTTCAGCCATGGGGCGTTATAATGTTACGGTCAATCCCACTATTCTTTGGTGAAAGAGTAGCCCAAGAGTTGGCGAGGGGTGGTGATGACTAGCTGCCTTCCCTCTAGTCTTACACTGCCAAATTAGGGACGGCTAGCGCAAATAGCCCCAGAGTAGCTTGGTGCGAAATTCAAAGCAAACAAACAAACGACCTTGTAACACCATATTTTTTATTTTTCTTTGATTGCACCCTCAACGTTTCGCGTTACAGCTTCTTTAGGAGCGTTTCACTAACAAACAAACAATTTTATAAGGTCATTTATTTCTATTTTTAATCAAATTTTCTTCTAAACACCAATATGCAATACACAAACTCAATATATTTAACCCTTATTATAGCTTAAAATATCCGAAACTTGGAAGTGATGCCATGCATTGTGGTGGTGGTGGTAGGGGATTATACAACTGTTTTATTTGGTATAAACAATTCTAAAGTCATACTGGCCACTGTCTCCAACAAAAACATGCAAGACCAAACTGTGCTTGGACCATTAGCATCTGGTTTTATTCTCAGCACCCTGAGGTGATTACCCGTTCCGGTTCAGTGATCTGCAGAAATAGTTTCTTAAGAATTGTCAGATAATTCATAAATAGTGGATCTAATAATGCTCTAATAACTTTCAATACGTTTCCACCACAAACGCACTTCGTTGTTCAGTATCCTTACCCTAGTTACGGTTTGTTTGTAGTTACAAACTACATAAAGAGCTAACTGTGCGCTTCCACCAAGAGTATTGAAGTCTGGTTTCTAGTGTTGTAAGCCCTAAAACATTACACTGTGCCACTGAGGGGCCATAGTTACTGCACTATTACTCTGATACAAAGAATAATTGATTTCATTTGTATTGTCTTCATAATACTTTCTTCAATACGAACTGCATCAATCATATAATACCACCTGTTATGTACACACAACACGAAAGTTTTGGCTAGATTTGTTCTCGCGAATCATAAAATTAAATCGAAAAACTTCAGCACAATGTTAATGAAGTAGTTACTAACACATCCACCTTATTATCGGGTCAAGCGGAAATACTAGTGGACGTAAATCCGAAGGTTGGCTCGTATCCCTTTAAGGAAAGCTCGTGCTCATCACTTTGGTGTCGTAGGTGCGTAATAAGAGTGTCGGATAGATCCTACTACTTTATTAAATTAGCCTAATGGTTGACGGTGGGTACTGTTGACTAATTTTTCTTCTATCTTATCAGTTCAAAATTAGGATCAGTTAATACTCACGGATCAGGGTGAGGTTGGGAGTTGCACTCTTCCGTCTTTCGATGGACTGCTAATCAGAGATATTCACAGACCAGATAATTTGTATTTTCAAAAGGTCTCATTGCCAAGTAGAAGAATATCTCCACCTAACAAATAACTTCCATCCACTCCAGATTAGTGAAGATAGTTCTTTTGTAGTTTTGTTCGAATATTGGAAACTTCCCAGCACTTCATTAAATTGAAATACTAACTTTTTGTTTATGCCGCCAAACTTCATTGCTTTATGAATTGCCATTTGAGTGTTAAATCAGAACTTCATGCAATTTAAGCAACCTTCTTGAATTACAAGAAAAATATACTCTTGAAATTAATGGATCTGATTCATTTTTTGTTTTGAATTTCGCACAAAGCTACACGAGGGCTATCTGTGCTAGCCGTCCCTAATTTAGTAGTATAAGAGTAGAGGGAAGGCAGCTAGTCATCACCACTCACTGCCAAATCTTGGTCTACTCTTTTACCAACGAATAGTGGGATTGACCGTCACATTATAACGTCCTCACGGCTGGGAGGGCGAGCATGTTTGGCGTACCTGGGATGCGAACCCGCGACCCTCATATTACGAGTCGCACTCCTTAACACTCTTGGTGATGCCGAGCCGATGTAATTCATCGTAAAAACAACAATTAAGCTTTCATTTAAAATAACCTGTTTTAACGTTCTTATTAATCTTATGTAATATTTTTATTAAAATAGTACTAAACATATGATTCTTTATAAATATGACCAACTGCAATTCTTCCATCAGTTTGCTTTTCATTTAAAAATCATTGCAAAGTTTAATTATATGTTGCTTAGCACGATTTAACTAATTTTTACTTTTTCACTGTCTTTATAGGAAATTATGTTAAAGTTATACTTAACACCTGTATGAATATATTTAGTCATTTCACAGAACTTGTTCAAATAACAATCGTAAATCAGTTAATGAAACGAAGCTTTCAAACGGAAGCATCTAGAGTGATTATGTTTTATTCAGTTCTTATAGTGTGAGACAAGATGGTTACAGCCTGACTGATATTTTACCAGTTGGCTATGACAAACTTCGACCTCCTTCTGGGAAAGGTAAGTGCAGTTTAAGAAAAATATATCCTAAAAGTCTTTATTCTTGATAAATGTCAGATTTATATATATATGTAATGTAACGACAACATTTAGTCACTCCTTCTGTGGCTGTTAAGTCAACCAGCGAGATAACTAAACTGAACTTTGGTAATGAGTTACTTCAAATGTATGAATAATGATAAATAGAACAGTTAAAAAGAAGTCTGTCAAGTTACGATATATGTAAAAACGGCTGGACTGGGTTGAGAAAATTTTTATGTACAGAAGCGAACAACGTTTCGACCTTCTTCGGTCATCTTCAGGTTCACAAAGATTGGTTGGTTGTTTAGAATTAAGCACAAAGCTACACAATGGGCTATCTGTGCTCTGCCCACCACGGGTATCGAAACCCGGATTTTAGCGTGTAAGTCCGCAGACATACCGCTGAGCCACTGGGGGAGCTGGTTCACAAAGAAAGTTTGTTTTGTTTCTTTGCTTGTTTTGGAGTTTCGCACAAAGCTCCTCGAGGGCTATCTGTGCTAGCCGTCCCTAATTAAGCAGTGTAAGACTAGAGGGAAGGCAGCTAGTCATCACCACCCACCGCCAACTCTTGGGCTACTCTTTTACCAACGAAAAGTGGGATTGACCGTCACATTATACACCCCCACGGCTGGGAAGGCGAGCATGTTTAGCGCGACGCAGGCGCGAACCCGCGACCCTCGGATTACGAGTGCACGCCTTAACGCACTCGGCCATGCCAGGCCACACAAATAAAGAATTGTTTGTTTGTTTTGGAATTTCGCACAAAGTTACTCGAGGGCTATCTGTGCTAGCCGTCCCTAATTTAGCAGTGTAAGACTAGAGGGAAAGTAGCTAGTCATCACCACCCACCGCCAACTCTTGGGCTACTCTTTTACCAACGAAAAGTGGGATTGACCGTCACATTATAACGTCCCCACGGCTGGGAAGGCGAGCATGTTTGGAGCGACGCGGGCGCGAACCCGCGAACCTCGGATTACGACTCGCGCGCCTTACGCGCTTAACCATGCCGGGCCCACACAAAGAAAGAAAGAAAGAGGTAACTGACCGATAGCTGACCACAAGTTTGAAGTGGGTTGTGTTACTGAGTGTAGGAATGTAGAGGGCGTGCTTAGATGTTTGATTATATTTATCAATATAGATATGAAGGTGTTCCTTTGAATTGGTTTATTTTGTACTTGAGTTGTTGTGTAAGTAAGGCTTCTTTAATTTTGCTTTTTTGTTTATGTTTGTTACTTTATTTAGTATTTGGGTGTTTTCTATGGTTATGTTGTGTGTATTTAATTTGCAGTGTTCAAAAACGTATGAAGATGACTTTTTGTGTTCTTTGAATCTGGTTTCCATTTTTCTACTTGTTTCTCCAATATCGAAGTCTAGGCAGTTATCACATTGTATTTTGTAAATAATGTTGGTGTGGTGTTTGTCAGTGTAGTTTTCACATAGTATAGACCTTAATTTTGTGCCTGTTTTTTAAATAAATTTGGTATTAACTGGAATGTCATACTTTGTTACGAGTTTTTGCCAAATGTTGGTTACTTTTCTGCTGATGTCAGGAATATATAGCATGCAGCAGTACATGGTTTCGTGATTTTTTAATTTGTAGGATGTATTAACTTTTATTAGTTGATTTTGCTTTCAGTCTAAGTGTGTGTGTATATTGTTTTTTACGGTTTGGGGAGGTAATTTATTGATGTTGATAAAGCGTGGCCACGCATGGCCAGGTGGGTTAAGGCGTTCGACTCGTAATATAAGGGTCGCGGGTTCGAATCCTGGTCGCACCAAACATACTCGCCCTTTCAGCCGTGAGAGCGTTATAATGTTTCGATCAATCCCACTTTTCGTTGGTAAAAGAGTAGCCTAAGAGTCGGCGGTGGGTGGTGATGACTATCTGCCTTCCCTCTAGTCTTACACTGCTAAATTAGGGACGGCTAGCACAGATAGCCCTCGAGTTACTTTGTGCGAAATTCAAACGAATAAACAAGTTGATGAAGTGTTGTTTTATTTTGTCAAATTCGTCGTTAGTTTTATCTGTGAGCATAATTTTATGGCTGTGTTTATTTGGTTTCTTAGTAATTTGAGTTTTTGTTTTGTTTCATGTGCTGAGTTCCAAGGAATGGGTGATTTTCCCGTGGACTCCTGTTTTAAGTTGTGTATCAGTTCTCGTAATTTTGAGGTTGAGAAACGATATTTGCATGTTTTCTTCCTGTTCACATGTGAAGTTATTGTTGAGATTTTAAAGTTAATGTGATTAAAAAAAATAAGTCTGTGTTTTGTAGATGTGAATCCCGCAATTGTGTCATTTACATATCTGTACCAGTATAGTGGTGGATGTAATGCTGTATTAATTGCTTGTGTTTCAACTTGTGTCATAAAAATATTGGCTAGAACTGGTGATACTGGGTTGCCCATATTTAGGCCATTTGTTTGTATATAGTTTTGATTGTTGAACATGAAGTTTGTCTCCATCGTGGTAACTTCTATGAGGGTTGCTAATTGTTTGCTGAGAATGCCTATTGATGGGTTAGGGTCTTGGATATAGAGTTCTAAGGCTATCTTGCAGGCTTCAACGGTTGGGATTTCTGTAAAGAGGGATATAACATCAAAACTGGCCATTAGACTTTATGATTAAGTTGATTAAGATTAGACTTGAAATTAAAAGAGTCTTTGATGAATGAGCTGACTGATGTTACATATTTGGAGAATGCCCATGCTATGTATTTACAAAGATTGTAGTTGAATGATTCATATGTGGACATTATTGGTCGTAACGGACAATCTGGTTTATGAGGTTTGAGGATGCCGTATATTTTTGGTATGCGTGAGTCGGTCTTGCGTAAGTAGGAATAAAGTGTTTTTGAAATTGTGTTGGCTTTTATAATTTTTAGTAGCATTTTGTTTCGTTACGATTCGTGTGTCCTTGTTAGATTTGTGTATACTGGCTTAAATTTGTTAGTTTCTGACATGATGTTCTTAAGTTTTTGGATGTATTCATTTGTGTTCATTGTGACTATCGCGTTTCCTTTATCTGCTTTTAGAATTTTTATGTTTTTGTCTTGTTTTAGGTTTTTAATGGAATTAATGTCTCTTTTTGTACAATTGTATTTTCAGTTTTCTATTTTGTGAAATTTTGTTGATGGTTTTGTGAGAAAATTCTTTGAAAAAATCGTTTAAACCTAAGCAAATTTAAGCCAATGCATACAAATCATTTCTTCACTCAGTTACACAACCCCCTTCAAACATGCGGTCAGCCAGGGATGTATTAACGCGTAGGCACACGAGGCACGTGCTTGGGGCGGCAGATTTTAGGGGGCGGCAAATTTTGACCAAAAAAAAAAGTAAAAGAATGGATACCATTTTAAAATGTAGTACCTGGTTATTAATTCCCCCTGCCATTTATGCCGCCCCAATAACCTCTTGAATCATAAAACTCATTATCTGCCGGACGAATATATGGTTCACCAACATATTTACAATATAATCGACAATATAGATAATAACGTGGTAAGCGATATTGGTGTCAAAATGTAGAGTTCGTTACGCTTTCACTTATTCCTCCGTCACCCAATATCTTACTGTAAGTTATATCGTGTTGTCAGTGTCCAAAACTCCACAAGAAGCACAATTCTTGTGAGGGCGAGGGTCACTGGGGGTCAAACGGCTCACGGATCTCTGTGGGGTTCGCGCGGCTGCCATAAATAGCTCGATCCCACAAAAATGACTCAGATCCTGATGATCTGAGATGTGAAAGTAACAAATTCACTGTCAATACTCAATATACGATCAGTGGATTCTAGTGATATCGTCATGAGTAACATACGCCGAAAATTGAGTGGAGCAGCTTATAGGAAAATAGTAAAGTTAAAAAATGTAAACACACGAGATGTTTTGAATAAGACACCGACGATGGAGGCCTTTTTTTCTAAACAAAGGCAAGAACAGCCTACTAGCGATGATGTTCAAACCAACAGCGATGGAGGGAATACACATGACGGGCCTAGCAGTAGCAGTTTTGAACAATCTGAACGACCCGAACATATCGAACTGCAGCTTGAACAAGTGACGTCATCCGCAGCATGCCTAGTAAGATCTGCCGGTTGCGTGCCTGAAACGTCAATGGTTCCAGCAAGTTTTTCAGACAAAGTAAGTTCAGATCCAGCAGAGTGGATAATAGATGATTGCACAAAAGATTATATTGCCACACATGCCATCCTTCAAAACGATGACTCGGATTTCAAGAACTCTGTGAAAAAGGACGGGGAGAAAATCAGATCTGTAACCAAAGACATGTTTGAAAGAAAACTGCAAAATGGCGAAAAAAGTAATCGGACATATTTGGTTTATTCAGAGAGCAAAGGTAGACTGTTTTGTGTTCCTTGTCGTTTATTTGATTTTGTAAAAAAATCCAAACTGGCTGACGAAGGCTTTGATGACTGGAAAAATGCTACTGTCCGGCTGAATGAGCATGAAAACTCTCCTGAGCATCGGCCTTCAGTTTTATCTCTAATAGCAAGGGGCAACATGTTGGGACGCGTAGATCTCCAGATGGCCATACAGCTGCACGACGAAATCAAATACTGGAGAAATGTACTCACTCGTGTGGTATCTGTAGCGAAAAGATTGGCTTCACGTGGGCTTCCGTTCAGAGGTCGGGATGATAAGTTTGGCTCAGTACACAACGGAAACTTTATAATGTCATTAGAACTAGTTGCGGAGTTTGACCCCTTCCTCGCTGATCACATTCACCGATATGGCAATGCTAGCAAGGGATCCACGTCTTACTTGTCTTTCAGTACTTGCGACGAATTCATCCAGCTTATGGCAGACCTTGTTCTAAAGAACATTTTAAAGGACGTCAATACTACAAAATATTTCTCAATCAGCGTGGACTCGACGCCAGATATATCCCATGTTGACCAGTTGGCATTCATCATCAGGTACGTGAACAGTGATGGTTCACCTATGGAACGTTTCCTGACTTTTATACCCAATCCGGACCACAAAGCTGAACAGCTGGCAGAAGTTGTACTTAGCCTGCTTCAGTCATATGAGTTTGACATTTCTGAATGTCGTGGACAGTCTTACGACAACGCCAGCAACATGTCTGGTCAGTACAGTGGTCTCCAGGCTCGTATCATGGAGAAAAATCCTTTAGCTGTGTATATCCCATGTTCAGCACATTCATTAAATCTTGTAGAAACGTGTGCTGCTGAATGTTGTAGAGAAACATGTTCATTCTTCAAACTCTTACAAAGTCTCTATATTTTCTTCAATGCTTCAGCCCATCGTTGGAAAATTCTACAAAAACACCTGTCCGCAAATAAAGAAAGTCTCTCTTTGAAGAAACTCAGTGACACTCGGCGGTCCGCTCGTAAAGATGCTTGTCAAAGCCTCAACAGAAACTAGCAACAAGTGTTTGATGCCCTCACCACCATGGAGGGAAATGCTATGGAAAAACCAGCCGCTAGGAATGAGGCCGCTGGACTTCTTTCCAAATTAGGAACGCTAGAAACAGCTATTTTGTCCACAGTTTGGGGAACAATACTGGAAAGATTCAATGCTGCCAGTAAAAAGTTGCAAAGTGCTGATATGGACATCGAACTTGTAGTCGAGCTTTATGCTTCCTTGCTGCAGTTTGTGAAAGATTCAAGAGAACTGTTCGATCATTTTGAAGACAAGGCGATGTTGAAGTCCAGCATAAAGACGTACGAAATTAAGCGAAAAAGGAAGCAAAAATTTTCAGATGGTGACATTCAGGCAGTGGAAGAAGGCAGAGAGGCATTTAGAGTAAATGTTTTCAATGTGATCATTGACAGACTTTGCTCAGAACTACAGCGAAGACAAACCGCTTATGTAGAAATCCACGCAAGGTTTGGATATTTGTTCAAGATAACAAATCTTGAACCTACTGATGTCATCAGTCAAGCTGGAACACTGTTGAAACTCTATCCCAATGATTTGGAAGTGAGCTTCGTAGATGAATGTCTACATTTCCGCGCACATCTTGTGAGTATAAAAGTGCAAAATGATGACTCTTCTGCGTTAGCAGTATACAGAAATCTGCGAGCTAAAGGACTTCAAACTGTATATCCAAACATGGATATGCGCGTGTTTCTGTGCATTCCAGCAGCTAATTGTACATCAGAGAGATCTTTTTCGGCTCTCAAACGTGTGAAAAATTACTTGAAATCAAGAATGGCAGAAGATAAACTAAATGCCCTGTCACTCCTCGCCATTGAAAGTGATATTGTTTGTAGAATAAACTATGACGATGCAATAAACATGTTTTCGGAATAGAAGGCCAGGAAAAAGCCTGTATATTCAGCCGGAGAATAATATTTAGTGATAATTGATTTTGATGTTTCATTTTTTATTGTGTTGGAAAATAAACGTTGTGTTGATTTTGAATGATAACAACTGTGTTTGTTTGATGTTGTGATGGTGATGCTTGATGCAAGTTGTAACACGGAGGGGGGGGGGCGGAAAAAGTATCAACCTAACCTTGTGCCTAGGGGCGCCGAAATCCTAAATACGTCTCTGCGGTCAGCTATCGGTCAGTTACCTCATTCTTTCTTTGGGAACTTGACGATGACCGAAGAAGGTCGAAACGTGTTCTCTCCTCAACATAAAAATTTTCTCAATCCAAATCAGCCGTTATTACACATATATTTTTCTCTACAAGTGCGTTTTTCTGGTCATCACTGAAACATTTTACTACAATTAGTGAGTTCACATTATTAAGCTAACCTGATAAAAGCTCACACTGGTCGATTCAGGTTGAGAATAACTAGCCATTTATAACGCGTACTTTGTTACATTACAAAATCTCGAAACGAGAATTAGGCACTGCACATAAACATTCTATGTTGTTTTTTTTAGTTTCATAGATGTGAAATATTTCTGTTAAGATGTATAAATTGCTTTGTGAATTATTTATTTCACACTGATCAATATTATGGAATTAACTCGCTATTAAAACATGCTCGTTATTTTATTGGCCATTCTACAGTATTTAAACAATATATTGACTATAACATATAGATTTGTAAAAGATGTGAGGATAAACTATACATATTTCATCTCCTGTAATAAAATATTCTCACGTACAAATAAGTATAATAGTACTATTTGCGGCTTTATTAAAAGTATTTGAACATGTGTGTTCGTGTTGCAGCAATAATATTACACTAAATAGGCCAGGCACGACCAGGTGCTTAAGGCGCCCGACTTGTCATCTTTCAGCTGTGAGGGCGTTATAATGTTACTGCTAATCCTACTATTCGTTGGTAACAGAATAGCCCAAGAGTTGGCGGTGGGTCTTACACTACTAAATTAGGGACGGCTAGCGCAGATATCTCTCGTGTGGATTTCCGCGAAATTAAAAAACAAGCAAATAAATAATTACGCTAAGAGAGTGATGCAATTCTGTAATGTACGTTTCCATCTAATTTTCGATGGGTGTTACTGTATGTGCTCAACCATTTTGTTCATGTGCTCAAGTATTGTAACACTTTTTGGTGTTTTTTTGTTTTGTTTTTAATCAGGCATAGCTTGCACGGATATTCTGACAGTTAGCATTATTCTGGTGGAAAGTATATTAGCTTGTTGACCACAAAACTTTATCTAACATGGCCATTGTAATTTAAAAGTAGAGAAAAACTTTTCAAAAAAGGAAGTAAGTGCAGTGGTGGCTAATGTCAATCATTAAAAAACATTGAAACTAGGTAGTCGAAACTACACAATAGCACAGGTATGCAGTGTAGTAAAATGTTAACAGACATAGAAAGGATGGATAAAACTCATTTGTAATGAAACAGTTATATGTATACATGCTGCTATATGTCAATTTTATCCTGTTTTAATATGTAGAGGTGATGCAAATTCCATCCCTACTATTTTGTTGCATTATTTTCGAAGGCTTGATACTTGTCGCTCCTGGATTTACATCCTTTTAAAAAAAGTTTTTACTTTTTTATATGCTCGTTTTGAATGTAGCGTTTTAATACACATAGGTAGGTTGTATTTATAATCAAGTTCTAAATACAATGAGGTTCCAACTGTAATATTTACTGTTTATCTATTATTGGCTGGTAAGTTCTGTTTCACTCTGTGCTTAAGTTTTTTTAAAAGAACACCAAACTCTCACAACAAATCTAACTTTAAAAGATAATGATAGCACCGTTTACACTATAATTATGATTTTATAAATTACTACTAGTTATTTAATACTTATAACAGCGAATACTTCGTTTAAAAATATGTCATCTCAATGAATTTGGTTGACATCATTGTTTGGTTTTGAGTTATCGTGTAATTATAAAGAAGAACAAGACATTCAGAATTCATTACACACATTGTTATAAAAGGAAATACTTTATAGTATTGTAAAGTTCTGATGGCCTACTGAGATGATATTTAAAATACTATGTTGATTAACAATTTAAATCATATTTGAGTTAAGAATTTTCGATATTCGTAGATGGTGCAGAAACTTCGTTAACAAGCCACTAACTGATCGTGCAGGATGTATATGCTGCTCCATAATATATTTAACACAGTCTTCCTTTGGCAAAATCCCAGTGAAAAACTTCACATCTGACTCCATATCTTATATTCAGTCATTCTTTAAAGAAATCATACTAGCAGTAAAGAATCCACTATTCACAAGTTTTCAATAAACAAGAATGATGTATAACATATTTAAAAGAGACGTACAAAGCAATTATATTTACTGCACAGACTTTACATGTGACCAATTTGGATGATGTAAATTTATGGAAACTATTTCTGGCAACTTTTTCTATAAGTTGTTTTTCACATTTTCTGCAAATATGAAAATTTACCCATTTTCAATTCCCTTTAATGGAAACAAATACACGTTTCATATATTCTTAATTCCTTGTGACGATCTGCTGCATAAAACCTGGGGCATGTGTTCTTAATTTCTTTTCATGGTCTTAAGCCTAATATACCTGATGCTTGCAATCCCGATTCCCTTTAATGGTTTCACATACAATGCACAGTGCATGCATACTTAGTTCATTTCGATGGCCTCAAAAACCAAATGTAATGCAAGGATAGTTTTTAAGATATTCCCTTTAAATGTCTCCCACAAACTGTATAGTGCACAACCACGCCTTTAGACTTTTTTATACAATGATATTCTAAAGTTCCAGCAACCTATCTTTCTTTCTCAATAGTGCAAATAACTGTCTAGGTTTCAAAGTTGTTCAAACTCTGGCACAATAATCCATCTAACTGGGGTGCCACTATATAAATAATGTGAGTTATTTATTCTTTTTGTTAATCAAGCTATGAAAAATGTGAGGTTAGGCTATACTATGGAAGGGGGTGGTCGTTATTTTGAACAAGCTATATGTTAGTTTCCTATAAGAAACATTGTATTTTCATTTTTAATCCAATTTTTAGAAATTTTAAGACTCAATTTTAACGGGCAGGTCAAGTATATGATTCTACTCACTGCAAATTATATTTGTTTAAATACCGGAATAAGGAATAATGCACATAAAACCAATCAATAAACATATCTGTAAAGAATAAGATGTTAAGAAAAAGACTCTTGTTATCACAAAATGCATCCATTTATAGTCAGTGATGTCGAGAAACCCACTTGTTGAGAATTTTATATGCAAAAACGGCTCGTTTTGGGTTCAGGAAATATTTTAAATTTAAAATATTTAAAATATTTCCTGAACCCAAAACGAGCCGTTTTTGCATATAAAACATCCATTTTTAGATTGCTACTCAAGGAGCATAAGTCAACATATCTAAAGTAGTTTCTCCTTGAAAGTTTTCTAGGATTTTTAACAATAATTCTTTTACTTTAATTAATTAAGATACCAAGTTCTTAGTATTTGTCATGTAATCAGTTACCTTACTAGATAGTAGATAAGTTTGGAAACTCAACTTGAATGGAGGTAGAATAGTAGAAAAGTTTCATATTGACACTTCAAGACTCTGACGAATGAAGATTATCACTGCTGGTCTCTTGTGCTCCTGCCAACGCTATTCTGTTGACTGTTGGGTTCTCTTTGTGATGTTTATAACTCAACTTTCTCACAAGGACGTTTGCTTAATTCCAAAACCAGAACCAGAACATGTTATATACGTCTCACACGGATATTGCGTTCTCACCATAAGTCAATGCATAGCTGTGTATGAATGATGTGACTCTAGAGCCACAGATTGTTAGTGCTCTCTCCTCGGGCAGAGCAGCAGGAACTCCTAGGTTTATAAGATTTCGACCCATTTGACCCTTTACCTGGCATTTGTTTTTCTAATGGCAACATCTTGCCTCCAAAGTTCCAGTATCCTTTCATTTTTCTATTGATCTCCTTACTCAACAAGCTTCTTTCGTTATTTACAATACACTCACATATTTCATGGCATTTCTGTCTCATATCTTGAAAACATTCTGTTAGATCAATTGATTTAACCACATCTGTTTGATATAATAAGAAATACTACCGAGCAATTGAAACTCTAGCCTTTAAATAAATGTTTGTTAAATTTAAATTTCATTGTCTCTGTCTTTCTAACATAGTTAGCTATATTCGGAGTTATTTGGAGACACTGATCAGATGTGAAAAATGTTTAAGATAGAATTTTAAATACTCATGTTAAACACATTCCTAAAAGAAAGAAAAGGGCAGCTGCAAGTAAGAATCCAGATTGACTCACAAAGAGTTTAAAAGATATAATTAAAGAAAAGCAGCATGAATTTAAAAAAAAATAAATTGACTGGTATGACAGGAGTTTTAGAAGATCTTAGAATATTAAGAAAGTTGGTGAAACAGGAAATTAGAAAAACTAGGATATCAAAAAGGATGTATGAGCTAAAATAAAAAAAATAACAGTAAATATTTATTTAAATACATTAAGGGTAAAAAAAATGTTAGAATGGGTGCAGGACCCTTAAGAGATGGTAAAGAAATGGTAATATCCGATGAATATGAAATGGCTGGGTTAATAAATTTTGCTTTTTCATCAATTTTTACTGACAAAGATTTAAGCAATATTCAACATCTTAAACAATTGATCAATGGAATCCAGATCAAACAAGATGATTGTATTGATTCTAAACCGGTTAAAAAACATCGGGAAGTTAAAAACTACAAGGCTCCTGGACCAGATAATACTTTTCTAAAGGTTTGGTAAGAGTTTAAGGATTGGATAGTACTTTTTGTAAGGCCTTGAATAATGAGTCCCTGAGGATTGAAATTTAGCTAATGTAACTCTTCTTTTCATAACTTAGTTTTCGTACTATGTGGTACAACAGGTTGTAGTGTTATGATTGTGTTTGCATCGGTATTTAACATATATTCCGTATCTTTCCTTTGTAATGCTCTGTTTCTACCATACATATATTTATTCCTACAACTTTTTTTTGCTCGTTAATCAAATGATTTAAGAAAATTTGAAACTGTATTCAGTATCAGTACTCATTTCTGTAATTATGTTAATTACCTGTTCTACGTTGTTCTCCGTATTCTTTATTTTACTTTTACTTAATGTTCAACATCAGAATTCCTTCTACATGACTAATGTATAGCATCAAAGTCATAACCCCATAGTAGGATAGAATACCTCACTAATCCAGATGATGGATTATTTTTTAATGTCAGAAACCACCGCAAGCAAAAACTAAAATGTTTTTTATACCACGTGCTTCTGGAAAACATTTTCGTTCTTCAACTGAGTAATTTATTTCTGCTTTTCCTAACTATCTGCACAAATTGTTTGTTTTAAATTTTGCGCAAAACTGCTCAAGGGCTATCTGCAATAGTCGTCCTTAATTTAGCAGTGTAAGACTAGAAAGAAGGCAACTAGTCACCACCACCCACCGCCAACTGAAAGGGCGAGCATGTTTGGTGTGACCGTGATTTTAACCCGCGACCCTCAGATTACGTGTCGTGTGCCTTATCCACCTGGTCATGTTGGGCCATCTACACTAATAAGCTAAATGATGTTCATTCTCATTTTCATCCATCAGTGATAGTGCTGCTCCTATAGTAAACTTTGAAGTATTTGTATTTGAAATAAGCCCTTTAATGATATCAAGATACCTCAAAAGTTGTGCTATCAACAGTAAATTTTGTAGCATTTGGAAAGTTTTTGGTCTTTCATCTGTCTATTGAAAACCCATATCTTTATTTGTTCACTCAGTTAAAGGTTTTAGTAGCAGTGCAAAATGTGGAACAAATCTCCTGTCAAATCCTACAACTTCTATACAGTTTCTCAATATCTTATACTGGGCTATTACTGGATAATTCTTGCATACTTCTACCTTATTTGTGTCTGGTTTTACACTTTCTACAGTTAACCCATGACTGAGATAGTGTATTTCTTCTCATACTGGTTGATTTTCAATGTCCTTTTGTATTTTTGCTTTCTTCCTCTTTTTTGACTTTTTGATTCATTTGCTCTATAAACATTTTTTGATCGCTTGGCAAATGGCATATTATCAAAAATACTTCATTATTAGCAGTTCTGTCTGAAACAATAATGTGACAATGTGAGTGTATTATAGTACCAAAAATTATAATCCCTCAAAAGACGATAATAACTTGTACAGATCCTGTTTTTGACAAATACTGTTCATTGTTGTTTTGGTCAATGGACAATGTGGGGTTCTCTAAGATATGGTACATGCCGCAACTGACTCAGAGGCCTTGCCCTAAGGTACTCCCTTTTTATAATGAACTTTAATGCCACTGCTGAGATGACTAAATTTAAACAGCATCTTCTTGAACTGATAGTACTGGTCCATTGTCGCAAAAACTATCTTGTCTTTAGATTCTGCTTCTATTAGGGTTTACAAATAATATTTATTGAGGTCGATCTTGGTAAGGAACCTAGCTCTGTCAACTTTCACCAGAGTTCAGAGTAATTTCTTCAAGTATTTCAGTTTCTGGAAGTCAATATATAACGGTTTGACTCTTCCTCTTCTTCACAATTATCATTGGTAAACAGTAAAATGAATTATAAGACTCAATGAATTCGGCTTCTAACATTACCTTGATCTTTGGCTTAATCAAGTTTCTTATTGCAAGGGGACATGTGGTAGGAATTTATCTTGAGTGGATCGATGGTAGCGATATCGATTCCTGTCTTGTAGTGTTTTCCTCTGCTTGCTAGTCAGTTCTTGAATGATTTTGAAGTCTTTGTATGTTTCTTCTCAACCCAGGAGATTTAAGTCTAGTAGGTATTAATCTGCTAAATCAAAATCACCACCTCTCATTCTGAATTTATAATAGCTTCACTACCACTATCCATTTGTACCTTAATATCTGCACCCATTATGTCTTCTTTCTTTTTCAAAGTGTCTCTTCAACAGAGTGGTAATGTAAACCTTCATTTTCAGTCCAATTTTACTTTATGGTGATTTCTATAGATTATTTCCTCCATTTTAAAAAAGCTTTTGACACTGCAGTGCGATTTTATTGTTATCTGAGAACCAAGATCTCACCGACTTTGAAACGCCAGTCTTTGGCTTTGAGATTTCTTTGAGCTGCACACAAATTTCTTGTTTGAGTTAACAGGTCTTCTCCAATTGGTGTCTGAGGTCTAACATGTACTGGGATGTGTTTCTAACTCCCATTCTTCCTTTCCAGTCAGGCCAGGCATGGCTAGGTGGATAAGACGTCGTAACCTGAGGGGCGCGGGTTCGAATTCCCGTCACACCAAACATGCTCACCCTTTCAGCTGTGGGGGTATTATAATATTAGTCAATTCCACTATTCGTTGGTAAAAGAGTAGCCCAAGAGTTAGCGGTGGGTGGTGATAACTAGCTGCCTTTCCTCTAGTTTTACACTGCTAAATTATGGACGGCTAGCGCAGATAGCCCTCAAGTAACTTTGGGTTTCGAGTCGAACGCCTTAACACGCTTGGCCATGCCTGGCTCGTTTGGGCAGCTATTCATCATGATGGAAAACTTGCTCTTCATGTTCTCTATCAGGTATCTGATAAAATTATTTGTTCTTTTAATAAATCATTCGTCATGTTTATAGAATCTATTTCATTCTACGAATTACACATGTAGACATTTAATACAATGAGCATTTATCAGTCTAACAATGCTAAATATTTTTGTATTCTATCTTGATTATATTGATATTATTTGTCACAAAATATACAAACATTTCGGTCAATACTATACATCCAACGTCATTTATTACGTTTTCATATGGATTAGTCTTAATGTATTTTTAGCGTACTATGTACAACAACATTTATTTTGCTTTCTAACGTATGAAAAGTTTCAGGCAGTCTTATTTAAATGTATAATGCTTCATGTGTAGCGGGAGGTACTCTACATGTGGTTATATGAAGGATTCCAGAATAATTAACATGTAGTGTTCAAAAGTGCAGTGCTTATTGTGAGTTCTATGATAAATAGTGTTTAAAACACAGTATATGCATAGTAAAGCATATTTAATTACTTGAAATAGGGAATTTACTCGCAGTATAATGCAGTGTAACGTATTATTTTTTATTTCAGACAAGTCCCCAATTTGTTACATATGTATGTTAACTTAATTATTACTTTAAATAGCCGGAAATTTGAATTAGAAGTTAACTCTAGAAGTTAACAATATATGCAATTGTATGTTACTTTTTAACAAGATTGATACATTAAATTTTTCTAACACAAGTATATTTCAATATACAAACAAACAACAACACAATTTATAATAACGGTTATAACTAATACTTATTACAAATGATAGATTGTATACAGGAGTTTTACAATCTTACAAACAATGAGTTTTATATCTAGTCTAGTAATGAATATTCTATCGACGATCAAGGTCCACGAAGAGTAAATTAGTTCCGAGTTGATACACATCTACGCTAACTGATTCAGTTGGGCAAACCACACTTATAATCTGACTTTTAACGATTCAAATATTTAATAACCTCGTGGAAATAATAACGTCCGAAGTAAATCACCGAAGTTGAATGGTTTGTAATGTTTGAAATCTACAAATGTTCCTGATCAAATTGTGTAGTTTTCCGACGTTAAACGCAATTTTAGTTTCCTAGGCCTATTCTACACCGACTGTAGCTAACAAATAATAATAATACTTGTCTCTTGCGTGCCGGCTTTTATATAAGTCACGCTAGTTCCTCGAACTTTCATCAATGATCGAGCACGACAAGGTTTTCTTGAAACAAGTGTTGTTTTTTAACATCAAGAGTCTTCTACAAATCTGAGAGAAGGCAGGACTTTAGCAATACCAGTCAAAAATATACGTCACATGCAAAAAAGAAAACTAATGAAACAAACGTAGGTACTAAAGTAAAACCTGTTACAACAATGACGCCGCTAATTTTATATTGATAGTTTGAAAAGTTTGAAATTACAGTAGATCCTGGTTTGGACGACCCCCGCTGTCGCCGACTACTCGGTGTTTCCGACCATATTTCTGCCAACGGACGGCTTTCAATGTTATTTTCCCCTTAGTGACCGACCACCCGCTGGACGCGACCAGAGACCGCCCGTGTGTGATCAAAAACCGGTCGTTTGGTCGATTAAATGCTGGTCTTAACGGTCATTTCATAATACCTCACGTCTGATAATTGACAGTTTTGTCCAATGTACTGATGTAAAATATTGCTAAACAAACAAAACCACACCACACGCCAGCTTTTCATTGATAATGGCTGAACAAACATGTCGCATCCAATTAGTAGATTAGTAGACCAAATCATACCAAAAATGATCAGTTCGGTTAAGGTATAAATAGGATGCATATAATTATTAAAAATCAGTTTCAATTTGATTCTTTTGCTCTACACCTATTCAAAACGTCATCATCTTCATTCTGAACTCATGGCTGATTGTCGAAAACGCAAAGTGCTTTCACTAGAAGATTGTGTGAAAGTTGTAAAGTTGTTTGAAGGCGGCAAAAGCTGCAGAAAAATTGCAGAATCCATGAACGTTGGAAAGACACAAATACAGAGCGCAGTAAATGACAAAGAAAAAATAATGTCACTGTGGCAAAATGGTGCTAACAGTGGCCAAAAATATCAGAAAGCACGGAAAATAGTCTACACGGAGCTGAACGAAAGAGTGTGGGACTGGTTTTGTCCCGCACGTGCCAAAAACCACCCTGTTACTGGCGTAGCCTTGAAGGAATATGCACTGATGAAAGCCACAGAAATGAATCTGGATGACTTCACTGCCTCCAATGGTTTGTTTTGTTTTTGTTTTTTTGCTAAGAAAAAAAATATAAGAAGAAACAAATGAAAAGCCTTTTGTTAACTTCAAAATATGTACAAATAAAAAAAAACATGCAAAAAATGGGCTACTGCAATAACAGACCACTATTGCTCTGCAGAAGGGGTGGTCTTAAATACCAGGATCTACTGTATATGTTAATAATTATTTTAAATAGCCGGAAATTTGAATTTAACTCTAGAAGTTAACAATATATGCAATTGTATGTTACTTGTTAACAAGATCGATACATTCAATTTTTCTAACACAAATATATTTCAATATACAAACAAACAACAATACTATGAACTAACAACAACAATACAAGAACATGACCAAAAGCTGTCTGTCAATTCGCGTGCAACTGTCAGCAGAACCCCTTCGGTTGTGTTCTACGAAATAATTCTCATCGTTTTAATTTATAATTGAAAATTTGATTAATGACGAGTGTAGAACGATTAATGCAATGCTTAATTTATCCTCTGAAAGTAGTCCACATGATAAACAAACAGGACTTAGCTTGGGGTCTGAAAGTAGGCCACACAGACCAAGGGAATAGGACTTAGCTTAGGCTTTGACAGTAAGCCATACTTGATGAAGAAACAAGGCTAAGATTGGGGGAAAAAAGGCTATTATTATGAAACGAGACAGATTATTTATTTATCAAAGATAACAGGAGCAAAACTGTTTTGTATGAATCCCAGTACAATGGTGTTTATTAAATGGTCTATTTATACATCTTAGGAGATTACTAATGACATTTCATCATTGGTGAAGAAAGGATAACTTGGGTCAGCTCAAATCAAATTGTGAGCTTTACTATTCATAGAAACTTTGTTGTATTTACTTGGATGAGTTTAAGATGTGCCACAGACGAAAGACTTAAAGTTCTGATCATTTATGCAGATGTTTTTGTTTGCCACAACAGTCGATGTGAAGAACTGATAAGAAAAGGCCTAAATCACACATTTTCTACACAACATAGAAAACAAATCTTAGCAGTAATTAATAGTATTAATTGCATAATCAGTAGAATTTTTATTT
This sequence comes from Carcinoscorpius rotundicauda, assembly GCA_011833715.1. NCBI lineage: Eukaryota > Metazoa > Arthropoda > Merostomata > Xiphosura > Limulidae > Carcinoscorpius > Carcinoscorpius rotundicauda. The sequence goes on along the minus strand of CM022399.1, from coordinate 68,632,450 downwards.
AAATTTGTCTGTGATTTGTGTACCATTTATGAAACTTGTAAACAAGAAAATCATGGACCATAAAGGAATTTAATGCATAGATTGTGAAAAATAGTAAATTCTCATTGGTTTTTCTAGGGTACATAACATGATGTATAAAGAATATTTAGTACTTATTTAAACAGACGACTATAAACGCAGTAGATCTTTGAAAAAACTTCATCAGTTTTCTAACATGTTTTTAGCTTACACTTACAGTTCGTAATATTTCTTCACTAATTACTTTTCGGTATTTCGTGTGAACTAGTAAAGGTTACAGTTATATTAAGTGCTGTCAGTGACTGTCCGTGACTCATATTATGAGCATGTGTTATCGTGATGCCCCAAATCGTCAGACTGGCTATTGTTATCACCAGTACTTTTTAATTGTCATTTACACTTTCCAGACCCGGTCGGTAATACACGGTTTACGGACACAGCCTGGAGTTCGTATTAGTTTGTCTCCGATTTTTTGATACACCTTGAAATAAATTATGATGACCAAAAACTGTCTGTCAATTCGCATGCAACTGTTAGCAAAACCCCTTCGATTGTGTTCTACGAAATAATTCTCATCGTTTCACGTTTCGATCGTTAAAATGATTTACAAATAAACTGATCGATAGAAACATGAATAAGCTATTTTCAACTTTACCCTGTAAAACCATGAAACATTCAGTTAAAGTGAACGTGGGAAATTACGTTAACACGAAATGTGGACCTGTTGTCAATAGGTTATTCCATTTCTTGCCTACATTTGCTTTCCTGATGTTAACGATAAGAATTACTAGTTGTATTCACTTATTGTGTACAAGTTGTATTATTATTATGAAAATATATGGAAATTTTCTACTACGTCCTTGCTGCTTTGTCCGTTCTTTATTTCTAATCAATACGCAAATGTATCTAGCAAAAACAAAATAGAACTTCCATGGACTTTTTTCTCACAATGATTACTGTGTTACATAAATATTCTTTCAATATACCAGCATGAATGTTAACAATTATGTTTATACGAGTTGAACCATCATAATTATTATTCGCTCCTTTTGCGTAACATGTTTGTTTGTTTTTTTTGTTTTGAATTTTGCGCAAAGCTACTCAAGGGCTATCTGCGCAAGCCGTCCCTAATTTAGCAGTGTAAGACTGGAGGGAAGGCAGCTAGTTATCAGCACCCACCGCCAACTCTTGAGCTACTCTTTTGCCAACGAAGAGTGGGATTAACTGTACATTATAACGCCCCCACGACTGAAAGGGCGAGCATATTAGGTGCGATCGGGTTCGAACCCACGACCCTCAGATTACGAGTCGAACGTCTTAATACACTTGGCCATGCCGGGCCTGCATAACATGTATAGAGCTTTTCAGTTTCTCGAACAACTTATTACATTAAACGCTTTACCTTCTACTAGAGACAGTTGACGTCCATTTAACTAAATCTGATCATGAAAATACTGCTAGAACAACCCATCAAGAAAATATGATAATATTTTCAAAGAGGGAAAATTATATAAATAAGAAACTGAATTATGTCTAAGAGAACTAAAGTACCGACACATCAGCAAAATGTCGAACTTAAGATTCCACATGAATATGGAAAAATCGTATAAACCAAATTATATATAAAATACGGCAACACGCAAACTACGCTAGGAAACTGTCGTGTAAAAATAATGGTACATTGCCAGAAAATATCATCATACTTTATAAGTTGTATATATGTCCAGTAATAGAACGTGCAGTTTCAACATGGATAAATGTAGCAACAACAAGTTTAATTAAATTACAAACAATACAAAATTCAGCTAAAACCCATTTCAGAGCTTCACCTACAGCAGCTGTAGGTTATGACCCTGTAAAGTCAACACAGGAAAAGGAAATCAATACGGACATGACCCTGTCAGGTTCGATAAAGCCTAAAACCTGATGCTGAAACGGCAGTCACACTATGAGATAATTTTTTTTGGGGCACGGTGGTGTAAATCCACTTGTTGCATCAAACAGTTATACGAGTCAAATCGGATAAATCAGATTATAGCATAAGGATACCGTCCAGTATACCGCTACGGTTAGTTCATAACAAGCTATTTAAAAGGATTCATTGTATGTAAAATGCACAGTTGATAATATAACCGAGCGAATAATAACTATTTGCTAGTTTTCTCTTAAACAGCCAAGTGAAGTATACGAGAAACTAGCACTAAATACTATTGTACGATGTTAATGGAAATGGCCCTGAAAAGATGGAACGTAGGATCAGTGTACATTTTTATGTACGCTAATTTCGTAAATATTAAATATAATATTTGACAGTTTGCACAAAATAACAGTCTGGAAGGGAGAAAGAGGTCCTAAAAATCCAGATCCAAAGTTCTGCATTGTGCAGAAACCAGACTAACAAATAAGACAAACAAAAATACCTTTCAAGCAAATAATCAGCAACAAATCAACAGTCCGAAGAAATAAAAGTCACCGAGTGCCAACAATATAAATACATTAACCAATCCAATAATGTAAAGCAGTAAAGAGTATACTTGATAACATCATCAAATAATTTTAAAACCACGAGAAAACCAAACCGTATTACCCTCCTACTCATAAGAGACACGTAACACCCATCATTTAATACTTTGTAAAAAATTCATGGACATAATCTTAGCCTAAAAATTCACAGTGCAAAACATTAATATCCAACTTGGTCGAGAAGCATGATATCGAACACATGATAAAACAAACAAATACTGACGCATTTGTTATAACTAAAGCTATGATAAGAGTATTCACTTAAATTTATTGCATATACTTTAGTTAGAATACACAGATTAAACAGATACGACCCAAACAGGGGTATTGCAGTAATACATAAATCAACCCTATCTTCGATTGATTATATTGGAATATATTGTTCTTAATTTAAAACAATATATATAAGTTTATTCAATAAGTGTGTGTGTGTGTTTTTTTTTTATAGAAAAGCCACATCGGGCTATCTTCTGAGTCTATCGAGGGAAATCGACCCCCTGATTTTAGCTTTGTAAATCCTTAGGCTTACCGCTGTACTAGCGAGGAACATTTAATACGTTAAATTGATGTAATTAAGTCTAATAATAACAGGTATTACTAGCACATAAAAGTTGTGGATGTGATGAAACTACACAAATTAAAGTTTCAGGAATGTTTAGTAATAGGGATTGTGTGTTGTTGAATGATAACACATCCCACTCTACAATTCTAGAGATATCCTGGATTTTTGTATGAACTTATCACAAATTAGTAATAAGTGTTCAAACTTCAATGCGAAGTCTTATTTATACAGTGATCACCTACCAATGGAACTTGTCTTCGATCTCCAATCCCCTCATAATAAATCTATAAGAAAACCAAAATTTAATTATGAAAGAGCAATTTGAGAATAAAATAAAAATTTATTAGATCGGTTATTAGCAATGAGAACAACAAATCTAACCGAGAAATCATCAGATATTCATGAATGCTGTCAAAGCTACTGAAAACCTTACCAAAGCTACAGAATAAACTGTTCCCAAACAAAAACAATATATACACAACTGATAATAAATTGCCACCACCTACATATATAATAAAAGAACGTCGTCATGTAAGAAGACAAAATATAAGTTCTAGAGGCCCGCACGTAAACACTGAGATTAATACACTAAAAATAAAAAAATACGAAATTAAATAAAACGATGAAAATAAGACAACTGGGACAACTTTTGCTCGCAATTAAACGAACGCATGAAATTTGGACACACCTGAAATTGCCGAAAAGCATACAGAAGATATCTGAACTTAAGTCATGAAAATAAACTAGTACATACAAATGTGCAACAGTCAAAAGTTTTCAAAGTATAATTAAGAAAAGCATTTGAAACGCATAACAAATCAGATATGAATACACATTATTTTAATACAGTAAATGAAAACATTAAACAGAATACCCACATTTGCACGTCAAGCTTACCTGCTGTTTCAATTAATTTTCTGAGTTCACAAGTAACTAATAATGGTTACGCAACTAAAATCACAAACACAATAAATGTAGAAACTGGAAATGTTCATGGATAAGAAATGTTTGTGTATTTGAACGTTTATGTTATAGGATTACATGTGTTTGTGTTTTATGGATTTTTTTTTAACTCTTGCGGTTTTTAACAGCATTTTTTGAAGAAAACAATTCTTATTGAAAATGTCTTTGCTGCTCGTTTAAATGATAAAATTTAGTAAACAGAAACAGAAGCTAAATCCAGTTCATACGTGTTAAAATTTATTTCGTTCGAAGTATGTAAACATTCCTGGTCAAAGTCTGTAGTTTTTCAATTAATAAATTATAATCCAGTTATAGCTTCCTAGGCTTATAGCATATTTACTGTAACTAACTAATAATAATCTTATGTTATTGTCTCGCGGCTAGCTGCTTTTGTACCAATCACGTGAGTTTGTTAAAGTTTCTATAATGTTCGAAGACGTGTTAGATATTTTGCAAAACAAATGCTGTTGATTCTTACTCTGAAGAATAATCTACAAATTTACAGAAAAGGCGGGGCTTGCGCAATACGTATTCAACATTACACACCACACGCATCAAACCGAAACAGATGTAAGATAGACATAAACGACAAATTCGTTACTCAGTATCAATATCACCGACGCTGACTTTATTTACCAAAGCAGAGGGCAAGACTTGTTCCAGGTCACTTTCTGGATGGTTCTGGTGTCTCAGGTTCATTATATTTATTTGTTTTCATATACCGTCACGTATAAGGGATATTTCCATCTTGAAAATTTTAAATCTGCAATCTGAACACAACTTTACGATCTGAGTGTATAAATACATTTTGGGTTAAAAAGAACTGTTGCATACTGCTTCCAAAAGCGGTCAGTTTTCGGTGACATTGTATTATTTAATAAAGCAATATCAAAATGTTTCATTACAGAGTTTATATTAATTGCTCCGTATTTGTAAATTTAAATATTGAAAATCGTTTCCAACTTATAGATGTTAGGAATGAACGCGATCTATATTTAACTTATGTTCAACTGATATTTGCTGAATTAAAGTAAATAGGACCATCTAATCTAAAGTACTGAGGTAAACGTAGTTCTTCTTATGTACAACATAATCAATAAACATACCCGTCTGGAAAAGCGATACAAATTGCTTTCATGACATATTATTCCAATTATTTCAAGCAAGTGGAAAACGAAACGGATGTTGATGCTGTTTCATATGAAAACATGCAAGTCAAACGCTCGCAGATTTTTTGTGATAAAAACTCTTGTAACGAGTGCTTGCAAATCACTAGACATATTATTTGACGTTGTACAAAGGAGATGTGTTCTTTGAATATCAAAACTTTGAGACAAAGCCTTTCAAAATGGAAATTAAGCTGCACAGCTGTTTTCATAGTGTACGGTTGTCAGATAAATCACAACTACACTTACTATATGAACTGTGATGACTTTTATGTTTTAGAATGAGCTGTTTGTAAAGAAAAAGCCTATTGTTTGTTTATTCTTTACATTTTCGTGCAAAGCTACAGAGGGCTTTCTGCACTAGCTGTCGTTAACTTTATAATTAAAAAAAAGAAATAAGATAATGGCATCTACTACCAAACGGCAGAATAGTTTTGCTTTTCAGATAGTTACCGCTATAACACAGCCACGGATACAAACCAAAGTAATAACTGAATTTTTACAGCAACTGATGGTGAGCTTGGACTTTTCAAATACATTGTTCCGACACGTTTACCACTGTTCTGTCTGTGCCCCCTAGTGCTAGAAACAGAATTAAAAAACAACATATTCAAGCGTTGAGATACTGCAACTTTTATTTGAATTTCCCCTTTTTTACCTTAAGAAACAATTATCTTTTGTACAGAACTTAATGAAAAGAATTCATTTTTTGAAAGTATTATAATGATTTATTATTAATTACGTCTATAGCATTTTTATGTCTCAACAATAATCAGTTATTTTTCGTAAATGCAGTTACTTTACGTTTGTAACTACCTAAGAGGGTTTAAATTGTCAACGAAATATTTCTCTTTTTATTTCCTGACAGATCACCCTGCTAACGTTACTATAAGAATTGCCGTCCTTAACATTCGATCACTGGATGAAAAACAGATGGTAGGTTCATTATTAATTTAATGTACAATACATACTGTGATTTATTATTATATGGGTTAATAGAGATTTCGACGCTTATTGATTTATTACAAGCACGGTAGTGTATTTTATAAATGATAAAAATAATAATTGAAGTGAAAGAAGAAGTAAAATTTATAAGTGAACAATTATACTGAACTTAGTAAATAATTATACTAAAATAAATGAATCTGAAAATTTATACTAGAATAAGCGAATAATTTTATCAAAACAAGTGAGAAAATATGATTTTTTTATATTTAATTATATAAAAATAAGCTTACGTTAAAATGTAAAAATAACACCAGGATTAGTGTGTTAAGTTCTTGTCAACAAAACTTACTTGTAGTTTATTCTTTGTTGTGTTTTTCTTCAAAACAAATCGTAAATTAATGTAGGATTATATTAATAGTCTTCTCTCTCTCTCTATGTGTTTGGGTATATAAATTTGTATGCTCTGGAGGGTCAGGTACACTGGACCTCTTCCTCCTTTCTTTTCATTGTTAGAGTGGACTTGTTAGTATATTTAAAGTAAATACATGAGGGCCAGAGTGATGAGCATAACTCAGGCCCTTTTTAGAGCAATGTTCATGAATATTGTACTTTCAGATTTTAAGTATAGAATATAGGTGGCCTGTTTTAGTTTAGCACTATTATATATATTATTATGATTATTTTATTGCTTTTTTAAATACTTAATTTTAGCTTAATGATCTAATGTATAAGTTTATCAGGGAGAGGTGTTTCGGACCCTCTTAATCATATATGCAATACCTGTCTAGTTCGCAAAACAGCTCATTGTTTTTCCTATTTTTATCGAAATATCTTATTGTACCATGTAGAGGTTCATCTGGTATTGTTTGTGTATTTATGCCTGAATTTTGAGGAAATGGTTTTAGGTGCTCTATATGTTGTTGTAATCAATGTATTTTGTGATGATTGTAGTTTGGTTTGCAGTTGTATTTTTTAGTTACGTTAATCCGTGCAGGAGCTGCATAGTATATTTCTGGTTCTATATATGTTTTGTATGTTTTAATAATATTTTTAAGGGGCTGTTCCATAATTTTTACCAGTCAGACTCCCAGCATAGTTTATTCTTCGCCAAATTTTAGTTTTTATGTTACTTACATGTTTTGTCCAGGTAAGTTTAGAATCATATGTTAGTCCTAAATATTTTGCAGATGAAGCAGTCTGGAGAAGCGCTCCGTTCATGTAAATCTGGGGTTGTACTTTTTGATATTTCGTCAATTTTGAAAATATCACTAATTGTACCTTTGATGTGTTTATATTGATCGTATATTTTTGGCAGCATTCACTTATTCTGTTCAATTGTAGTTGTATGTTAGTGGCTGCAAGTTCTGGTGTAGGGGCACTTTCCCAAATTGCTACATCATCAGAGGAAGTTCCCTCTACGTTTACTCTGCATTTTCTATTTTCCAAAAAGTTAGATAACTAGTTAAAAGTTCCACGCGGTAGTCCCATGTCATTCATACGGAACCGGAAACAATTGTGTCATACAGTGTCGAATGCTTTCTCGATACCGAGGAAAGAAGCGACAGTGCATTTTTTTTATTAAAGCTATTTATTATCGTTTCAGTTAACCTAATTCAGTGATCTGTCGTTTGAACAATTTTTCTAAATCCGTTTTGTTTCTCAGGTAATTTTTAGTAATCTCCAAAAATGTGAAGATTCTATTACTTATTATTCGTTCAAGAATGTTGCTTACACAGCTGCTCAGACTGATTGGTCAATAAGTATTTGGCTTATTAGCTGGTTTTCCTTCTTTGTGGAACATTAATATATTAGTTTGCTTCCAAGAAAATGGGATGTACCCAGAGTAGAAAGATAAATTAAAGATAGCTAATAGATGGTCAAATAATTTTGGAGTGCCTTTTTTGAGGAGAATTATTTGTATGCCATCATTTCCTGGTGATTTGATTTTTGAAGTCTTTATTGCTTGTTTCAGTTCAGTTAGTGTGATTTTTTGGTGAGTTTGTTTGTTTTTTTGAATTTTGCACAAAGCTACTGTGCTAGCTGTCCCTAATTTAGCAGTGTAAGACTAGAGGGAAAACAGCTAGTCATCACTACCCACCGCCAACTCTTGGGTTACTCTTTTACCAACGAATAGTGGAATTGACCGTAACATTATAACACTCCCACGGCTGAAAGAGCGAGCATGTTTGGCGCGACGGGGATGCAAACCCGCGACCCTCAGATTACGAGCCGCACGCCTTAACACGCTTGGTCATGCAGGGCCTTTTGATGAGCAATAGAGTATTATAGTAATAAGTATTATTTGTGTTATTGTTCATAACATTGATTGGAAAGTATGCTTTGTATCATTCTATGTTATCTGTTACATGGTTGTTTACTTTGTTGCAGAAATAGTTGTTTATGTCTGGGTCATTAAGCGTTTTGAATGTGTTTTGTATTTGATGTTTAAAGACTTCTGATTTTTCTGTGTTGGTGCTCTTTAAGGTGTTGTTATGTTCCAGTGTTGGTTTTTTTTTTTAAGTGGTTTCATTGCTGAATCTTTATAGGTGTGACCAAAGCTTCCTGGAGTCAGTTTATGTAGTTGGGAGCACAAGTTATCCCATTTTTCTTGTTTTGACAGTTTAATTTCTATTCTGATTTTATTTCTGATACTGTTCACTTGTGTTTTTATTTCTTATTCTCTTGTTGCCATGAAATGTTTTCTTATTTGTCTTCGTTGTTTTATCAATGTTAATAGTTGTTTGGTTGGTTTCCATGTATTGTTTATGGTTGTCTGTTGTTGTTTTGGTACAGTGTCCGTAGCTGCTTTTAGCTGCACTACATGATTATTTGACTATATTTATCAATTTCAGATTCGTTGTGGGCTATATGCTTAATTTTGTCTGGTAGTATGCTGTTTAATACATTTTGAAATTCCTGCCAATTTGCTTTATTGTAATCAAATTTGTCTCGTCAGTAGATTTTATCTTTATGGGGGGTGAGATCGAAGACACACCGTATTAGAAGATGATCGCTGTCAACACCTTTTCCCAAAATTTATTAACTTTTGACTGACATTAAATGAGGTGAGGCAGATGTCTAATATATCATTTGAATTTGTCACATAGCTAGTATGCGTGGGTGTACTATGGTTGATAAGGGTTATGTTATTATCATCGTTGATTTCTAATACAGTGTAGATGTCTGCCATTTGTATTAGTAGATTTACATCTAAGGTTCTTAAGTTTACTATTCAGATCACCTATTACAATTGTTTTTTGGTTATGGGAAAAGATGCTGTGGATTACGTTTATGTCAATGCATGCTACTGTTATTATTGAGTGGTTTACTAAGAGAATATCAACCATTATATTCTCGTTATTACTGTTCATTTTAATTTCGGTTACGGAAAGGTTATTTTTGTATAGTAGCATAATACCTCTGTTGGAGTTTTGATTATTCGTGTTATTTTTTCTTATTGATGCATAATTCAATATTTTAAATCTATTATTAGTAAAGATTAGGGTTTCGCTTAGAATAAAAATATCAGGATTAGTGTCTTTTACTCGTATTATGTCTTCGATCTCGTATTTCTTGGAAGCAAGTGCACCTTGGATGTTGATACTTAGAACTGTTAATTTATGTTTTTAGTATGTATCCCGTGATTATTGTGATTAGTTGTGGTATGTGTGGTGTCATATGTTTTTTTCCAATACTTATGATGAGATCTATGCAATTTTTAGATTTTGTCAGTTTTGTAAATTCTGTAATCTAATTTGTAAAAATTGTTTAATTATATTTTCCTTAACATTTCTTTCATCGTTTGTAGTATCTCTTGTTGTATGAGTGTTGTTTTCTTGGAAGTTTGTTGTATCAGTGTTTTTGTTAAATTCTTGTGTATTGTTTACTGTTCTGGTTGTGTTTTGTTGTTTGTTTGTTTGTGATTTTGATTGTATAATGTTTTTTTTCAGCTTTTGTGCATATGTAACTGGACCTGTACTAGTAATTGTGAATGTTTGCTGTACAGTTGTCTTAAATGTATTATCTGGTATTGGTTTTACTGTTTTTATTTCATAAATACGTTGTTTTATTTTGTTATATTTGTCACAACCTTTATAATTTGCCGTCTGTGTTTCTCCACAACTGTAACATTTTGGTTTATCCTGTTCTTTTTTACATATAGATATGTGGTGTTCCCTGCTACATCCACTTCACCTCGGTCTTTGTGGAAACTTGTTTGTTTGTTTTGAATTTCCCGCAAAGCTACACGAGGGCTGTCTGCGCTAGCTGTCCCTAATATAGTAGTGTAAGACTAGAGGAAAGGCAACTAGTCACCACCACCCACTGTTGACTCTTCAGCTGTTCTTTTAGCAACGAATAGTGGGATTGACCGTAACGTTATAACGTCCCCACGGCTGAAAGGGCAAGCATGTTTGGTGTGACGGGGATTTGAACCCGCAACTCTCGGATTACGAGTTAAATGCCTTAAACATTTGGCCATTCGTTGGAACTTAAACAGCGTGTTCCATGCGTTTGAATTTCATACACAATGATAGTACATTTTCAATTTTTAATGTAGCTCAGACTTATAATTATTGTTGTTGTTGTGTTTTGCATGATTGTTATGATGTGTTTTAGAGTCATTTAGCTAGTTTTATATTCGATGAGCTCACCCATTCTACACACATAACTTTTTAAAATACAGGTGATATGTTTGTTATAAAAGAGGGTACATTTCAGATATATGCCAATTCCATCATTAACAAGCAATACCAGAAACATCAACATAAAGCAGCCGGATCTAGTTACAAGGATGATGCTGGCAAGAAAAAGGAAAAGAGTGACTATCACCGTGGATATTTCTGCCAAGAAGAAACAGAATCTACAGACAACTAATCATTTTGTGTCAAAAAGACACAAGAAGAAAGTGCTATTTTCAATATTAATTAAAACACGACTGATACTGAGCTGAAGTTAGCAAATGTATCAACAATATAAATAGCGATTGGAGCATGTTACAATTATCTAGAGGCGACAACAAACCTCAAGATGCCAGCAGGTAAATACAGGAACAACAAAGTGAAGGTCCTACAAGACACTGGGTGCAGTAGTACAACAGTGATTAGAAGTCTTATATCTGATGACCAGATGACAAGCAAGATACATCTCTGTGCACAAATTGATGAAACAGTGAGAAGGTTTCCCATAGCAGGAATACAGATGGAGAATTCATACTGTGTAAAGGACTTTGAGACCATGTGTTTGAATACACATGTCTATGACTTCGTGTTTGGAAATATACCAGGTAACAGAAGTTTGGAGGAACAAGATAGATGAAGCAATTGTAGTTACCACTAGAGCTCAGGAAAAGGAGAGCAAGCAAGCCTTTGCAAGAATCAAAATGCGACATTTTGAATATAGATATGCAACAACTGAGGGAAGCACAGAAGAAAGACCCTTTACTACAGAAACTTTGGGATAGTGCAGGCAGAAAGTCGAGAAAAAGACAGAGGAATTTACCCAATAGAGAACCACAAGAAGGGGCTATACTGGATTTATCACAGTAGCTATGCTGGAAAGGTTGAGTAAATCATAGAACTAACAGAATAGTGGGCCCAAGTTGTTTCATGAGTCGACTCTGGAAGGACACCTAGTAGCAAAAAAAGATGGTAGGCAGAGTAACTATCAATTTCCATTGGATTGGTATTTTGAGATGTGACAAGATTCTGCAACTCATATCATATCTAGAAAGAAGGGAAACTAGCAAAGATTCCACTGGATGAGATATCGTTTATATAAGAGCCATTCTGTAGAGTAACTGTGGACTTAACTGGACCACTACCCCCTGTATCTGATAAGGACACCAAGTATGTGCTAAAAGTAATCGACTATGCGACATATTATCTAAAAGCTATAGTACTACGGAAGATAAAGACAGAAAGAGTAGCAGAAACCTATCTGGAAGTGTGCTCTAGAGTCATCATTTTTAAAAACGTCCTGAGTGACAAATGTATCCAGTTTACTTCACCTCTGATGTGAAAGGAGTGTAATCTCATCAGTAGTAGGGAGTTTTTTTGTGAGAGAATCAATGAAGTCTTAAACTGCATGCTGAAGAAAATGTGCAAAGAGAGATCATGTGATTTGGACAGGTATTTACAGGTAATAGTATTTATTTATTTATTGAAAAGTCTCACAAGCGAGTACAGGATTTTCACCCTTTGAGCTATTGTACAAAAGAACAGTACAAGATCTGATGCAGGTGTTAAAAGATCTATGGACAGGAGAAAAATTCAGAAGTAAAGAACACAAATAAAAGGGTTAATGAAGAAAGACGAATCACTTTTAAATTATCACAAACCAACTGCAAGATACCTGTTAGTTGCTCGAGGGAGCTTGTACGTAGTTAAAACAGCCAGAACCACTTATATGACGAAAAGATCAAAGTTCAACATTTCAAGGTCGGACAGAAGGTCTTAGTTTTGCTATTTAGAAAAAATATCAAACTCACTCCTCACTATAAAGGATCTTTTGAGCCACATGAAGTGGCTTTCACTCATTTTATGGGATGACTAAAACTTCTTGAAGTAATGAAGAACATCAAACTATTTTTATGAATAAGCAATAAGAATCTCTTTCGGATGGGCCAACATAAAATATGTTAGCTGTTAATATTGGTCAAGTACCAACTAATATATTTCCTATTTCATGATAAATATCGCTGTGATTATTGATATAATAAAATTAAAACTTACAATAATTGCTAATGCAAATGGTGAAGTAAAATAGAATGAACTACAAGGTGAAAGTTACTGAGAAGACCGATATATGCCATGTCAAACTGCTGAATGGATACTTCTAGAGGAAAGAAGACTTAATAGATACAGCGATGCATGATGCGGGTGTATCTGTTATAAATGCAGAACCAGAAACGAGTGTCCTACTATACCTAAGACCACTGGATGGAGAGGAGGCATACAAAACGACAACATCAATAAATAACTGACTAGCAGGCAGAAGAAAGAGGTACGACATATACTGTGCTAGTATGCAGATGTCTTCAGTGACAGATCAAGCAGGACAGATCTTGTGCAACATAATTTCGAAACCAGGACCAGGGATCCAGTCAAGGTGAAGCTTTACTCAAGGTTTCTCACAAAGAGAGACCGACAAAGAAACTGTAAATGTTAGTTAAGATTATATGAGGAGACTTAGTGTATGAACTAAAAATAATCTTTGTAAATCAAATATATAAAAATATTGTAAACATTTTTTCTTTAAGGAGGACTTATTGTTGGATATACAAGGCTGTTTGGTGTAAAAGCTATTATTTAGTTCATTTAGTGATCTAATATTTATAACAAGTGTTAAAAGAAATTATTTTAAAGACAACAGTTATGACAAATTTCATTCCATAACTACTCCTCCAGTGCCACAGCGTTATGCCTTCAGATTTACAACGAAAGAAACCAGGTTTTAATACTTATGGTGAGCAGAGCACAAATACTACTTTCACGCGCTTTTTCAGTTACAAATAAACCGTACATTGTGTGGGTAGTTCAACTGTTGTAAGTTGACGACACATCACTCGAGCCTTCTGTATTTTTCTAGTTGCCTTACGTGAGCAGTATTACATCATAGGATTTTGTGGTTTGAAGAAAGTAGAAATTTTATAGGCCTTTCTTGAGTAACAACTGTCCATACATATAGCATCAGACAAATAGTTGGTCATTCTCACCATCCAGTGTTTTACAGTTAGTCATTCTTATTGTACAGTACTTTACAAATAGTTAATCATTCTTATTGTACTACATTTTACAAATAGTTAATCATTCTTATTGTACTACATTTTACAAATAATTAATCAGTCTTATTTAACAGTATTTTACAGTTAATTATTACAATTGTACAGCGTTTCATAAATATTTAGTCATTCTCATGGTACAGTAATTTACAGTTAGTTATTTTTAACGTAGAGTATTTTACATTTAGTTACTTTATTGTACAGAATTTTACAGTTTGTTATTCTTATTGTACAGCGTTTTATAAATATTTAGTCATTTTTATTGTATAGTATTTTACAGTTAATCATTCTTATAGTACAGTATTTTACAGCTAGTTTCTTCTTCTTGTACAGCGTTTTACAAATATTTAGTAATTCTTATTGAACAGTGTTTTACAGTTAATTATTTTTATTGTAGAGTATTTTATAAATATTTAGTCATTTTTATGGTAGAGTATTTCACAGTTAGTTATTCTTATTGTATTGTGTTTTACAAATATTTGATTGCTTTTTTCCTGTTCACATGTGAAGTTAATGTTGGGATGTATAGAGTTAATGTGATTGAAAAAAGTAAGTATGTGTTCTGTAGATTTGAATCCCGCAACGTGTCATTTACATATTTGTACCAGTATAGTGGTGGATGTAATGCTGTATACCAAGCAAGATAGCCTTAGAACTCTATATCCGAGACCCTAACCCAACTACAGACGTTCCCAGTAACCAGTTAGCAACCCTCATAGAATTCACCACGATAAAGACAAACTTCATGTTCAACAACCAAAACTACATACAAACAAATGGCCTAAGCATGGGCAACCCAGTATCACCAGTTCTAGCCAATATTTTTATGACACAAGTTAAAACACAAGCAATTAACACAGCATTACATCCACCACTATACTGGTACAGATATGTAGATGACACGTTGCGGGATTCAAATCTACAGAACACATACTTAACTTTTTCACTCACATTAACTCTATACATCCCAACATTAACTTCACATCTGAACAGGAAGAAAGCAATTAAATATCATTTCTTAACCTCAAAATTATAAGAACCAACACACAATTCAAAACAGAAATCCACCGAAAAATCACCCATACTGGACTATACATTCCTTCGGACACAGCACATGAAATAAAACAAAAACTCAACATACTAAGAAACCAAATAAACACAGCCATAAAACCATGCTCACCAGATAATATTAACGATGAATTAGACAAAATAAAACAATACGTCATCAACATCAATAAGTTTCCTCCATAAACCGTAGAAAACATTATACGCACACACCTAGACAGAAAGCAAAATCAACCAACAAAAGTAAATATATCTCGCAAATCAAAAAATCACGAAACCATATACTGCTGCATATCATATATTCCTGACATCAGCAAACAAATAACCAACATTTGGCAAAAACTAGTAACAAAATATAACATTCCAGTTAACACTAAATTTATTCAAAAACCAGGCACAACACTGAGGTCTATACTATGTAAGAACTACACTGACAGACACCACACCAACATTATTTATAAAATACAATGTGATAACTGCCACGACTTCTATATTGGAGAAACAAGTAGAAAAATGGAAACCAGATTCAAAGAACATAAAAAGTCACCTTCACACGTTTTCGAACACTGCAAGTCAAATAAAAACAACATAACCATAGAAAACACTCAAATACTAAATAAAGAAACAAACATAAACAAACGTAAAATTAAAGAAGCCTTACTTATACAACAACTTAAACCCAAAAGAAACCAATATAAATGAACGCCATTATACCTTTATTAATATTATAGAGCCCCCCAGTGTCTCAGCGGTATGTCTGCGGACTTACACGCTAAAATCCGGGTTTCGATACCCGTGGTGGGCAGAGCACAAATAGCCCATTGTGTAGCTTTGTGCTTAATTAAAAAAAAACAACAACAACAATATTATAGATAAAATTATGTATTCAAACATCTGACACCGCCCTCTACATTGCGACACTCAGTTACACCACCCCCTCCAAACATGTGGTCAGCTTCCGGTCAGTTACCTCTTTCTTTGTGAACCTGACGATGACCGAAGAAGGTCGAAACGTTGTTCGCTCTTCTATGTAAAAAATATTTTCTCAACCCAAACGAGCCGTTTTTGCATATAAAATTATCAACAAGTGGGTTTCTCGACATCACTTATTGTACAGTTTTATAATTAATTATTCTTATTAAACAGCGATTTATAAATAGTCATTCTTTTTGTATAGTGTTTTACAGTTTAGTCATTTCTACTGCACAGTATTTTACAAATAGTTAGTCATTCAAATCCCACTATTTGACCAGGTAACAGTATCCCACAATTTGAAAACATCAATTCCGCAGTATCATGCACATGGTGACATGTAAAATATATTCTGAACACGCTAAGATATCTGTACTTTCATATGACTGAACGCATTCACTGACACTATATTAAGTAAACCTGGCAAATGTTTTTTGTGAACAAATAAGTAACGTAATTATCGTAATTTTAAGCGTTACCTTAAAGTTTATGGAAAAGAAACATAAAATAATTTTTTACTTAAGAGTTAAAGCATAATAACATGATTTTATTTTACGATCATCACAAATAGTGTAAATGCTGAAGTTATTTTTATATTTAATTCGTTTTTTTAAACTGTAGCTGTATTATGGATGTTCCTGTTTTGAAACTGTTAATATTTATAATAAACTCGTCTTCACGAAATATTGAACTGAACTATTTAACTTAGTATTTTTATTTTATTTATATTTGATTATTGCCCCAACCTGCAACAGTTTATTACCACTGGTCTTGGTGCAACATTAGTAACATCACTTTGGTTAGCATAACAAGATTGTGCATTCTCACTCCATATTGTTCCAGTTGTGTAACTTCTCAGCTGTTACAACATTCACGTACAGTTTTGTTAAATTAATCAGTGTGTTATAACTAACGATCATTCTAACAGTGTATTTTTACTGATCACTGTTACAACCAATCACACTTCTTGATTATTATTGCAATATCGATGTATTCAGTTTGATCAGCGTAACAATAACTTATTTAAAATGATTATTAATATTGTAGTTTGTATTATTATTGGTTAAGTTTATAAAATGTCTATTATACTTGACTGTCGTGAGATTATTAATATTATTTTCTCTAATGAAATAGTATTCCATTAAACATAAAATTTGATATGTAAATAGCTCCAACCATAACGTTCTTTTCTGAAAACTTTAAGGTGAATTTTACTTTGGACAGAAAAACAAATACAAAAAATTCCATTTGGGTGTCATGTAAGTGATATTATTATTATCTAAACCATTTAAAGCTTTGTACTGTAAGTTCCGGTTTGTGTTTTAGTGAAGAAGCTGTAAAGCGAACGTTTAAATAAATATAAATTATTTAGTGTTATGAGATCTTTTATTTCTAGTACCAACATATCTTTTATACACCAATATGCATTAAATAAATTAAATAATAAGTGAAATTACTGTTTGTTTATTGTTAGAACATAGCAACACAAGGGACTATCCGTTTCTTAACCTCCGAATGTGTGAGCCCCTAGGGGGCAGTGAAATAATATTTATTTATTCTTTTTGCTCATGGATTTTCTTTTTCTGTTCATAAGTGTACGGTATCTTTGATGTTTAAGCTTTACGACACTTATTGCTTAAATTCATTTTTAAACCCATGCGATGAGCACGACGCGTAGTTTTGGATTTGAACACGTAAGTACACGATATTAAAGTAACCGAATATATATTTTATGTTTTCGTTCTTTTTCTTATTTTATTTTGATATCACAATTATACCTTGTAAAACTATTTACTCTATGTTTCCTCACTTTATTTTGATATCACAATAACACCTTGTAAAACTGTTTATTCTATGTTTTCTTACTTTATTTTGATATCCCAATAACACCTTGTAAAATGTTTATTTTATGTTTTCTTACTTTATTTTGATATTACAATAACACCTTGTGAAACTATTTATTTTATGCTTTTTACTTTTTGATATCATAATAACACATTGTAAATCTGTTTATTTTATGTTTTCTCACTTTATTTTAATATCACAATGATGCCTTGTAAAACTGTTTATTTTATGTTTTGTTACTTTATTTTGATATCACAATAACATCTTGTAAAATGTTTATTTTATGTTTTTTACTTTATTTTGATATCACAAAATACCTTGTAAAACTGTTTATTTTATGTTTTCTTACTTTATTTTGATATCCCAATAACACCTTGTAAAATGTTTATTTTATGTTTTCTTACTTTATTTTGATATTACAATAACACCTTGTAAAATGTTTATTTTATGCTTTCAGTCGTTAGCCACGGATATCTTTCTGCACCAAGTTTGGAAAGATCACCGACTCTTGTTTCCACGCACTAGTGGCAGGTCAAAGCTTGTCCTAGATGTAAAGTGGAGAGAACACCTCTGGACACCTGATACGTTTTTCAAGAACTCGCTGGAAGGCAAGATCCAGGACGTTATTATTCCTTACATGTACCTGTGGTTGTATAACGACAGCACCATCTTCTTCTCGTCAAGGTGATCGTTTTAAGCGTCTAGTTATTAACAAAACAGACCAATCTAGAAAGTGAATTACTAGTCCTAAGATTACTTATAGAGTGTATTGGCACTTTTGTCTTTTTAGCCCAATATTTTTAAAATTATGTTTCAACCATAGCGTTTGTGGGTACAAAACCTGATGGATTACAGAGTTCTTATTAATACACCTATTACACAAAAATACCATGAAAAAATACCAAATAATCCATCTAATTACCACTGTATTCCCATAACGACTTTACATACACATGGAAAATACAAATGCTCAATATGATGCAATACCATACATGGATCGAACAAAAGAGGAAGGTACCAACATAACATTTATCAATAACATGCAATTTATGTAACTAATGAAGACGAATAGTGTGAACTCGAAAATAATTAACATGATATGATGCATGGATCTCAAAGATAATGAAAAGTAATTTGGTTTAGAAAGAAGTTCGTAATATAAATTAAATAGAGGCCTATTTAGCTGTTATGAGACATATTTTTTCAGGTAAACTCATTTTTACGTCTTTCTCATAAAATTTATCAGGTTATTGCTGTGATATGTTTTCATAAAAATTACGTTTGCCATGTAACAATATTTTCGACCGTCGTCATATAATGTTAAGCAAAAGGTTTGCTTTAGAACAAAGCTACTCAACGCATTCCACCGTGGGGAATCGAACTCTGGATTTCAGTATCGCATGTTTTTAAGATCACCGACGATCCACTGGGGATGTTCCTCGACTAAACGTTTGCTTTACTGATGTAAGGAAAAACAGGCTTTGATATGCTTACACAGTAAACGTAAAATAAATACTTTTGCTAGACATGTGTTATACAGTTTTGCCATTCCGAGTATCCTGTTAAAAAGAATACGTCTAGTTATGTAGACGTGTGTTTACTTTTAATAAAAAGACAAATATTAGATTTTTCAACTCTGTTAAAAGTTAATTTAACGTTACTGTTAGATCAAAACAGTCAATTTTAAATCTGCTGGAGACTGTTGTTGTTGGCCGGCAGTTGTATGTATCAATGTTTATTAATTTAAATTAGGAATGTTTGTTTGTTTATTTTGAATTTCGCGGAAAGCTACACGAGTGCTATTTGTGCTAGCTGTCCCTAATTTAGCAGTGTAAGACTAGAGGGAAGGCAGCTAGTCATCACCCCCCACCGCTAACTCTTGGGATATTCTTTTACCAACGAATAGTGGGATTGACTGTCACTTTACAACGCCCCCACGGCTGAAAGGGCGAGCATGTTTGGTGAGACGGAGATTCGAACCCGTGACCCTCAAATTACGAGGTGAACACCTTAACCCACCAGGCCATGCCGGGCCTAATTAGGAATGATCATATGAATATCGCCATTGTTTAGCTTTGTCTCTGTTCTAAGAAAGAAAATATATTTTTTTCTGAAACTGTATATTGTTATTGTTGTTGTTCTTGTTGTTTTGAATTAAGCACAAAGCTACACAATGGGCTATCTGTGCTCTGCCCATCACGGGTATCGAAATCCGGATTTTAGCGTGTAAGTCCGCAGACATACCGCTGAGCCACTGAGGGGCCTGTATATTGTTACAAGAAGATAAAGTGAATATGCGTCATACACCACAATGTCCCTTGCCTTGCTAGATTTAGTGACATGAAGTATGATTTCAAAACTAATGTGTAAACTCCACAGGATTTATTGAGAAACCACCCCACACATACATCATTGGCTATAAACTATCTGTTAACATATATACGGTAATTAATAAAGGGTATTTATTAAAAATTAAGTGTTGCCTAGTGGGTGGTGTGCCCGTATTGTGAACCAAAGGATTCACAATTAGCAATCCCTTGCCGCAAAAAGCAAGCTCCGAATTTTCGGGTCAATGAGTGCACTATACAACAGTGACTGCAATTATATCAGACTACGATAGCTTAATAGTTGGCGGCGAATGCTGTTGACTATCCTCCTTTTCTTTAGTTCACAATTGTAAACGGCAATGCGTCTATATCTCTTCTGTAGCTTTGTACGAAATTTTAAACTAACAAACATAACAAGTAATGATTTTTGTTTTGTTTTCCTTGATGGCAACATATTACGCCAACGTATAAACAATTTGCACTGTTCATTTGAAATAGAGAGCCCGGCATGGCCAAGCGTGTTGAGGTGTGCGACTCGTAATTAAAGGGTCGCGGGTTCGTATCCCCGTCGAGCCAAACATGCTTGCCTTTTCAGCCATGGGGGAGTTATAATGTGACGGTCAAGATCCCACTATTCGTTAGTAAAAGAGTAGTCCAAGAGTTGGCGGTGGGTGGTGATGACTAGCTGCCTTCCCTCTAGTCTTACGCTGCTAAATTAGGGACGGCTAGCACAGATAGCCCTCGAGTAGCTCTGTGCGAAATTCAAAACAAACAAACATTTGAAATAGAAGTTTGACTAAGATACTTGTAATACTGTAAACAACTGGCCACATTGTCTTTATAGAGCCATTCATGTTTGACATCATAGAAAAGGGTGTTTGTTATCAAGGTGAAGAAATTTATAAAACATTGAATGTGAAACACTGGACTATGACTATACTATATTTACGAAATTGTTGTAAAAAATTCGTACCATATGATAATCCTCTACGAGTTTCACATGATACGTAGAGGTAAGGCTTGTATCACATATGTTCTATTGTTAAATATAACAAAATACAGGTTCACGTGACCCGTCTTGAGCACAGATCTCAGTCCACGTAGTATACTAAGTAATTACGAAGGGCTTCTGAAAATAAATACATCAAAACGATATATTGACCCTTGAGTTTAGAAAGGAGCATTTATCCGACATTTTTAGACATCTAAATATTTCGTTTTACTTCATAAGTTTAAAAGTTATTTAGAACTAGGATTTCAGTAGGCGTTATAGAACTTCTTCAATGCAGAAGTTGCACATGAAATCCAATCAAGCTAGGATCAGAAGAGAAAAAATAGGATTGTGTAACTTCGAACTGACTTTTATTTTGTTCATATGTACGTGATGAAATGGACCTTGTTCAATACTCAAAACCCTTGAAGTCTTATCAAGATACAACATACGCTCCAAATAAACTTGATACACAAGTATTTTATTCTCTTTGTAATGAAGCCTGAAGTTAAATTACAGCTGAATGCTGCAATGATATAATATATCCATATACTTTCTTAACAATAAAGATAGTTAAGAATGGATTACAAATATATACTCTTCAAAACAAGAAGCGCAAAAGGGATATTTTTTTATTTTAAAGAGAAATATATGCAATAATGTTACAAGCTCAGAGTATGTGATGTTACACGTGATAAGGCACTTATTGTCAAACCAAAATGACAATAAAAGTTGTGCACATGCCAAAACGCATGCATGTCCAATAAATTTGTTTGAGAGATCTGCATGTTCTGCAAGTGCAACATGTGCAAAATCCCTATAAAAGTGGCGGGTTCTCGGTTTCCATAGCTCAGTGTTAAGCCACCGACACGCAATACAGTTACGCCAAGACTGACTGAAGCACAACGCAACAACGCCATTGGTCGATTGGAAGCAGGAGAATCTCGATCAGATGTTGCCAGAGCTGTGAATGTGCAACCCATCATGGTGAACGTCAACGACGTTTTTCAACATGATAACACCCGTTTTCACACAGCTCGATTCACTACTGTCTTCTTGAGACACCACAACATCAACGTTCTTCCCTGGCCCTCCAGATTACCAGATTTAAACCTCAGTGAACATCTTTGGGACGAGTTGGAACGACGTCTGCGATGGCGACAACCTCAACCGCAGACTATACCTCAGCTTGCAGCAGCTTTGCAGGCTGAGTGGACAGCCATTCCACAGGATGTGATATGTCATCTCATCGCTTCCATGGGCATGAGATGCCAAGCAGTTATTGATGCTTACGGGGGGGATTACTTGTTATTGACGTTGAGTGACGTTAAACTTCAACTAGTGAGCATGGATTTCGCTTTTGCAGACTTTGGATGTTCAGCAGTGAATGTGCAAAGTTTCACACATGTCATACAGAACTACCCAAAATAAACTTGTTAACAATTTGTCTCATATTTTGCCTTTTGCTTTTCTTTTTTTGACGTGTATATTTTTGATGCTGTCATTTTTGGTGTAATTTGCACTAAAATTAGAGCATGCTTTTGAAATATCTTTGCATTCTCATTGCTATGAGCCCATAGAATGCAGTAAAATTAGCTATACATAATTTTAACTGAGAAGGAACACAATAGCACCAACCGCCAACTCTTCATCTATTATTGTCTAATTAAGTAATAGGATTGGATTGCCGCTGTTATAATGCATCCACAATCCCACAATGCGAATGACATTTTTATGGCAAAAGGACGCAAAAAAACAACAACCACCTTCACAGTTCGGGCACGTTAACTGCGATGCCATTTTCAGTTTTCAAATGAAACTATCTGTAGCGGTTAAACGTGTTTTAATATTTTTTGTTTGTTTGTTTGCTTATAATTAAGCACAAATCTACACAATGGGCTATCTGTGGCCTGCCCATCACGGGGATTGAAAGCTGATTTTTAGTGTGTAAGTCCGCAGACACACCACTTTGCCATTGGGAGACTGTAATATTTTTACGATCCGGTATTAATGGATTGCATTGTATAATAGACAAAAAACATAATTTTGTAATTTTTGTAGTTTTATATATATATATGTATGTATTTCTAATGTATGACACAAAAACCAAACATCAGATATTAGCTTATATACATACATAGTTTACAAAAGCGTACAATACAAGAAAGTCGCTTTATTTTTGCTAGGACCGCTTCGGAACTGTCTTTTGAATTACTCGTAATCACTTCAAACGTAATACCTCGAAACTTACCCTAGATGTATGGTTCTACAAATTCATTTTTCCAATTTCAGTTGTACCAAAAATTAGTCGATATTTTCCAAAACGGTTTTTAACAATTTTCAGAATAAAATTAGATTACAAAAGTTTAGAATAAATCTTATGCTTGCTAACTCTTTAAAGTCGTAAAAAATTAAAAGTAAGTTATAGTAGACACGTAACTAACGGTTAGGTTCAAAGACTCTTTCGAGTTCAATATAGAAATTATCTGTCTGTCCGAAAAGGCCATTGAAACTAAACTAAACCAAACTTACCCAGAAAACAGTTTTCTCTCTTTATTAATGGAAACTCTAGGCCTTTTATTTAGAACAGCAAAAACTGCTACAGATAGCGAGCGTGCAAAAAACCGTTATTGGTGTCAGTAATCAGGCGATACACCTGCAGTAAATAAATATGATTTTACACAAGTACAACATCCTAACAATATACATTGGACAGAAACATTTTAATTTATTAAACATGAAAAATTACTATTGTTACGCTTGTTCTGAGGTGAAGTTTTATGGTTACCCCGTTTTTCATGAACGATCGTTACCACCGTATATCTCAATAGCAACATCGGGAAAAACCAGTTCCAAAAAGTACGGAAAAAACTTAAATATAGTCTACATTGCATGAACACTTACAAATTCAATGCCATCAATGTATTGTACGTTTAAAATACTACTGGGAAATACTTATAACATAAAATTACTTCATATATATAGGTTGTCGATGACGTTTGGTTGTGAAATGTCATTTCACCGCTTTCCCCACGATACTCAGGCCTGCTCTATAAAAATTATGAGTTGTAAGTAATTTTTACTTTGAATTATTTAATGTGTTTTTGTACTGGTATGATTTTTGGCACAAACTTTAAAATAGAGTTTTAAGATATTAGAGTTTTAGTCTAGTATAACGTTTTCATAATTTTAGCACAATCAGTCATTAGTCGAGATTTAACAAAAGAACTATTGATAATTTTTTTACGAGGGGAAGGAGTCATTAAAAGAAACGATAATTTATTAAAAGTTTCAACACATTTGATAGTAAAACTGATGACACCGGAAACCGATGGCTTCACTTAGTTGTTTAAATGCAATATGTATAACAAAATACTTAATAATTAATCAACCTAATATTGCAAATTATCTTTTGGGAATTTGCTTTTTATTTTCTCGAGTAGTTAAGCTGTGTAAAATATTTTTATAATAAACGTATAAACGTAAATACAAATAGATTAGAACACTTTTATGGGGAAAAGAAATTGTTTATGACAACTTATTGGACAATGTAAGCAATAGGTTGGTTCGTTAGAACAGTGTCCTGGACAGCATAGGGCACATGCTCGTTTCATTGGAACCGTTTTCCAGGTAATGTGAACACGAACTCTTTTCTTTAGAATGGCTTCCTGGACAGTATGGCCACGAGCTTGTTTCGTTAGAACAGTTTCTCGGACAAATCATACACTTATTCACACGAAGATGTTTATTATTAAATAAACTGCATTATTTTGTCTATATCTATACCTTTAAGTAATTTGCAGAAGTCAAACTTTATTTGATGAAAGTAATGCAACTCATAGACAAATCCGAGAATTAAAATGTTGTAATCGAACACACTGCATACGTCAGATCGTATGTAAGATATTGTAGTACATTAACGAAACAGTAAAGTGCACACCAGAAATGATATACTTTCTCATCCACTTCCAATCATACATTTACCCATTCGTAAAGAATAATACACTTTTCTGTGCTTTAACAATCATACATTTATCCATGTTTTAACGATTAAAAAGCTACCTGTGCATTAACAATAATACACTTACTCGTACTAAAATAAACGTACACTTATCCACGCATTAATAATCATGCACTAACCCATGCATTAGCTAGAATACATTTAACATGCTTTAACAATAATACACTTACCTTTGCTTTATGATTCACAAACTAACCCGTGCATTAATAAGCATATACTTACTCATTCATTAGCAATAATAAACTTACCCCTCTTTTATTTGTCGGCCAGGTGGTTAAGGCACTCGACTCGTAATCGGAGGGTTACGAGTTCGAATCCTGTCACATCAAATATGCTCACCCTTTCAGCCGTGGGGGCGTTATAATGTGACGGTCAATCTCACTATTCGTTGGTAAAAAAGTAGCCCAAGTGTTGACAGTGGGTGGTGATAAAAGTTTGGTTTTGTTTTGAATTTCGCACTTTATAATTACGGAGAAAAAATATATTTCAGCGTGCAGGATTACTTAACTTACGTTCTCAGAGTTAATTTACTGCGTTTGTGTTTGTTTTTTTTCGTATAACAAAGCCACGAAGGGCTATCTGCTCAGCCCAGCGAGAGGGAATCGAACCCCTGATTGTAGTGTTGTAAATCCGCAGACATACCTCTATGCTAGCGGGGGGCAACGTACTGATAAATTTATAATATCTTTATTATTTATCCCTCAGATACTGCTGTAAATCAGCTGGCTTACGACACAAAACATTAGGTTCCAATACCCGAGATAAGCCGAGTACAAATGATTCTTTCTGTAACTTTGCGCTTAATAACAACCAAGCCTTGTTATTTTGCATCCGGATGATTGACTGAAAAATTGTCAATTATTTCTTACTTAAATGTCTTTTCAATTTTTTTTTAATAATTGAAAAACAAACGTATTTACTTCAAAAGAAATATGTTAATTTTGTTTCGGTAATTCTAGAACATTTCTAATTATGGTACAGAAATACTGGACCAAATGAAATAAGATGTTCTCACCATATAGTCACTATATATATATATATACATACAATAACAACAAGATCTACTAACACGATTCATTTATGACGATTGTGAATTACTATTGCTTCAAGTATTGTACACTAGAATAATGATTTGGTAGTGTTTCAAATATACCACATGAGAATAATGATTTAGTATTGTTTCAAGTATTCCACATGAGAACAATGAATTGATATTGTTTCAAGTATCCCACATAGAACAATGAATTGATACTGTTTCAAGTATCCCACATTAAAATGTTAAATTGGTATTTAAGCATCCAATATTATAAATATGACGTGGTATTTTTTTTCAAGTATCTTACACTAAAATAATGAATTGATATTATTTTAAGTATTTTATAAGAAAAAAATGAACTGACATTTTGTAAGTATTTTCACACAAGGATAATGGAAATTTTTTTTTAAGTATCTCACACTACGAATCATATGGTTCTTAACTGGAAGGATGGCGATGGACTGCAACTAACGGACAAACTTTTGCTCCCACAGTTTGAAATTGTACGATCAAGATATGGAGACTGTTCAAAAACATACGATATAGGTGAGTAAAAGAAATGTTTACAATACTGTGACTAAAATTAAGAATTGAACACAAAACTTACCACAATTGGTTAAAGTTATGAACAGAAAATAAAAAACTTTGTGTATTATGGACAAAAGTATAAAAAGAAGACAAAATTTAGTCATACGATTAACTTATATAGAAATTAAACTTAAATATACTCTATGGGGGATAATACTGAGAACCGAACACAAAAATTTCATGTTTTGAATATATTTAAGAATAGAGCACAGAAATATTCCATATTGTGAGTATATATAAGAATAAAACACCATACATTAATTTTATTTGTTTGTTTTTTTTAATTTTGCGCAAAGCTACACGAGAGCTATTTGCGCTAGCCGTCCCTAATTTAGCAGTGTAAGACGAAAAAGAAGGCAGCTAGTCATCACCACCCACCGCCAATTCTTGGGCTACTCTTTTACCAACAAATAGTGGGATTGACTATAACATTATAACGCCCCCACAGCTGAAAGGGCGAGCATATTTGTTGTGACGAGGATTTGAACCCGCGACCCTGAGATTGCGAGTCGAACGCCTTAACCCACCTGACCATGCCAGGCCCACACATTAAGTAAAACAAAAACACTGAGCAAAATATTTTATTGTATCGTGAGTAGGTAGGTTCAAGAGTAGAACACAAAGCAGGCCATACAGTGAGCATATAATGGAATAAAACACAAAAACTACCATAAGGTGGGCTAATTTAAGGGTATATCACGAAAGATTACCGTAAGACAAATACAGTTAAGAGCTGAGAACAAAAGTTTACCATCTTGTAAGTAAATTTAGAAAGTGCGTATAAAAGCTTACCATGTGCTAAGAAGAATAGGATCAATAATAGACCTAGAAGTTGGTAATATTTTAAGGTAAATTAAAAACGGAACAAAACATCCTGCCATATGATGGACGTAACAGAAAAATTGAAGACAAAAACCTAATTACCATACGGGGAGAAACACTAAGTATAATACATAAAATTTTACCGTATGGTTAAGAAGATTTGCAAATTAATACAAAATCTTACCATACAATCAACTCAATTAAAAAGCGAATAAACTTAAGAGACTGAAATTTACTATACGGAGAGTTATATTAAGAAATGATCACACAAAAAAAAACGCACAGTGACTAAACTTAAAGCGAAAACCAAAGCTTATAATGCAGTCTGGATGACTGTATAAAGTACAGTAACATGTTTCAGTTTATATAGTAAGCTATATAAGAAGGCAATACTGCAATAGTACAGATATGGATCGATATTTATTACAGACATTTTTTGAACTGGATACGAAGCAATATGAAAATGCCATGTTATTTATTATACTCATACTCACGTGGGCCCGGCATGGCCATGAGGGCTAGGGCGCTCAACTCGTAATCTGACGGTCACGAGTTCGAATCCCAGTCGCTCCAAACGTGTTCGCCCTTTCAGCCGTGGGGGCATTATTATGATTACGGTCAATCACACTATTCGTTGGTAAAAGAGTAACTCAAGAGTTGGCGGTGGGTGGTAATGACTAGCTGCTTTCCCTCTAGTCTTATACTGCTAAATTAGCTCTCGAGTAGCTTCGTGCGAAATTTAAAAAAGAAACAAACAAATATCATACTCATGCAAAAGCGAATAACAAAAAATATAAAAAAATTGTGTTCAAATGTTTAAAAGATCTAGCCAAGAGTTTTTATTTGTTTATTTGCAGTGAATATCGAGCTCCAGTAGTCATGCTTGTTTAGTTAAAGTACTATCTTAGCAAAGTCGTTTCTAATCGTGAACCTATATAAAGGGAAGACACCACCCAACCCTAATTTCTGGGCTATTGTAGTCTGGCCGAGTAGTTGTATTTTACTTAAAATGCAGAGCGCATTTTTACAGCTACTGGAAACGAATCTTGGATCCTTAACTTCACACTTTGGGTAAATTAACCACTAGGCCTCGCTCGGCCTCTTATCAGCATTGAATTGTTTCTTTTTGAATTTCGCGCAAAGTTACACGAGAGCTGTTTGCGCTAGCCGTCCTTAATTTAGTAGTGTAAGACAAGAGGGAAGGCAGCTGGTCATTACCACCGACCGCCAACTCTTGGGCTACTCTTTTATCAACGAATAGTGGGATTGACCGTATAATTATAACGCTCTCACAGCTGAAAGAGCGAGCATGTTTGGTGTGATGGGGATTCGCAGTAAAGAAAAGGCTGTGTCTCAGTAAGATGATAAGCAAACACATCAGGTATTCAAATGAACTTGTAAGAAAGAGAAAAGATGTAAGAAGAAACAAGAAATATATTTAACTACACGTCTGTAAGAATAGCTCAAAGAAGATATGGTATATATATATTTCATATAATTTTATGTTTCATCTCAGTACGTACGAGCATATTATTTCGCATATTCTATATCACAATGGGCTATCTGTGCTCTGCCCACCACGGGTATTGAACCCCGGATTTTAGGGTTGTAAGTCCGCAAACATACCGCTGAGCCACTGGGGGACTTGGATAATGGTAAGTCTACGGATTTACAAGGCTCAATTCAGGAGGTTCGATTCCCCTCTGCCTCCCGGAAGTACAGTGGTAAGTCTACAGATTTACAACACTACAATCAGGGGTTTGATTCCCTTCGGTGGGCTCAGCAGATGAACCAATGCAGCTTTGCTATAAGAAAACGCACGGTTCCCCTCGGTAGACACAGCAGATCGCCCGACGTGGCTTTGCAATAAGAAAAATACACATATTTATTTATTTTACGTTACACTCTGTTTTGTTTTATATATATCAGTTTATTTCTTCAGTGTTCTAATAAGTTTCGTTTGCTATTATTTTCCTAACTCTTTGAAAAGTGAGTAGGTGCCAGAGGATTGGAAGTTGGCTAATGCTATTTTTTTTTCAAAAGAGGTGATGAAAATTGTTTCAATAATTATAGGCCTATTGGCCTTACATCGGTTGTATGAAAAGTTTTGGAAAGTCTGATAAAACATGCCTTGCAAAATCATTTAATAAAGTTTAGAATTTCATTGTATAATCAGCAGGGTTTGATGTTCTTTGAAAAGGCTGCTTTTGTTGATGAGGGTGAGGATGTATATTTGATGTATCTGGATTTTCAGAAAGCATTTGACAAGGTGTCACATGACATGCTTGTAAACAAAATTGTCTCTATAGGTGTGGGGGATAAGTTAGCTAATTGGAAGAAAGCAGAGGGTTGTTATAAATACAGTTCAGTTAAACTGAATTAATGTAACAAGTGGGGGTACCTCAAACCTCAGTTTTAGGATCTTTGCTCCTTATGTTTTATGTCAACGACATAGGTGAAAGAATAATCAATAAGTTGCATAAATTTGCTGATGATATATTAAGATCTTGGGAGTTACTGACGGCGAGGTTCCTGCGACTGTTTTATAAAACATTTAGATAATTTTGTGAGTTGAGCAAAAAAATGGCAGACGAATTTTGATTTTAAATGCTAGATAATGTATGTGGGTAAGAAAAGTTTGAATTATAAGTACGTTTCCGTTGGCAACACCCTAAACCGCGTTGTAAAATAAAGGAATGCTTGTTTAGTTGTTGGAAAAATAGGAATTTAGATTGTCTCGACAGAAATAGTAAATGCAAGTTTAAAGATATTATAATTTCATTGTAGAGGCCACTGGTTAGTAAGGAATTGAAATTATGGAAACAAGAGCGTCCAAAGGGGAGCATTTGCCACTCGAAAATGGAAAACATTATCCTTTCTTTATTCATTCAGCATATCTATGTTTTTTTATTCAATTTGCGATTTTTAAGTACTTCTGAAAAACTTCTGCGGACACTCATGGTTGGAAAGGTTTCAAAGGAGGCTTATTAGAATGGTACCTGTGATAGAGAGTTGTCATACGAGGAAAGGAAAAAATTTCCGAAATTATTTTCTCTTGAAAAAAAGAAGAGTTATATAGGGTCCAGTTAAGGTGTTTAAGATTGATAAAGGAATTGTTAGTGACGATTCATCATCTTTTTTAATACTTAATGATGAAGACGGACAAATATCAATTTTGCAACGATAGAAGTCATTTTCAGCTAAGACAGCTGCCTTCGAATGTTGTGGAGGCAGTAAATTCATTTTTTTTCTATTACTTGTTGATTTTCTATAAAAACAGTTTGTTTTCATATATTGAAATCCCTCATAAAATGTCAATACCTGTAAATCACAAACATGTTTCCATCATTATCTCGCTTTATCTAATAAAATGATAAAAACTTCCAGATGGCTCAAAGCAATACTTGGGGCTTATAAAACTTGTGGTTTGTCCATGCTATTGGCACACCAAACATAACCCATTGTGAAATTCTGTTCTTGTTTGTTTTTTTAATTTTGCGCAAAGCTGCACGAGGGCTATTTGCGCTAGCCGTTCTTAATGTTGCAGTGTAAGACTAGAGAGAAGGCTGCTAGTTATCACCACCCACCGCCAACTCTTGGGCAACTCTTTTACCCACGAATAATGGGATTGACCGTGACATTATTACGCCCCCATGGCTGAAGTGAGGGGATTATTGGTGCGACGGGGATTCGAACTCGCGACCATCAAATTACGAATCGAAAACCTTAACCACCTGGCCGTGCCGGGCCGATTGTATTCCTAACGACAAATAAAGTTATGTGACAGATATTTCTTGTTTCACAATAGTATGGTTGTGTTATATATATTTCATCTGTCGCTTATACAGGACACTCCTAAGTTTTTTATTTTTTGTGGTTTTGTGCTCTTTCATGGTACATAATACGTAGCAGATTCAAAATTTTTGTAAAGTGTATTTGTTGTTTTTTTTAAATATAATTTATGTCGGTCTTTAGTTTTATAATACATAAACTATGCACGAAAACAGATTATTTTTGAGCTGTCAGTTACTTTACTAGTTAATCTCTGGCCATCGATATTTTTGCATTCAATAACATTTTCTTTTATTTTATATTACTCATTTTCAGTTTAATATGTATAGGTATTGGTCGGACACTTTATAGTAGATATCTGCGACTTGTTGGCAATACATTTTAACAATAAACAAACAGCACACAATGTATTTGTTTAAGAAAAATATCTATATGTATCAAAGCAATCAAAAACTTACATACATATTTTTACACTGTTAATTATCACAGTTTTAACTAGAGCATAAATAATTGTTTCTTTTTCGGCTTGTTCTGTTACTTTAGAACATACTTTGACAAAACGAACTATTCTTTTTGCTTTGTTATTACAATACAGTCTATGATAATTCATGTTTAAAATTAGCACTAAAATTGCTGGTTAGCACAGTTTTATTTGGAGGTATAAATCATTGTCTATTTTCATCAAACATCCACACAGGTTTGTTCAATTACTTTAAAATATAATTGACAAGACAAATTATTCTTCTTTGCCCAGTGGTTACAATAAAATCTGCGATAGTTTCACTTTTAAAACAAATGTCATATATGCTCTTTACGGCTAAACTCACAAACACGCGGTCTGGATCTATCTATCTCTGACTAAAGGTATCTAATTTGAACTACCTTTTCGATGCATATTTATAAAGAGCCCGACCGAGGCACAGAACCTTTTATATATATATTTATTTAATTATAGTTCTTTACTCAGAAGTTTAAACAACATATATACAGGCCTCATATTAAAATAAGTCGCTGTTTTGTCAGTAAATACATACAGTTAAATCTTGACTGAATACCACAAGGTTTAGTTTTTATACCGCCTCTTTTTAACACTTATATAATCTTAATTTCGCTTTAGCATCTTATTTTAATTTATTTCTGAATATAATCTGACAGACATGATAATACTAAGCTTTACAAATCTGAATTACGATAATTTCCTTTATACGTTTGTTTTAAACGTGTTGAAAAATAAAAACTTGAATTTCTTAATATGGAATTTTTAGTGTCAAATCTTGCAAGGTAATGTTCAAGAAAATATTATTTCTATTATGTATTTTAAAACTTAGATCTTTATCTTCTAGGGACGTTCTCTTGTCTCAATAGCACATTAGAACTTCGACGAAGAACTGGATATTACATCATCAACATATATATTCCCTGCATTATGATAGTTGCCATGGCAATGCTAACCTTTTGGATCCCTCCAGAGGCGGTGCCTGCGCGTGTGACACTGGGAGTGACCAGTCTCCTCACCATAGTAACTAAACAGTATCAGTCATCTCTACCGGCCGTGTCTTATGTTGTAGCCCTCAACATTTGGATGTCTTGCTGTATTGGCTTCGTATTCCTCAGCTTGCTGGAATATGCTGTTGTTATCTCTTTGACAACAATAAAACCCCAAGAAACCTCGAAAATTGTACGTCTTTTATACATCTATACATAACGACATAGTTAGTTCAAACCAGTAGTTATCCCTCTCTCGTTTACTTTATCATGTACGTTTTAGCTCTAGACAAACATGTACAAAGTTTGAACCTATGCTCCACGTATTTGTGATCTTAATTTTTCAGTTTAGAGGGTTGTTTGTTTGTTTTATTTTAAATTGTGCGCACAGCTACTCGAAGGCTATTTGTGATAGCCGTCTCTAATTTAGAAGCGTAAGACTAGAGGGAAGGCAACTAGTCATCATCACCCACCGCCAACTCTTGGGCTACTCTTTTTACCAACGAATGGTGGAATTGACCGTAACATAATAACGTCCGCATGACTGAAATGGCGTGCATGTTTGGTGCGAAGGGAACTCGAACCCGCGACCCTCAGATTACGAGTCGAACGCCTTTTTCTTTTAATTTTATTAGCTTATCGTGTTTAAAGCAAGATCATGTGATATTTGGAAAAAATAAGAATAACACTATAGTTCAATTAGAGCTCGGAGTATTTGTTAATATTGAATTAAAGAGATTGGGAACCCCCCGTGGCACAGCGGAACGTCTGCTCTCTTACAACACTATAAACCGGGTTTCGATATCCATGGTGGGCATAGCACAGAAATTCCTTTGCTTAGCTGTGTGCCCTTCTTTAAAGAAATACTGGGTGACACAGTGATTACAGCGCTTGACTATTATGTAGATGTCTCACGTTCAAACACCAAACAATTTTGTATTTATTTTTAAAGTATGTGTTATCATATTTAAAGCAAGATCTTTGAACAATCTCAAAACTGTGAATAGTCTTATACATTAAATCAGGGATTATATAATAATATCTTAATACCAGTATCTGTTTGTTGTAAACATAACTCAAATATCCTTTTCAACTCAAAGGAAAGCAATACAATAATTAATAATAATGTCTTTCAACTTAATTGAAATACTTTTAAAAAATAAAGCCATTCAATTTATAGAAATTTTTATTAACTTATAACTTCGTACATTTTGCCTGCATCATTAAACTATTTGCAGGATCAGACATTTGATCATGTCGGAATATTTCTTCGACAATCAGATGTTTCCATGGTTAAATGTATAAAGATTGATCAAAGTCTTTATTTGAACATAACATAAAAATATATGTAAGTGAAAATTCTAATCAAGGGCCACTTGCAGGAGATGGTCAAATATACACACATACAAAAAATGCTGTTTTCGTGAATTTCTATAAAAAGGACAAAAGTTCTTTATAAATATATTTACCATAATATAACTAAGTTTTAGAGAACGAGTTCACAAAATATTTATTTAGATTTAGTTTTCAGATAACTTGTCTACATAAAGACAGCGCGTCTGCAATATGAAATAATTCAAATGGATCCACACGGAGCTTAAGATGGTCCATATTAATGAAAAGTTCACTATGTCCACCATATCTACTACCGATGTCGCGTTTTGCTTAATAAAGAGCTCATCAAGTTAGCCGTGGTAAAATAAATAAAAAAGTGGTCAAACTATCATTTATACAATGATATTTCTTACAACAGAGACGTTCGAACCATAACAACTGTTTGTAAAATAAAAAGTTTAATAGTATTCAAATCTATACTGTTTTATATTTTGTGTTTCAGTCGGCCGGATAAGCTCTGTGTTGTAAAAATGCATCATTAGCAATGGGATGGCAGAAAATGTGAGTGAAATATTATTATGCCCTTCATCTTCTTGAAAAATCTTAAGAGACTAAACAAAATATACAGAGCTACAATAGGCCTAATGCTATTGCCTTATGACGGCTATAAATAATTATGAAATAGTTACTAGAAACGATAGTGCTTAACCTTAGAAAAAGGAATCGATCATACAAGAAAAACTGTCTTGTTTTTTTATACATCACAATAATTGGGAAATAATAAAAAGCACTAAAATTGTCTTGCAAGAATAATTGTGTGTAAACTAAAGGTAGCGCAAATTCTAAAACAACTAACCTAATTGTTGCCGGTGTTTGTACCTCAACTACACAAAATCATGTGTAGTTTTTCAACACGTCAACAACTTAACAAATCTAACCAAACAGTACAAGTTGACTATCAATATTATGGCAAACTATGGCCACAAAGTGCAGAGTGTATTTTTGCCACAAGAGTACGCAAATCAGAACTTTCAGATTCTTATTCTGGTCATGTGAATGTCCGGCTCTCTAGTTCTATCACCACACGACAGATTTCATGGCCTCTGGGCTCAAACATGTTTTTAATATGTATTAAAAATAAAATAAGATTAGATAACTATTTAATTCATGATGTTGAAAAAAAAACACGTAGGTTCAATAAAGTTATTAACTCAAACATAAAATTCTATTACCCGAGGGCTTTTGAAAGGTAAACCTTTCTTCTTCAGGGGTAAGCTGAGAATGTCTCTGAAGATGTTAATTAAAATAGTCCTTTTTTTAGATGTAAATAATGAAGCCATTTCTGTCAGAGTACAATTTTGTCATTTTGTCTTCCTTTTTCAGACTAGCGGAGATGATAAGAAATTTCCTGGTAATCCAAGAAGAGCATGGACTGTATGGACTAACCTAAGTCATCAGGCGAAAAAAATATTTTCTGGTAACCTTCTTGACAAGATCGCAAGGATTTTATTTCCTGTGGCGTTTCTGATACAGTGCATAACTTATGCTAGTATTTACGGGCTAAATTAGGTTTCATATTTTATCTGTTCATATGAATAGAAATATAGCGAAATAGATTCTAGAAATGCTGTTTTTACACGTCTCTGACTTTAAATTCACGAAGTTCAATTCAAAAGGAATGGGTAAAAAAAACAAAAAACATAGGTATTTCACGTAGCTTTTATTCCAAATTTCAAGCCTTGTGTTTCTCGGTGTTTTAATTAATTTGAAACTTCAGTATTTAGTCCATTAACTTCACACTTTAGAATTTTTAAAGCAAAGTATATGTTCATTTTCACTCAATTCTTTTAACATAATAAAAGTAATAAAACAACATAAACGTGAAAAGAGTTTAAATTCTTCGAAATTCTACAACTTTATATGAAAATATTATGTTTTTCTGTTATTAGTAAGAAACGTTTCGGCTTACTCTCTTTTTAAAAAACATATACACGAAACTTGTATAGAATTTAAGCACTATATTACATGCTAATCTTATTTGGTAAGTTGAGGTTTTCTTAACACTTAAACATAATTTAAGCACTTAAGTTCACAGATAATGTTTCGAATAATTAAATAAACTCCAAATATTTTAATAATTTTGACTGTTTTAAGTTTTACGTCTTATAAGAACACTGTAATATTGAAAATATCCATAACATAAAATTTAATAGTTAATTTCTTTAGCAAAAATTGTGAAACTTTACAAAATCGCATACAATTTTCAATCTCCTATCTGGCCTGGAACTGACTGAAATGTCGGTCCAGGTTCACGAGACACGAACTACTCTTTCGTTGATCTACAAATACACTTCAGCGGAGAGCAATGCTAGCTAACTCGAATCTTTACACGTGAGTTTTTTCTGCTAAAGTTGTCTGATGGTTTCGTAAAAATACTAACATCCGAAGTTAATTCTCTGAAGTTAAACAGTTCATAATGTTCGAAATATATAAACTTTTTTGGTCAGATTCTGTAATTTTCCGATTAAGAAGCGTTACTCACACCCATTGCTTCCGAGGCTTTTAATTTACTGACAGTAGCAGCTAAACGATATTTTCTGTTCTCGACTCGTCGGTTTATATACTTTAAGGTGAAATTCTCGAAAGTTCAACAACACTCGAAGATACATTAGTGTTTTTGTAAAACATATACTGCTGGTTCTTACACTCTAGATATCTTCTAAAAATTTAGAGAACAGGCGGGACTTACGCAATACATATTTAACAATATGCGTTACACGCAATAAACTGAAACAAATGTAGATTTTAAAATAAATGTACGACAGTTAATCCGTTACAGTCTGTAGACACATCGATGCGCCACTGGAAGGCAGGATATTGAGGATTATATTAGACAGGTTGTAAAGCTTTACTAGACATCATGTTCCAGTCCGTCTACATTTATTTATTTTTTACCACCAAATTTGTTTCTAACAATAGTAATGATGTGACCTTTACCACAGACAATGTTAAGTCTTAGATGACTCAAAATGTTACTGAGCATAAAGACTGACAACAATCCACGACGATAGTTGTTGGTGTTAGTTATTAAGTGGCCCGGCATGGGCAGGTGGGTTAAGAGGTTCTACACGTAATCTAAGGGCCGCAGGTTCGAATCCCCCTTTTAGCTGTGGGGGTGTTACAATCCCACTATTCCTTGATAAAAGAGTATCCTAAGAGTTGGCGGTAGGTGGTGATTAGTAGCTGCCTTCCCTCTTGTTTTACACTGCTAAATTAGGGACGGCTATGCAGAAAGTCCTCGTATAACTTTGGGCGAAATTCAAAACAAACCAAACAATCTGGTTATTAAGTGTACAGTTTCACAAAGGGTTATCTGTGCTCTGTCAACCACAAATATTGAAACCCGTTTTCTAGGGGTATAAGTCCGCAGACTTTCCACTATGGGACCCAGGACGACAATCAAGACATGAATGAATAACATAATACTACCTTTTTAAAAATGATCCCATTTACGTAGATGCAGCACGTTTAGGTCTTTTACCACGTGTATCATATTTTGTGTACTTCTATCTATTTAGATTTACAACTTGGAAATATTGATATTTGATAATTGTCCTGCAATTTTTCTCTATTCTGTTGAATTAAAATTCGTTAGTTTTAATAGCACGTCATTGATTATGTCGATTAGGTTACGATTTGAGGCGGATCTTCCATAAATTCTCCACGATCGTTTCACATTAGATCCCCATTAAAACGTATCACGTTTGGTATAATTTCAGCTTTCGTTTTATGTTTCTGAGGAACGCTGAATTTTCATGACTCGGTGATTCCGATCTAATTAACTGGTTCCATGTCTTGTGAATGAAATGTCTGTTGATGTTGTTGCAGTTGGTTTATCATCTAAATGTAATGCATCATTTTGTATGGCTGACTTCATATCATTATCTATAGAGTTTAATATT
The DNA here is from genome assembly GCA_011833715.1 of Carcinoscorpius rotundicauda. Classification (NCBI taxonomy): domain Eukaryota; kingdom Metazoa; phylum Arthropoda; class Merostomata; order Xiphosura; family Limulidae; genus Carcinoscorpius; species Carcinoscorpius rotundicauda. Next base: position 68,594,249 of record CM022399.1, on the reverse strand, counting down.
TTATGTATCGGCCTTTCATAAACTTTGAATTGATAAAGAGAATATACTAGTCCTTCAGGAAAGAGAACCATTCGTTTCACCATATTTTTAGATACCAACAGCTTTACCGATAGCTCCTCACGCAAAACTACTAAATAATGAAAGTATAGATGCTACGGGTACCGAGAAAATCTTCCTTTCATGTTAAAAAGTGTTCTTCCTGTTTAACTGATGTTTTACTGACAACCAATTCTCTCAGTAATGATCTGTATCGTCGAAGTTTCTGTTTTTGTATGTTCTTCTAGGGAACATTACACTTTAAAACGTTTAAAACACATTCAAAAGTACTCAAGACAAGATCGTTTTTAGATATAACATCAGCCTTCTTCACACTATAGTGATAACAATTGTTAATATGAAATGAACATGACAGAGTAGGTTTTATAAGTTGGTCAACCTTGGGACATCCAAACAATTCCATATAGTAGTAAGGAATCTTCAGCAGACTTGTCAATATCTTATCTTTCTCTCTCTCGTTTGTATAAACGATTGTTTCTTTGTTGAATTTTGCGGACAGCTACACGAGGGCTATCTGCACTAGCCGTCCATAGCGGGTCGAGCGCCCTAACCACCTGGCCATGTCAGGCCATTCTTTTAAGCGTCTATGCGCACATATATAGCTTTTGTATTTCTTTGCGCGAAATGTTAAAATAACAGATAATTATATAAATCGATACACATAGCAGCTGACCTTCCCAGGTCGCATAAACACCAATCAAATCAATTAGTACATATCAGCATAAATATGCGATACTCCATAAGCATTGGTGTCAATGTGATTTTAATTGGGTTATAACATTCTACATCCCTTGATAGATTGTTAAAGCAGAGTATTCGTGATGAAACTTCGTAGAATGGACGCCAACTGCCTGTTGTGGAGACACAAGTGTAGAGGACGATATTTCTTGAGGATGAAAGGCGGAAGACTTTCGAAACGTTGTCCTTTACACTTTTGCCAATTCAATAGGCAGTTGCCGTCCATTATACAAAGTTCTAACATTTGACATATTTTTTTTATACTGTTCATCATTCAGCTTTATTCTTCAGCTGAGTGGTTTTAGATGTTGTGAAACTTTTCATGTAAATATATCATTACTAGATATGGTTTTTTATCTAAACCAAGTTGCTGAACCTTTAATGAGAGAAAATAGAAAATTAAAAATAATTATTGCGTCAAAATTTTTAGTATAATAATACTGCTGAAACCTTCAATCACTTGAGTAGGTTTTAATTCAAATCTATTTCTTTTAGGACGATTGAATTAATACATTATTGTTGAAACATGTTTAAAGCTCTATTTTGTGGTACTATTCCGCAATTATTCAAAATGACGGCCTAGCAAAGCGCCTCCTGGTGACAAAAACTGAAATATGAACTTCGTCTGATCTTTGATGGCGACATACCCGTGGCGTTCTCTGGTGACAATCTATAAAAATATGGCGACCTAGTAACGAGGCCCTAACAATAAGCTTCTGGTGAGCACTCTTGGCATCAGGAGCGCCTACGAGAGCAGTCAAGCAACGCGTTCCTATACGACTCGCCCGGCATGGCCAAGCGTGTAAGGCGAGCGACTCGTAATCCGAGGGTCGCGAGTTCGCACCCGCGTCGCGCCAAACATGCTCGCCCTCCCAGCCGTAGGGGCGTTATAATGTGACGGTCAATCCAATTTTTCGTTGGTAAAAGAGCAGCCCAAGAGTTGGTGGTGGGTGGTGATGACTAACTGCCTTCCCCCTAGTCTTATACTGCTAAATTAGGGACGGCTAGCACAGATAGCCCTCTAGTAGCTTTGTGCGAAATTCCAAAAACAAACCGATACGACTCACTCTCTCGTGGCACAGCATGGAACTATGCACACATCATCTTTGATTATATCACTCCCCCTTCTTCTGCTGTGACGGCATCTTTTGAGCGTGAAAGTGCGAATACACAATAAACAATAAACACTTTGAAAGACAGGCACTTAAACAACACTTCATAGGCAATATTACTTGTGTATTAGTGGCAGGTTGGGCTGATATTTGTGAAGTCATTCACAGTAACGTTAAGTGCAACAGATAGTCGCAATACTGGTAAAACTACTGACAAGTGAAGATTAATTGCTCAAGGTGATTGATTACAGTAAAGTCTGTTTCCGCAGTTTGCTGGAATATTTATACGACAGTAAAAAATTTGTTGCCACAACTGGTCTGTAAGTTTAAATTTAAAAAAAAATGTAGCTTGCCAGAAAATGTGAGACGTTTTATCGTGGAAATAAATATCTAATTTGAAGGAATATGATAAAATATTAGACACAATGAATAAAAAAATAGCTATAGCGTATATAAAAAAATGCTAGCTGAAACAATCTTATTGAATTTCATAGAAAAGGACCCGGCATGGCCAGGTGGGTTAAGGTGTTCGACTAGTTATATGAGAGCTGCGGATTCGAATCCCCGTCACACCAAACATGCTCTCCCTTTCAGACGTGGGGGCGTTATAATGTAACGGTCAATCCCATTATTCGTTGGTAAAAGAGTAGCCCAAGAGTAGGGCGGGTGATGATGACTAGTCTTATCTTCCTCCTAGTTTAACACCGCTAAATTAGGGACGGCTAGCGCAGATAGCCCTTGAGTAGCTTTGCGCGAAATTAAAAAAACAAACAAACAATTCAGAGAAAAGTAACGTGCTCTGGTGTGTGAACGACCGTGAAAACAAAAGTATACTAGAAAAATAACAAGTCAATAACACAATGTAACACACATTTTGTTCCTGGATTGTATGTGTTATTTCTTAATTGCTTATATTGTAAAAATACAGAAAATGGCCATTATTCCCTTCAAACTTTGCTTTTGTGACTTGCATAATGAAATTTAGAGATTAACCTACTTTCTATGTAAAAACGGTCAAATTTGCAAATTTTCATTCACATAACATCTGAATAAAACATGTGAATCAAGATTTACATGTATTTATACTAAAGTTATTCAAAAATGTTTAGAAGTGAGTATTTTTTTAAGATTTGCGACTGTAATGTAAATCACTTTCACGTATCAGTCCCCAAATATAGTTTCCCATCATGTTTTCGTTACACGCTCTCAAGCCACAAAGCAAAGTTTGAAGAGAAAAATAGGTCTTTTCCATTTACTTTAGGCCTAAACAACTGGGAATAACACTTTCTGCCCAGGAACAAGAAAATGTAAACGTTTTTGTGACAGAGTGTTATTAATCATTTCAAGGTTTCAAAATAGAATATTTTGGCAAAAGTATATAATCATGTTATTTGGAAAGAAGGTTACTGACGTAATATAGCTGTTATTTTATGTCCATTGCACAGTTACCTGCAAGTAGTTGTAAGTGAAACATTTCATTTTAGAAACACAAAGAATTTGTGACTCTGGAAAAGAAAAATATATAAAACGTTCGAAACACGTGCAATAAAAGGTAAACAAGGATTTATCGCACATTATTTACAATATTCCACGAATAGAGTGGAAAAGCCATGACAAAGAACAAAGAATAAATGCATATAAAATATTCACTCTAAAGCATCGATTTTTCTTATTTTCGCGGATTCAGCTCTAATCATTTTATACTAACTTTCGTTACTATCAATATCATAGATTGTAATATTCTTGTTTGAGCTATGTGTATATACATAAATGTATGTAACCCTACATAATTTTGTCTTTTGTTGCTTTAAATGTGATAGATTCTAAAAATACTTACTCGTACAACTTACTTTTCTAAGAATATAATAGCGCGTATTTCGTATTCCTTTCAATTTTATAGCATTTGTTCAACAACATTTCTATTAGCATATTGCAAAACAGTAATACATCTCGTCAGTGAAGTATATGTGATAGACGTCACTCGTGGTGCGTTCATTCTCGTGATTTCTTACCAGCTTGTGTAACAGAAAACTTGTGACTATAGACTATATAGTATGACACTATTAGTTTTATCCCACCTGACGACGGGCCCGGCTTGGCCAAGCGTATTAAGGCCTGCGACTCGTAATCTTAGAGTCGCGGGTTCGCAACCCCCTCTTGCCAAACATGCTCGCCCTTTCAGCCGTGGGGGCGTTATAATGTGACGGTCAATCCCACTATTCGTTAGTAAAAGACTAGCCCAATCTACTCTTACACTACTAAATTAGGGACGGCTAGTATAAATATCCCTCGAGTAGCTTTGTGCGAAATTCAAAAACAAACAAACAGGCCACTTGTGTTACTTTGAGACTTATCTTACTTTCAATCTGAGCATATAATTACTATAAAAATTAGATAATAAATAACATTATATAATTTTTTTAATTTGTTGAGATAATCGACTAGTGTTTCGAAAAGTAAGTAGATTATTAATTTCACTTTTGATATTAGCTTCTTTTTTAATAAGAAACGATAGGATAACGAAATCATGTTTATTACATGCAAATAAAGTAAACTGGAAGGATTATTGTTATTATAAACAGTCATAATTTTTGCAATCAAAACCAATAATATTTTTGTTGATTTATTAAGATTTTAATTACTAGTAAAATACCTGGCTTTGATAGGGTTATTAGGATGATAGTGTGTTTTTAAACCTATTTTAGCATAAAGTTATGACCTATATACTTTTGTTGCTAAGCAACATAACATGAAAACCATTGGTGAAAGCATTGTTACTAAAACAAATTGACTTTTATACACAATAAAAGCTGTTATATAAGGAACCACTTCTTTTCTATGTGATTTTTCGCTTGCTTGTCTCATTAAAAAGACGCAAATGTGCATGCACACACGCACATGAATAAGTAATAATAGCCAGTTACACACCCTCAGAATTCACATAATTTGGGTGCAAAATTTCAAGTGTGTAGATTTATTTCTGTTAGAGTTATGACCACCACACACAGACACTGTCTGTCGGTGATTTCTATTTATAATATTTTGTAATATAAGGAATCATTTCTTTCTTATCTGTTTTTTTTCTACTTTGTCTCATTTAAAACATGTGGACGTGTAAGCTTACACGCACGCACGTGGATAAGTAATAATATCTACCTTGAGAATCCACTTAATATTAACCCTCTGCCAGTACAGCAGTATGTCTCCGGATTTACAACGCTAAAATCAGAGGTTCAATTCCCCTCGGTGGGCTTAGCAGATAGCCCATGTGGGTTTGCTATAAGAAAACACACACAAACACACTTAATACTAGTAAAAAGGTTTAGGTTTCTAGGTTCTTCCCTCCTTAAGTTACAGCAGTCACACACATACAGCAACAAATAGATACGCCCTGTGATTATTATGGATGTATTTACGTACTAAACTAAACATCGTTTGTTACGCATAATAATTGTTATAATTTTATTTCGGACCAATCTCCGGCTTATTGTGTAACGTACGTTACGTGTTACTATTTCAAATAACCAGAAATTTTAATTTTAATATAGTATATAATTAAATGTTCATATGTGTTAAATTTATTTTGTTAGCCAACAAGATTAGTACACATCATTTCGTTTTTTCCTAAAGAAATATATTTTGACACAAAAACATGCAAACAATACAATTTATAACAGCAGTCATTACTAAAAGTTATTACAAATGATGTTTTAAATACAACGGTTTTTCAAATTTACTAACAATAATAAGTTTTATATCCAGTCTAGAACTGAATATTTTATCGACGGTCTATGTCCACGACAAGCAAGTTGATATACTGTTGCACATCACTCAGCCTAGCTAGTTATCGTTTCTTGTTTATTTTAAATTTCTTGCAAAGCTACACGAGGGTTATCTGCGCTAGACGTCCCTAATTTAGCAGTGTAAGACTAGAGGGAAGGCAGCTAGTCATCACCACCCACCGCCAACTCTTGGGCTACTCTTTTGCCAACAAATAGTGGCATTAACCGTCACATATAACGCCCCCAAGACTAAAAGGATAAGCATGTTTGGTGCGACGGGGATTCGAACCCGCGACCCTCAAATTACAAGGCGAACGCCTTAATCTAACTGGCCATGCTAGACCGTTATAGTTTCTTGATTGATCTCACACTGCTCACGAGTTCACTTTTTACCAATGAAGATATTTAATGTTCTCGTAGAAATAGTAACATCCGAAGTAATTCACTAAAGTAAAATATATCCTGATCAAATTGTGTACTTTTCAGATTGATAGACGTTAATCACAATTTTAGCTTCCTAGGTCAAAAGCACACTGACTATAGCTGACCAAAAACATTCTCTTCTGCATCCTGTAACCCCCAACATTTGGTCATGTCTTATCTATTTTATTATAAAACACGTTCAATATACTTAATTTTCATGTTATTGTACATCTACGAAACATTTGCCGTTAGTTTAGTAACAAACGCCGAGCAAGCTCGATTTTTATTAATTTTGAGAGATTTAATGAATGTTTATAATAAAAAATATAAATAAGAAAGAATTAGGCTAAAATATTACGTAATTAGAAACTTACTAAAACTGAAACATAATAACATAAAAAATTATGTATATTGCAAGCAGTAAGTGGAAATACATGTCTGGCTATGGAAGGTAATAAAACTTCATAGAATTATTATAAGTTTCTTTATAAAGTGTGGCTGTTGTTGTTGTTTTAAATTAAGCACAAAGGCTACACATAACACGCTCTCCAAAATCTACCAAGACACTATAAAAGACTGATAACACCTGCACACACACACACAGTGACTTGAAAACGAAAGGCGGATAACTTTCGAAGCGTCGCGTCCTCTTCACTTGTATCTTTACAACAGGCAGTTGCCGTCCATTCTATAAAGTTTCATACGCAATGGAATATCTGTGCATTGCCAACCACGAGTATCGAAATCCGGTTTTTAGCGTTGTAAGTCCGCAGACATATCGTTGTGCCACTGAGGGTAATAAAATTAGGCCTCTTTATTTATTTTTTTGAAACAGTAGGATAGTAAAGAATAGTTATGAATCAGATGACAAATATTTAAATTATTGAAACAGGAGGTAGGAAAGAATGACTATGAATCAGATGTTAAGTATATAAAACCACTAACATGCTTCGATAACAAAGAATTGTTACAGATCATATTGCAATTATATTATAAACCGCTGAAATGGCAGGTTGTTCAAATTGATCTTACGTATAGGGAAAAGGAAATTATATAATTATGTTCCAGATTCAAAGTTGACGAAAGGCAATCATTTCTATAATTCGTCACCAATATAACTCTTTTTGTTTATTATTACTGATGTTGTTGCAAAGAACTATCGACCTAATATTAATTTTATCCAGTAAATATGAATTTTCACAGTTTAATTTAATTGTCACTCTGAAACTGATTTTTCCTCATACAAATAAAACTGGCGTAACCTAGTATTCAGATGAGAACCTTAATAACATGTTTAGGTGAGATTTTACTGTTTCATTGGCTTAAGAGAAATTGGGTACTGATCACAGTTTGAAGTTAGTTCAAAATTATTTTCAACCCAGGCAGCAAAGTATATTTTTTATAATATTTCAGACAGTCACTGCTAGTGTAAAACCATATTTTCACCTAACCAATCAAAAGAATGAATTGCAAATACACTCTACAATAATGGTTTCTATAAAACTTGATAAGTTTGAGTGAACGAATTTCCAATAAGGATGGATTCCTTTTCGGCTGAAACACATGGATGGAGTTAGAACATTATAATAGTAATGTGGAACTGTTAATACGATTTTATTAGAAAACAGCTACTTATTACATGCGGTGATTGGTTTGCTGCTTCAGGCTGGGTTATTGTTAACCTTTAGGAATATTTTATCTACAACTCTAGTTTGTAGATTGGATCTGTCAGTGTTAGCTTTCTACGAAACTTTTATAAGGTAATCACTAAGTTTTCTGAACTTCGGAAAGAACAAGAGAAATTAACAGTATAAACTAAAAAATCACAGCAACATCACTGTTGTGGTTAACCTTTAAAACAGTAATATTTCACTAAAGTATGTTTAAATAACAGTTTTGGTCGACCTTTATATTGCAGCCTTACAACGTGAATATCAATATGTTAGTAATATTCTGGTTAGAACAGTATCCAGTTAAGTTTCAAAAGCACGAACAAAGCATAAATTGTGACTAAAGTGTAAAATAACATGTTGTAGTGTTTATAAATTGTTTGTGTTATAAATACACATTTGTAATTTAGATGCTGTTCTTAAATGTAGTATCACTCAAAGTTATATCGAAACGTACGCCTAACATCTGTTTTAATGTGATGTCACTTGTGTAATGCGTCATTGTATAAGTGAGAAGAAAAACGAAATATTTTTGTTGGAAAATATTTCGTGTTAGTTAAAACTTGAGTAGTGGTATACATAACAGTTATTTTTTGTCAAAGTTATTGTGATGATCACATTATGGTTAATTATGAATTGTGTTTGTCATATCGACTTTTAGTTGCAGGTGAATCATAACGGATTATGACCTATCACGCGAAAAATACAAATGGTATAAAAAATAGACCATATTCATTTGATTGTACAGAGCAAAATCCCATATTCCTTGTCGTGACAAATTTTGGTCTACAATAGATATACATGAAAAATTATTCTCATCAAATAGTTGTTTTTTATGTTATATTTTTATGAACGGTAACTTCATGCGTCATTACAAATTATTAAAATAACTCAGAAGGCAGAAGTCGTATGTGTGTCTCATGATTGAAAACAATTTAAGAAATGAAAATTACTAGTCATAGCAGGTAGTTGTGACTTGGCTATAAGTCTATCAAAATATTATTAACAAAACATAAAACCATTAAAAAAAAATGGAGTACATGGAGATGGTAATTATCAAGTGACAACATAAACAGGTAACTGAAATTTGACATTTATGGTTCATTGCAGTAATAGAGTATTTGTCTAAGATTAGATGAAACGTTTACAGCCATAACAAGTCTGAAGATAAAATAACAAGAAGGTACATTTACTTCATAGAAATATACAAAATAACACATCTGCAATAATGCCAAAAGTATTACTAGTAGTTGAAGGATAAGTGAAGTGAAATTCTTTCGTATAAATGGTTCACACTTCACTATTTTACCAGATGGCAGGCGTATACTCGTTTGGAACCAAGTGCAACCCTAGTTTCATACAATAATGTGACGTATGTAACAGTAGTAAAAGCAGGGCATGGGCAGAAATAAACAGTTATAGTGTTAACACCTTTTCTAATCTGGCGAGACACGATTATAATTAATTGTACTGTTCATAAGACGTAAGTATTAGGCCTATTGTACTAAAACATTACATACAGTTTCTTGCAAAAGTATTTACCATTTACAAAGTTTCGTCACTTTGTTGCTCTCTGAGATATCGATCATAAAAATGGGCTTTATATTTAGAATCTACACAATCTACTCCAAAATAGAGAAAGCTTAAAACAACGTTAATATTATGCAAGAGATTTTCAAAGATTATTAGGATATTTTCAATTGAATAAGTTTTCAACCTCTTTGCTACGACAACACTAAATTACTTCAGGTGCTAAAGACAACTTTCAAAGGTCACAAAATTAGCGTAATGGTCTCTGTCTCTGTGTAATGAAAGTAATTTAACTTGATTTCAGAGTAAATGTATCTGTTTAAGTTAGAACTCACCAGTGGTGGATTTAAGATTGTGTGGGCCCAGGGGCTAATAATTTTTGTGAACCCTACGTCTCATGTAATTTTTACATAGAACAAAATTATCAACAGTCCCCCATTAAGACCATGGCTTGATGAGTTCCCTCTATTCATTACCTATATACTCCACTGCAACTCACAGAATAATACGACAAATCAGCCAAATAATCTAAGGAGCTTTACAAACAGGCCAGGGATAAAATGGTAGAGAAAAGGTTACACGAAATTTTAAAACTCGTTAAATATCTCTTTGAGTATAGTGAAGTCCATCATAAAGAAGTGGAATGTGTTTATAACCTCCATCACAACACAAAACTGACCTGGATAATTATGCTAATGGCAATAATGAAATCATTATTGGAAAATAATCATCTTAAATTTCGTATGTAGTTTGCAACAAAACGTATAAAGGTGCTGCAGACATGTGGCAGAGTCATTGTCAAATAATACAAAAATGGAGGCTTCTGGTTTAAATTGACAGCGTACTTCTGACGCAAGCTCAACACAGCATATCACCCTAACTGTTAAACACAGTGGTGGTAGCATCATGTTATTAGGTATGCTTTTCATCAGCAGGGACTATCAGGATCGAGGATAAAATGGAATCCTAGAGAAAACCATGCTTGAATCATTGTTGTTGTTTCGTATTAAACACGAAACCTCACAAAAGGCTATTTATAATTTGCCCCCACTGGTATCGAAATCCGGTTTTTAGCAATATAATTTTGCAGATATACCACTTTGCCACTGGGGGACCCTGCTTGAGTCAGCTAAGAATCTCAAACTAGATATAAAAATATATGCATACATACATATATACAAATATAAAGCAGAATTGCCAGTCAGGTGTCACAAGCTGTTATGAGGAAGTGGTTGAACCAACTTCCACGAAAATTTAGTAGAAAAATAAACACTGAGTTTTAAATCGTCAAGAAATCAAAAGAATGGTTCGAGTTGGATGGGCAGAGTCGAATGGATATATACTTCATTATGGATCCAAAGGTCCACGATTCGTATAGAACAGCCGCAAGAAAATAACAACATTTCACTCTAAACTTTAGGACTGTAGATATATCAGAACAACTTTAAAATTCCATTTTCCGAATAGATTGTTTGTTTTTTGAACTTCGCGCAAAGCTACACAAGGGCTATCTGCACTAGCCGTCCCTAGTTTAGCAATGTAAGACTAGAGGGTAGGCAGCTAGTCATCACAACCCACCGCCAACTCTTGGGATATTCCTTTACCTAACAAGTAGTGGGATTGACCGTAACGTTATAATGCCTCCACGGCTGAAAAAGCGAGCGTGTTTGGTGTGACATCTTTCTTACCATACTTTAATTAAAATATAAAAAAAAACTTTTACCGAAATAAAAATGAGATAATTTTTAATCACGAAACACTAAATAATTATAATATTTGTAAAGATTATAATGTAATGTTTGCATAACTCTAGCCCTAAAAGAAGTGTCTCCAGTGATTTATCATAATGCATTCCTTGTCCTATATGCAAAAACAAATTAATTTCCATTACGGCGAAATAATTTGTTGTAAACCAATATTTTGAAATTAAAATGATAACTTGTTATTTTATTGGTAGTATGAGACTTAGAACAGGATGTATTTTTATTGTTAAAACTTTTTACTAATCACCGAGTAGTTGCAACATTTAATTATTGTTGTTTGGAACTTATTATTTTCTAAAACAATCTTTATGGAATGCTTTATCTCTGAAACTGATAAAAAAAAAAAAAGTAAAACGTGTTCGAAGTTAGTCCTCGGAATGAAACAATGAAAGACAAAATATTTTTAAAAAATGAAAATTCCTACAGTTTTTCTGACGTTGAATTGCTCCTCTAAACTCTGAGGTATATTAAACCATATTTAATTTAATTCATTATTATGAATATGTTAAGTTATTGAACTGATTTAACCAATTCTCCGACAGTTAATATTCCGAACATTGTGTTTATTTGCTTTATGCTGTTATTTTTGTTATATTCTCGACAAAGTTTCTCTTCCATATAGATTATATGTTGTATGTGTGGACAAGTGTTTCAAACCAAGATATACACGTAACATAGAGTTTTGTTTCCACGTATCACAGAAACGCATTTCGATAAATTAAAAAACTTTTATTCCTCAGGCTAGTTAAAGCTCAGTAATATTTTTCAATAGCTGGATTCAAGTTAAGTCAAATCAGTAAACAAAAAAGATCAACATTTCTAGCTGGAAAATACAACTTAGAGAAATAATTTTGGTTGAAATGAATTTTGTCAACTATATATTCTAGGGCTTTCAAATATAAATAACCATTTTAGATAAACAAATACCTAAAAAAATATATTTACTATTAAGAACAAACTTCTGTGGATATAACGTGACAAATAAAACGTTACGTTTCACACTCTTTATTATTATGTCGAATAAAAACTTACTTATGTAACGGTGAACTTTTTAGCAATTCATATGTTGAGATACCAGACAGTATAACTAATTAAATCCACCTCTGTTCGTCATTATAACATTATAGTTTTGTTCAGGTTCCAATAAATGCAAAAAAAAAAAAAAAAGGAAAAGGAGGTTAGTAGGGAGTAAATATTTGTATTTCGTTTTCAAATTTCAAGAAAATAGTCCAGCAGTCAATATTTGGATTGTAGCACTTCAATGGTACTGAATTGATTCAGAACCAGGAAATGAGTGTAGCGTATTGTTCAACACACAAACACGCATGGTAATAATATAAACACAATAACGTAGGTTTATATCTAAAAAAATATAAACATTATTATGGCGTAACTAGATTTTCTGACTTTTGATCGTAAAACATAAAAAAAGTACTTACTTATCGAGTAACTGGTGAAATTGATCATTTTATATGTGTTAACCCTAACGACTTATCTATTGATTTGCTTATGCATTCACTAATAAATATATAAAATATTTATATATATTACTGCACCTCGAAAAATTATTTTTTTATCAAAACAGTTCATGTTCATACCAAACTGTTTCGCCTGAAGTTAAACTACTGAACGTATATTTAAAAAAAAATAATCTATTTGTAGGTAAAAGAGTGGCCCAAGAGTTGGCGGTGGGTGGTGATGACTAGCTGCCTTCCCTCTAGTCTTACACTGCTAAATTAGGGACGGCTAGCACAGATAGCCATCGAGTAGCTTTGTGCAAAATTCAAAAACAGACAAACCAACGAAATATAAAAATATACTTTTCAATTACTATTAATATAATAAAAACAACTTTTAATTAATCACTAAGTTGTACGTAGATATAAAAAAAACAGCTTGTATTATGGGTCAAGTCTGAATCACCATTTTAGCTTTAATAACTCCAAAGGTAAGACACGAAAGCTACGTTAAAACGCAGGCTTGGCATGGCCGAGCGCGTAAGGCGTGCGATTCGTAATCAGAGGGTCGCGGGTTCGCGCCCGCGTCGCGCCAAACATGTTCATCCTCCCAGCCGTGGGGGTGTATATAATGCATGGTCAATCCCACTATTCGTTGGTAAAAGAGTAGCCCAAGAGTTAGGGTTGGGTGTTGATGACTAGCTGCCTTACACTGCTAAATTAGGGACGGCTAGCACAGATAGTCCTCGAGTAGCTTTGTGCGAAATTCTAAAACAAACAAACAAACTCTTTTCCTTCCTGTACCATCCAACAAAAGAGCAAAATAAAATTGTTATTATGAAGAATTAATTTATTTCATCCACAACTAATGTGTAAGAGGCTCATGCAAATTATGTGATGTTTTTTCTATACTATTGGAAATTAGAAAAAAATATATATTTAAATTTTGAAAGGTCTAAAAGTTGTATAATATAAAATATCCCTATTCAAGCAAGCAAACATTGCCCGTCTTACCTTCGAGAGTATTCTTGCAGATAAAATGAGGTGCCCAGGGTTTGTCTTCATCCCCGACAGACATTCCAAAATATGTCGTGTAGGCTTCACACATTTTAGCAGATGCTGTCACAGAGTACGTTTTTGTTCTTGCTTCGATAAACTGGCCACATGCATAGCAGAATGCGTAGAGATACTGCTTACAGCAGTATCAGATAGGTCTATGTGTTCACTTAGGCAGCTAGAACTAAACTGAAGTGGTGAGTCCCTGTATATATATGTATATTACTATGGAACGTTCTAGAAAATTCTAAAATGTTCTTGAAAATCCTCGTAAGCTCCATAACATTCTAGAAAATTCTTGTAAGTTCGAAAAAAATTTATATCAGCTACTCGGCACTGAATCAACCTGGAATGTTTTGGAAAATGGGTAAATTTGAAAATTTCAATACCCAGGTCACAAAAACAATGTTTGAAGTGAAAAATAGGTCATTTCCATTTAATTTAGACATAAGCAACTGGGAAATAACACTTTCTTCACAGGAAGAAGAAAAAGTAAAAATTTCCTTACATAGTGTGATAAACCTTCATAAATCATTACAGTAATAGTTTGAAGAGTAATTTGTCCCCCATTAGTACAGCAGTATGTCTCCGGATTTATAACGTTAAAATCAGCGGTTTGATTCCCCTCGGTGGGTTTAGCAGATAGCCCAATGTGGCTTTGCTATAAGAAAACATACACGCCTTTGTACAGGAATTTGTCGAAAGCGATCGTTTTATTTGTCAGTGAATTTTCAAATTTATTTAGATTGACTTTGTGTTTCGTTTCTTAAAATTATATACTGAAGTCTACACCGATGGGGTAGATGTATTACGATTGTTAGCCTAGTCATAAAATTTATGTTGCTATATGAGGGTCTATATTAACACCTTTTAGAGAGTACGTATAAAGAATTAAACCATATTCGCCTTGATTATTGAACCCTCAAATACAGCAAAAACTTGTATGATTTTCTCACTTCGGTCTTTTACGTCTTGACATGTAGTTTTCTGTACAAAATGGTTAAAGATAGATGATACTCAAAATTATGGTTGTGGTTCATAAAAACTGTAAATTTAAAGACTAAAGCAGATTGTATTTCCAAATGCCTGATTTGTCAAAAGGTCTAGTATGAAGGTACAACAAAAGTAACCGATCAGGAAGAAGAAAAATTTGCAAAATTATAACTGAAAAAGAAATAGAACTGTAGATACTGAAGTTTGTGAGAATGTTCATTATTATTTGTAATATATAAATCAAATTTTTGAGGATAGACATTCTTTGGTATAAGAGTCACTGTTTTGGATATACAATTAAAATTAGTCTTGATTACACAGAAATAAAAATGTCATAATATGTTAAAGAAGCATCGACTTGAAATGATCTCCCGCTTGGACAACGATAGGTCTACAAATTTACAACATTAAAATCAGGACATGTGTTTCAAACCCAGGATATACATGCAATATAGAGAGAGCCCGAGGTAGCTTTGCTATAAGAAAACACACACATGATTTCAAATGACATTAGAAGGAAGGAAAAATGTTCAATTTCAAACAAGTCTCACTAATAGTGACAAGAAAATAGCAACAGAAAAAAGACTCAACCGTGAAAAATGTTTCAATATTCTAGTGTTGTAAACATAAAAATCTCAAAGAAAACCGAGAATACATGGGTGTTTGTTAGCATTCAATCAAAAACACTTCAAGGACTGAGCGTGCGATTTAAGGTAATAAAATCAAAACTGACAGCCAAACTAGTAGTAACACTTATAGCATTGATGTAACTTTTACAGTAAATGTTCAGTTAGCTGGACGGTGTATTTTGTTTCAACCTCCATCAAACCCAAACTTTGTCTCATTAGTAATGTTTAATTACTTTAACAATATCACTTAAACTTAGCACAGCTTATGCCGTTAATTACTTAGCGTAATAACTACCATAAATAATATAGTTATAATTATATCGATTATTAGAAATAATACAACTATTTTGTAGAGATATCTATCAATCAAACATTTAACAAGTACTCACATAAGATAGAAAAATAATGACAGACGATAGTTGGTTTTATTATAACAAGAAAACTTAGAAATATTAAAACCTTTAGCTACAGGTGATAAGCACAATTAATAAATACAAGTCTATTTGTTTATTTTCGAGCATAAATTGAAACAATAAGATATCTGTTGTATTCACTGCATGCAGATTTTACTGGTATGAGCCTTCAGACTTACCGATGAACCACTAGTGAGGTAATTGTTTGTTTAAACTCAAAAATACATTGGACTATTTGATTTGTTCATCGCGGAGAGTCAAATCCCGAATTTTAGCGTTGCATGTAGCTAGTAGACTTAACATTGTCCCATTGGAAGATGGAGGAACAAAAGCAGCTATACACAACTAGAAGGCTGGTATTGGTATTAAAACTTGAGAATATATTTTTATTTCAAGTGGTTTTCTAGTCACCATGAATAGACTACAAAAAACTAGACTTTGGTAATGCATTTCCTTGTAAGTGATTTATTATTGAAGTGTTATTTTTTATTGGCTGGTAAAACATTTCTGGTAATGTAAGATTTCGTAAAATATTTTTGATAGAAATATTTCATTTAAACACAAAAGATTTCATTTCAGTTAAACCAGTTTATTGCAAAATATTTTCAATACACATTTTTCAAGCATTCTTAAATTTCTTAAGTTTATAGAAACTGTAATTTATGAGAACAATTTAAACCCAATAGATAAAAAACTGATAATATATAAATCCACAAACGCAATATCAACAGGTGAAATACTAAAATCACTAACTGAAATGTAGTGTTTGTTTGTTTTTGAATTTCGCGCAAAGCTACACGAGGTTTACCTGCGCTAGTCGTCCCCAGTTCAGCAGTGTAAAACTAGAATTTTTGTTTTGTTTTTGGAATTCGCACAAAGCTACTTGAGGGCTATCTGTGCTAGCCGTCCCTAATTTAGCAGTGTATGACAAGAGGGAAAGCAGCTAGTCATCACTACCCCCCGCCAACTCTTGGGCTACTCTTTTACCAACGAAAAGTGGGATTGACCGTAAATTATAACGCCCCCACGGCTGAAATGACGAGCATGTTTGGCGCGACGGGGATGCGAACACGCGACCCCCAGATTACGAGTCGCACGCCTTAACACGCTTGGCCATGCCGGGCCGTAAAACCAGAGAAAAGGCAGCTAATCATCACCAATCACCCCAACTCTTCGGCTACTCTTACCAATGAATAGTGGGATTGACTGTCACATTATAACATCTCCACTGCTAAAAGAAGGAGCGGGTTTGGTGCGACAGGGATTAAAAGCCGCGACTCTCGGATTATGAGTCAAACGCCTTAACTACCTGAAATATATTTGAAAATTTTATTTTTAAAACTTTGGCACCACACCCCTAAAATACAAAAAGATTTACACCTGAATTACAAAAAAAATAAATTCAGGTTTTGGTCATCAGTGGGTTGGTGTTTTATGGCGCAAAGCAATTAAGCTATCTGTGCTAAACATCCGATAAGAAATTAAAATGAAAGTGATTATTAAAATACATAAAAATAAATTAAGGTAAAACAAAACAAAGTTTAATTTTTGAATTAAAACATAAATAATATTAAAACCAATGTTTACATCTAGTTTACAGTAGTGAGAGAAAAACTACAGTAATACAAATTGTAAAGGACTTTCTGTAGCAAAATTGTAATCATCATAACTTGCCAGGATCACTAACGGCTAAATTCAAAAACCACCATTAGTCACCTGAAGTTCGCCTTTCCAATCCTGGTTTTGAGTTACTTGACATTACAGCCATTTTCGGAAAGTAAAGTGATATAAGTTTTAAAAGATTTTTGTAGCAAAATTATAATTATTATAACTCGCCAGGTTGACTAATGGGTAGTTCAAACAGCAGCGTTAGTTACCTGACGTTACGGCCATTTTCTAATTTCAAAACGAACTAAATGGACTGTAATTCTTAAAAGAAAATTACATTAAAATGTCTAATTTATAAATTAAAAGCTTAAAAGGCATTAAAAAGATTAACGACCTTTAAAAAACTAAAAGCATTTGTAACGTGGACAGTGTCACCATCGCCAATAGCACTTTGTAACGTTGTGGATAAATCTTGGGACATGTTTAAAATGTTGTCGTCATTGAAAATCTTAACGACGACAAGACAGTGAAATATGGCTTAGTGTGACACTCGTATTACACAAACAACACATCGGTGCATCAGTCCCAAATAAAAGAAGACAATGACTTAAACTGTGACCAATACGTAGTCTAGTTAGAATAACTTCCTCTTTCCGATCCTTACAGAAGCAAGATGGCCAAAGTCCAGTATAAGTTTTATTTAGAAAAGGTTGTTTTCGTGTTGCTCACTCCAAGTCGGTTGCTAACTAGCACGGAGCCGAGCCTTAAATACAGGACTATAGACCATGTATGGAACAGGCACAGCAGTGATAGTACCAGAGGAAACAAATTTAGCTGTGGTGTTGGCACATGCTGATCAACCAACAGTGCCACCCCTCCATACACTCGTCCACCACACAACCCTCCATGAAAAATGGGAGAATAATGAAGGGGAGCAAACTGAGAGATCAATGGCAGTGAATGACTGACTTGGTGCATGAAAGTAAGTGGAAGAACCAGTATTGAAAAGAGAAAGAACGTGATCAGAGAGCATCTGCTCTGCAGATCGACCCCTCCCATCAATAACAGCACTTCGCCCAGAGGGGATGGTGTCCATTAAAATCCCCCAGGATTAGAAATGGAGATGGTAACTGTTCAACGAGAGCATCCAGGTCTGATTGATCATATGTCTCTCCAAGGGACAGGTACAGAGAACAAACAGTGATGGTACGACCCAAGGAAATACGGATGGCTACGGCCTCCAAGGGTGTATTGAGTGACAAAGACAGGGTGGGCACATGTTGATCGACCAAAAGTGCCACCCCTCCATGTACTCGACCATCACACAACTTGTCATTTCTGTACAAAGAAAACTGCTAAAAGGTGACTGTATCGGCGGGTTTCAGAAATATTCCCTGTATAGAAAGACATACAAGATGGTAGGAAGCAATCAGTGCTTTGATGTCATCCACATTAGAATGTAAATCTCGACAGTTCCATTGTATCAAGTTGCCATTTTTTTATGTGTAGGCGAATTGGGTGGAGAGATTTTCTGTTTTCTTTATTCAAGGGAGGTCTGTCAATCTCCATGAATCCTGCCCTGGGTCGATGGGGCAAGTTTTGTTGTTGGAAGAGGATTCCAGTGACTGAAGACGCGAACGAATTATCATTTTGCATCTTAGGGGCCCCCCAGTGGCTCAGCGGTATGTCTGTGGACTTACACGCTAAAATCCGGGTTTCGATACCCGTGGTGGGCAGAGCACAGATAGCCCATTGTGTAGCTTTGTGCTTAATTTTAAACAACAACAAGCATCTTAGGGTGGGAAAAGATGTACCCGAGGAAATGCCTGTACTTGGAACCAAAGAAAGTGAATCTTGGGGTTTGTTGGAATGAATGTTAGGGGCAGAGATGGGTGTTAAAGTTGATTCATCAACTTTTTTAACCATGGAGATCAAAATGCTTTTCATTTGTTTAGTTTGAGAACAATTCTTTTTGAGGCACAGGGAGATCCGTCTAAACTCTTACTGAAGTAGTGGAACGAAGTGCAGCTGCATACGTCTAAGATGAAGTGGTGGACAGCAAGCCTCAGAGGAAGTTATGTTTTTAATCGTCTTCAAACGCTGCACCTCTTTTTTTTCCAGCCAAAGTAGGATAGGTGCAACCCATTGCAACTGATGCAATGAGTGTCCAGTTTCACACCCAGCCATCATGGTGCTTGCCACCACAATAAGCATACGTCAAGAAACCACGACATGATGTCTTCGAATGACTGAGCTACTGACACTGGAAACATCTCATAGGGTTTGGAATGTATAGCCATAACTTGTAATTAAGATATCCTGCTCTCATGGTGGCAGGTAGATGCAGTGACATAAATGTTAAAATGAGGGCATTGGTCGGCATCATCATTCCATCTTTGCAAGTGGAGATACGCTCAGTGCAGAAACTCCTTTGGTGAGAATATCTGACTCAGGGATGTTCTTCAAATCCCTCTCAACAATAACTCTTTGTGGTGAATTCAAAGTAGCATGGGGCATAACCTAAATACGTATATCCCCAATCGCCTTTGAATGTAAAATGAATTCACTGTGTTTATACGTGGATGTTTCCACCAATATGTCACCAGAGCAAAGCTCTTTTGACTAACTTTGGAGATCCAGCAAGTCCCTCTAGTCTCTTCTGAATAAAAAAGAAGAAATTTGTCCTAAAGGTTTGAAAGAAAATGTAATATAAGAAAATGAGGTACAGGTGTTACAGATGTTGAAAATTGCTGCTCAGAATGTTCAAGACGCAGTCATGTACCTATGGACTGTTTCTTCACTATTTTAAAGTTTCTATTTGGAGGATCCATAGTAAAGATGTGTTGGTGCCCACTGACCCCACTCACCATGGTGCCATACGAGGTGAAGCCCTACAATGCCAAACAAGGACAGTGCAGCAACACCAGGGTTTTAGGAGCACTATAACTAAACACCAGCATCAGATACAATGTCCACAACACCTGATTATGAAAACATCTGAGAGGGTTAGGAATGTAAGGCCGTAACTTACAGTTCAGACAACCTGCTTTGATTTTGACATGAGGATGAGATAATGTAAACATTATTATCAGAACATTGGTACAGTTCATAATTCCATCTTTACAGGAGAAGATTAGGTGTATCATAGTGACGCCTTGGTTGGAGAAACAAGAGAGGAATTTTGAGACGCAAATGTTCTTTAATGGACAACAACTGAAGACAAAAGGCAGAAGACTTTATAACATCGTCCTATACATTTGTGTCTCCACAACAGGCAGTTACCATTCATTCTACATAGTTTCATCATGAATATTCTGCCTAAACAATCTATCAAAGAATGTTCTTTAAATCCCTCACAAACATAACTCCTCTGGAAGAATTCAAAATCATAGTGAGGGTAACCTCAATGGGTATATCCCCAATGGCCATTGATTTTAAGAGGAGTTTTGTATGCTGTGGTAAAGGTGTTCCCACCAAAATGTTTCCAGAATGCAGCTTCTTTACTGACTTTGCTAAAATGGAAAGTTGATACAAAAAAAACAAAAACTGTTTATGATGGAATTGACAATAAGATTCTATTCTGTATATAAAATGTCCTAGTTTAGAGAAGTGGGAAACATCCTTGTATATCCTTTATACAATATCTGATTCACTACAACAATGACGTTTAAGAGTGTATCTATTAACTCTTCAGTTCAGAGAAAGCAATAATGAATAACCTCCTTCAAAACAAAAACCTTCAGCTCAAGAAAACCACAGTTCATAATTGAATTAAACAAATCAGAAAAAAGTACAATTTTATAAAAATAAACATTAAAAGTAACTATTTTTAGAAACATAATGTATTTGTAAATGATCAAAACATCTCGTAAGCTGATAAAAGGCCTTAACTACGAACAGTTGGAAAGACAAGTTAAAAGAAGCACTAACATACTTATAGTAGCATGTATTATGTCTATGTAAACAGTTGGAAAGAGCATATCTGGATACATGAAGAATTCTACAAGTTTCTTTTATTGTTTACATTATGAGATAGCAAAGAGATATTCTGGGTTTTCCTTCTATTCTCTTCTCTATTTCTTCACATCAGACAAGAAAAATTTATAAATTTTCCTTTAATTTTAGAAATCTTTCTGTATCCACATACCTCACCTCTCTCCATAATGGAATGAAGTAGAGGAGATATGGAAGACCTGGACAATGTTCTGTTAAGGTAGTCAGTCATTTCTTAGAAGTTCCACATTAGAAAGCTAATATCTTTAAGAATAGAAGGCACACTAAAATGTTCTTAATTCATTCTTCATGTTTTGCATTGATCTGCAACTCATAACAGTCATACGATCTAATAAGATAGTGCAATAAGTTTTCTGAAGATGGTTAAAATGTGAATACAAGGTACTTTTTCTCTCGAAACTCATTAAAATAAAATGTAATTAAAACTCATTATATAGAGTAACCACATTATTTCCAAAATGTTTTCCTTGAACTTCCTGATTAAATTTCAGATATTTCAACATTCCTTCATAATTCTAGCTGATCAGCATCACCTTAGCTTATAATATGGTCATAAGGATAATAAAAAACTTTCAGAACACAGTTACTTAAAAAAAGATATTCAAACAGTGACATCACCTGAATACTTGTTCCAATCTATTGTCAAATAAAGTAACTTAAAATACACCAATAATTTACACAGTTGAGCAGCATACTATAAAATACAGAAGTACAAACCTCCTAACTCTGCTAAGCTTGTGACTGACCAACTTGCGTAATGAAGTAAAAGTGGCATACATACAATCTTTCAATTTAAGAATTAAATTGTGGGATAAAATTTTTCATCATATTTCAAACATATTTTGAAATACACCATATGACTTTTTAATTTCAAAATTGCATGGCAAATGCACACACTTTACATTACCTGTTTAAAGAAACAACTATTTACAACGATCAGCACTATATCTTGTACACAAAACTTTTCTGAACAAATACAATACAAACTTCAAGTAAAATGAAATGAATTTTATTGGAAAAACATAAAAATGTATCTAACACACTTAACTGACAGCTTAACAAAATACATTTTAAGTACTTTTTAATATTCGGTTACAGTAAGTAATTAAAATGAGAATGATACAAAACAGTTTGAAAAATCTTAAATTGTACCAACCATTAATCACATTACAAGCACTTCATAATTGCACAACACAAAATACTAGATGAAAGTTCATATTTACCATATGTACAACTGAACATTATCTAAACTTACAACGAAAGAATGTCAAGATTGATTCATCTGGAAACTGGAAGAAACCAAACCAAGTCTAATGGTTAAGACAATTTGGTGTTATTTAAATATTCAACTAAGCTTGGTTTGTTTTTTTTTATCATGGTTTTCCATTTTTGTTATATATGCTTCCACGCACATACACACTTACATGTAGGTGTGCTAAGAAGTCACTAACCAAATTTGCCACTGATCATTAAATCATTTAGATCTTTAATATCCATCTTAAACCTAAAATCAATACTGACACAATCGATACTGCCAATAGATATTGCATACTCTTTTTCCTTACTAATAACTTTTAACATGTTATCTCACTTTTCTGTAACAATAAATAGAAGACGTAAGGAACACAGGTTGAAATATCTATAGCAGACTACAAGTAACTTTCTGTTTGTGCTTTTTTTTATGATGTAAGAGCTTAATATGTTGATTGGGTTTACACAATTCCATTAAATTATCACTATTATATACCAGAAATATTCATCTTTTTAAAAATTCTTTGATGCTTTTATTTTAAAACTTACATAAGATTAAACATTAAAAATTCTATAAATAATCTGCATGGAAAGAGGAAATTTTTAAGTACAAAGATTTTTTCAAGGAAATATTGACAGACGTTCTAAAATTATTTGACATATTGCTTAACTACTACCATCAGCTCAGGACCCAATTATTTGCTGATTTATCCATAAAGGTATATATGCAAGATGTTATTTGTAAACACACCATATACAGGGTGGTCGCTAGAAAAGTGGAAAATTTGTCAAACAGCTATTTATTTTTACAAAGAATAACTTTTACAAAGTTTTTTAAAGGCTATGTTATATTACACTCATAGATGCTCAAAATTATTAAAATCATGCATTTTATTCATGATGTAAAGAAATAAAAATAGAAATGAGTAAGCACGCATTTTATTCATGATCTCATCTGACCCTAAATTTTCCGCTTTTCTAGCGACCACCCTGTATATACAGGCACAAGTACAGGAAACCACAAATACTGAGAGACAAAACTCAAAAAAATTGTCTATTTTTCTGCTGTCCATTTCTCTAAATTAATACTGATGAATGGTAACAAGGTTTCTTTTCATGAACAAAACTTTATTGTAAGTTCTACACAAAAGTTAATGGATGGGTAAAAGAAGGTACATTATTTATTTACATAATAAGAAGGTGTATCACTATCACAATTTAAAACACAAAAGTAGAAATAGTTTCTCAAGAGATCTTATTTGTTTTTTTTTGTTTTTTTTATAAATATATCATTCAACATCAAAGTCACTGTCACTTTCATTATCATCTTGCCCATTTCCACCATGTTTAGATTTAGAAATCTGTGGGATCAAGCTTTGGTCAGGAAGCATTCCATGTCTGAAAACAAAAGGTTATATCTTTATTTATATCATACATTAACGCATTCTATACAGTTTATAGTACAAGAGCACAATTGAATATAAAGTAAATTTAAATTATATGAGGAAATATGTTTAAAAAAAATTTTAAAAATACAAGTTGACTATCGTTGTTTTACACACTAACAACACCAGTTCACTATCGTTGTTTTACATTCTGACAGCACCAGATTATTATCAATGTTTAACACATTGACAGCACCAGTTTACTATCATTGTTTTACATACTAACAGCATCAGTTTATTACCACTGCTTTACATACTGACAGCATGTTTACTTTTGTGGTTTTATATATTAACACACATTTATGTCACATAATTTCATTTTCCATGAAGACTGAATAATTTAACATCAGTATTTATACCCGGTCTAATGTGCGAGATATCCCCCAATGTATTTGGATGCCATTATTACAGATATTATCTGCGATGACAATAAGTTGACAATTAACATACAATTACAACAAAAAGTGTTCATACCCCTGCATCCTGAGTGGTTTTTTGCTCATAACATAAAAAGTATCAAGAGTAGGATAATGAAAGTACACTATATTATAAATATTATACTGATACACATCTACATACATTTTTATGTAAATTGAATGACTAATAAACTGTTTATAATCATTTTTATGTAAATTGAATGACAAAAACTGTTTTTAAACAAATAACCAAACATAGGAGGGGCAGAAAGTGTTCGTGTGTTTACTTTAATGGTCAGTTATGTAGCCTTTCAGATGAATTACATAGCGCAATCTCTCCTCATAGCCCTCCATGATCATTTGACAGTACTCGACTGGTATTTTCTTCCATTCTTCTTTACAGAAGGCCTCTAACTCTTGCAACTTTTTCGGATGTTGCTGATGAACCCTGGTCTTCAACTCATGCCAAACGTTTTCAATTGGGTTGAGATCAGATGACTGCGATGGCCATACCAGAACGCTTACATGGTTTCTCTTCAACCAGGATTGCATATATTTCGATGTGTACTTTGAGTTATTGTCGTGCTGGAAGATCCAACGACTCCCAAGCTGCAAGTTCCGAGCATCATTTTTGATATAAGTGCCTAATATATCAACGTACTCTTCTTTTTTTATGTTTCTGTTGATGCGGTGAAGGCTGCCTACAACACAAAAGCTGAAGGAACCCCATAGCATGATCAAGCCACCTTCATGTTTAACTGTAGGGATGGTGTTCTTTGGAAGATTTCGTTCCCCCTTCTTACATAAAATATAGTGAATATGTGGCCAAAAAGCTTGATTTCAGTCTCATCTGACCAAAGAATACTCTTCCAACAGCTAAAGGGTTTATTTACATGTTTTCTTGCATATCTCAATTGTGCTTCTAAATGAATAGGCTTTAAATATAGAGTTCTACGAGGATGGCATGGTTTGAACCCAGAAGAGCGTAACATGTTCATAAGTAGAGCCACTTATTTCAACCCCACTTTCTCTTATCATTTTCTGAATGTCATTACGTGTTATACAAGGGTTCCTACTAACTTCTCCAAGAACCTTCTTCTTGGTTCTCTCTGGAATTTGTTGGGGCATCCTGAACAAGTCATAGGTTAATCCTGTAAGCTTAAACTTGGCAATTATGCTTTGAACAATAGATTTTGGCACATTAAGTTGTGTAGAAATACTGGATAGACACACATGAGACTTATTTTACAATAATTCAGTTTTTTTAAATTACTGAACAGTTGTTTCCTGTTCGCCATGATGACCAAGCAGATAATGACTAGGTCATAGGTTAAT
This sequence comes from Carcinoscorpius rotundicauda, assembly GCA_011833715.1. Lineage (NCBI taxonomy): Eukaryota > Metazoa > Arthropoda > Merostomata > Xiphosura > Limulidae > Carcinoscorpius > Carcinoscorpius rotundicauda. The sequence continues at coordinate 68,568,557 of CM022399.1, read as the reverse complement.
CCTGTAAGCTTAAACTTGGCAATTATGCTTTGAACAATAGATTTTGGCACATTAAGTTGTGTAGAAATACTGGATAGACACACATGAGACTTATTTTACAATAATTCAGTTTTTTTAAATTACTGAACAGTTGTTTCCTGTTCGCCATGATGACCAAGCAGATAATGACGGAAATGGTGCTAAATTGCTGGAAGTACATTTTTTGCTGGTTAAATTCCAATAATTATGAGCACAGTGTCTAGTTGTGGAATGGTATAATGTAGTTGATTTGCCAAACTAAACAAAATTTTTTACGGGAATATCAGTTTTTCACACGTTTTAAACTGTATGAACACTTTCTGCTACTCTGATTTTTGGTAATTTGTATATAAACAGTTTATTTGTCGTTTAATTTACATAACAATTTATGTAGATGTGTGTTAGTATAATATTTATAATACAGTACACTTCTATTAGCCTAATCATGATACTTTTTAAGTCATGAGCAAAAAACCACTCAGAATGCAGAGATATGAACACTGTCTGTCGTAAGTGTACATATAGTAAGAGACATTCCTATTTACTATTGTACCTCAAGGAATATGGAGCTATAATAGCCTACTAACAAACAATCATCAACAGCTATGTTTAACTAAATGTGATGAAGTTGTCCAGCTGAAGACAAGGTGCTGCAGTCACCTGAAGGTGTTAAAGGAAACCATAAAGTTCACCATAACAAATATAAGTGATGTATCCAAATACAAGGAATGAAAAATAGACTCAATGATGAAGAAAAAATCTTACAAAAGAATGGACTTAAACCAAAAAGGTCACACACAACAGTGTAACAGAATGAGAGTTTGTAGATCATGCAAATACTTCCATTAAACAGGAGAAAGAAATGGAAAAAAAACAAAATAAAATAGAGTAATTTCTTGATATTTACTTAGGAGAACATCAAATAGATATGGTAGAAAAAATATACTGGAAATCAAGTTTATTTTCTATTTTCCATTAACAAAACTGCATATAATGCATAAGAAGCACTTTGAGTACTTCTTAAACAATACCAATAGTAGTTAAGGAATAAATTATTATTCAACATTTAATACATTAAGACAATTTGTATCTAAGTTTGGCACTGATTATCACCACATAATTCTCCAAAAGCATTTTTTAAAAATAATTCCCTTTAAGACTTGCTTGACAGTTTATAAAACAAAAATCAAGGATTATTACCTAAAGACATCTTACTGCACAACTTTATACTTTATAAGCCTAAAAATCTAAAAACATTATGCTAACTAAGCAGAAGTGGCAAAAAACACTGTTGGAAAATACTTGCAAATCCAGAACAAACTGGTTTAGTGTTTGTGATAAACCAGCTTTAAAATATGAAGAGTATTTTAACATACTCAACAAGAAAACTTTCCACATCTACTGCAAAAAAATCTTCTCCAAACTCATCAGTCAAGCGAACAAAGTTTCCAATTAAGTTTCCAGACTTGTACACAAGGAGTGCAGGAACCCCACTTTCCTCCTATGGCAGAAAACAAATAATATAAAAAAAACTAACATTAACCTTTGTTGAAATATGTATACATATATAGACACAAAAAATTTTTTGTTTGCAACTGTTAATTACTTTCTTTATTTCTTTCATATTACTTTCTACAGGTAAGAGATAGAAAACATTTCCTAAAGTTAAAAACTCGATGCTCAGTTACAAAGTTCCTTCTAAGAACATTTCTGAACATGAATTATAAACTACTAAGCCTATTATGTTAATCTAAGGTATAATTGGCTAGCATTTAAAATAATTATTAAGCATCAGAACAATAGATGAGTTTGGATACACTAAGTGTAAATACGTTTGATCCAGTAACAAGACAAGTAAACTGACAAAATATTAAATAAACAAAAACAGCTTATTCCCAAATTGCTAGTAAATAAGTGATTGGTATGAATTCTCTTAACAATTTCTTTTACTTGCAGGAATAGCTTTTTGTGGTATTTATAGAGTGAAAGTAAAGATAAGGTCAAAATATAAGATAACCAAGAAGAGTCTAATGAAAGTTTACTTAACTTAGAAATACATTCAATGCTAAATTCCATCACAATTTTTAGGTATATCATTCACGTTACTAAGAGAGATCCATTTACAGAAAAGAAAACCAAAATTTATACCTTTGCAATCCTTGCACATGACTAGCATTCTATATAACCTGTAAGTTATCCCAGTGATTACAAAAAACACAATGACACACCAGTTTTAAACTTACATCTGGGATCACAACATTCTTTTAAGAATAATATAGGTCAATCTCTAGAAAATCCTAATGCCGCAACTTGCAACTAAACACAAAGTGTAGAAAAATATGAAAAATTTATTAACAGAAATATATTCATATTCCAAACTTAATGATGTTTACATGTCATTCAAGCATAGAATACAATTTTGAAACATAACTCAACACATGCTTACGACACCCGAGTTCCATTCAACACACATTGTTAAATATTTCAGGAAATCTGATGAGAAAATAAAAAAATTCATATTCATAACAGATACTAAATAACTCACAAAATGTTTGCTCATTCCTGCTGAAGATGCTTCTAAAGCACAAAACTTCACTTGAGGATATTCTTGAGCCAAACAGTGTAAACAGCCATTCATAGCTTCACATCCTTGACTCTCCTGGATAAAAGACAACTTCATTTACAAAAAGATAAACATGTCTGAACATTTTAGAAACTTATATGTACATACAAACACATTTTGCTATAATACAGGTATAAAGATATTTTAATGTACCATAATTTTGGTACATTTCCTTATTTACTGTGAACAATTTAGCTATATTTGTCTGTAAACTACATCACTGGGTTCTTGTCAGTATGATAAACATAAAACTTTTGTGGCATCTCATTAGTGATTATTACAGATACTCTTATTTTCATAGTTGGTACACTGACTTCATTATTTTCATTAGCCCTTTAATAAAATTGTAGGAAGCATTTTTGTTATGTAAATGTTTTGTAAACGACAACATGTCGTGTTGTGTTTAAATTTTCATTTCTATTATTTCCATATTTATATTGTTGTTTCAAGGCTTAAACCAATAAAATATGTTGTTATTCATTTAAAATAACATTTAGAAATTTCTAGAATTAGGTAGATCAAATATATGACTATAAACGGAAATGTATGGCGGCCTAGTGTCTAGATGTTGAGTCTCGTGCAAGAACGGACATGCGCAGAGTACTCCGGAACTCTGGGAAGTTACGCAATTGTTCGAGAAGAGGCCTACTAATATATAAACAGACAGAGATGCGAGAAATAGGAAGAGTCATTAGTTTTTATTCGAAGAAAAGAATAAGAAGAGTCAGTCATTAGTTTATATTTAATTCAAGAAATAGTGTCTTTGTTCGAGAAGTTTTCAACGTTCGCTGTGTGATTATTCAACTTAAATTTGTGAATAGAGCTAGATCTACAGAAGCTGTGATTTTGTTTCGTCAATCTTTACGATTCATTCGAATTACTGGTTATGCTGAGGGTTGGCATGTACGGGACTGTTTAAGAGAAACCGAGGCAAATTGGAAAACAACAAACTTCAGACATTCGTCGAAAACATCGTAAAAAGAACTTCATCATTCTCCATTCAAACTTCGAAATTTCTTCGTGGGACCAAATAATCACCCTAGACTAGAATTTTGGATTTCTGATCTGGACTTTCATTCTAGATCATTATATTAGATACAGGCCAGTACCATTTTGTGTTGTAAATAATTTTGAAGCTTTAAACTTAATATCTGTCATTGTTATTATATAATTTATGTTATTTCTGTCATATATATAATAGCTTATTGTAATATATTATACAAGCTGTTATCTGTATCTTTCTGTTGCTTTTAGTCTACGAAAAACATAAAACATAAAAAAAAAAACGTAACAATTTTTCAGTTGATTAATTGAGCCACGAACTTACCTACTTATCAACTTAGATAAATTCAATATTATCTGATTTATGATGGATGTAGTTTACTACAAAATATTTAGAACACATGATGCACTTTGTTTGGTAGCAGTATCTTTGAAAATGACATGGTGAATGTTGCATCACCAAAAGGGAGAAACAACTACTGTGCAAAACATAAATAATCAATCCAATTAAAAACCTATACAGTATCTGCACATATACAAGACATCACTTTATAAAGACACTTCAGTGATAATTAAAATGAATTATATATATTGTTCCTGCACACTTAAACAGTTCCCTTCACTTTATCAATGGATTAAGGAAGTTAACTCATTTATTGACCCTAATACTGTATAATTCACTCTAGATGTTGTGGCCATATGTCCCTCTATTTCCATAAGGGAAGGAATAAATATGGATATTAAGCTTCTGACATCTAACTTTTCCTCACTCGATAGTTTAATATACCAAAATAATTGAGAATACTCTCCTATTTCCTCACAAATAAGTGCTCTAAATTTCATTATATGTTTTACAAACAAATACTGGATTATCACTACCTTATGTTTTCTGTAACTTTTATGTATGCTTTTGAAAGTTCTGCAGTTTTGTAATGGGAGTTTGAAATGGGACAAAACCTACTGATATATTTTTTTTTTTACACTGATAACACTTTTGGTACTTGGAATCATTATTATATTTCTCTTATATATCTTCATTTTCATAACAACTTACATAGTACTATTTAATTTACTGTATTATACACAGGGGATTCTTTCTAGGTCTAACTATTTCTCAATATTATGGTCTCTACTGAAAATAACAGGCTTGTTTGTAAAACATACCAAAAAATCACATGTTAGACAGTTGATTTACATTCCAACTTGCACCATCTAACTAATACTAAATATATTATAGTTAACAGACAACTTAAAAAATTTGAAAGAATCTGTAATACAAACAATGGCAAACCACAAAACTGAACTTAAAAAAAAACTTCTTTCTTGTAATGCTTACCCTAATAATATTTCAAAAATTTTCACAAGGCTTCTTCAAATAGAGTTGGACAAAAGTAGTCCAATAAACATTCATAGACTGAAAATATCACATAAGTTTTACCATTTGTCGATTAACCCCTCACTAAGTATTTATGCAAAGTAGTTAATAAAACCTGGGTTAAATATCTGTACTGTACAAAACCCAAAGTTTACAATTAAAAATTACTTGTTAATTTGGCTTTGAATAAGAAAAATTATTGTAACTCTAAAAATCTTATTGCAAGAAACAATGAACTAGACTATTGTATTGTTAAAAATTATAACAACAACATTGGTGAAACCATCTGGTACATGAATGCTTTAAATGAATCTTGATTGTAAAGAGACCAATGACATACATTTTCCAATGAAACATGGTAAAGTATATAAAACACCATTTAACATAAAGCTTTTAGTGAAACGAATTAGTTCCCTTGATCAAATACAAGAGATTAACCTGATTCAATCTTGTAAACCCTAATATACATAGAAATAATTCTTGGCCTCAGTTATTAATTTTTGTTTGATTACTTGCAATTTTTCTATTGTTTAGACAAATTAATACATTTTAAAGTGCATGCAACAACACATGACATTGCCATAGTTGAGTCACTCTTTAATTGTTTGTGGTTTATTTTTGGTTATCAGGCTATATTTATATGTGATGGTGCAACATTTTAAAGAGGAATAGCCTAAAACATTGGGTTTGAATAAAATAACTTCCCCTGGAATGTGAATAATTGTATCTTTGATTTAAAAAAAAAAATGTGACAATGATGCTTAACTTCTCTATGTTAGCTGCAACTGTGCTTAATTTTTAAATGATGGTATGATATCAGTTAACTATTTAAAAGTCACTTATGTAACCAAATTTTCCAGATTTTGTACACAAAAGCAGATGATTATAATAATATAATATTCTTCATTAATCAGAGTTGATTGTATGGCACTAAAGTAACATAAGTCAGTCAAACTAAAGTAACATAATGCTAATATATTCAGTAATTGCATAGATTAAATCAGATAATAATCACGAAAGCAAATGATTATAACAACATAATATTCTTGATTAATTAGTGTTGATCATATGGTACTGAAGTAACATAAGTCAGTCAAACTAAAGTAACATAATGCTAATATATTCAATAATTGCACAGATCAATTATATAATAATCCAGCAATATAAAAATTTATTTCTTGTAATGTGGCTGACATGAAAACAAAAAAGTACAAATAACATTTAAAATTTTAAAATTAAAACTGTATAGTTATAGTTATCTACAATCACACTTAGCAAAAATTATGTTCTTTTCATATGTGATGCCACCTGTATTTTCACTTATTTCACAGATCATCAATACAGAAAAAAACATTTTACACAAAATTCAATTCTGTTAGATGTCTATATAATAGGTGTTCTTAACTGTATTAACTCTCATAAAAATAAAACCCTAAAAGAACTAAAAATCTAGCCATACTGTTTGAGTGTCTAGAAAATGTTAAGACAAGAAAATCTACTATGGTAACATTTAACTTGTGTTCACATAGTTGTACTAGATTAGAAATAATTAATTACTGGCCGAGGTCTTAACTAGATTGTTATATCCTCCATCTATGTTGATTTCAGAATACCTCAATAAAACATTTTTTGCACCTGCTTATGACATTAAAAATATAGTTATTCAATCATAAACTAGAAACATGACAAAATATTAAAAGCCAGTAAATTTACATTTTATGTAACATTTAAGTAGCTAAAAACTTGGTAGTGGGTGATGTTAACCAATCGACTTCTCTCTGGTGAGCAGTTCAAAATTAATAACTAATAGATAATATAAGTAGCTGTGCTATGCCAAAATCAGGAAAAGCAAGTTTGGAGGAAGTGGGAATCAATCCCAAGAACCACAAAATCACCCCCTCCAATTCACAAACATAAATAAAACATTGAAAACCAGCCTCTACTATTCACAAACTTGTCAAGTCCATACATTAAAACCTCAACTTTACTCACTACGTATGAAAGCAACCCATTTCATAGATTAACCACTCTGTTGAGAAAAATAATGCTATTTTAGCTGATGATAATTCTTACCCTGCCATATTTTGAACTTGTGTTCTATAATCTCACCATTAAGTATGAAAAATAAAAATGCACCAACACCATTAACAATTTTAAATACCTCAATCAGATCCCCTTTAATTCTTTCATCAAGAGAAGATAATTCCATAGATCTTAGCCTATTCTCTTATGATAACCTTTCCATCCCAGGTATGATCCCAGCAGCCCTTTGAATCCTTTCAAACAATTCAATGTCCTTTTTAAGAGAAGGAGCTAAAGACTGAACACAGTCCTTCATGTGTGGCCTAACCAATGACATACACAATATTTTAACCTCTTTAGACTTGCATTCAGTATATTTATACATACATTTTACAATCCTATTTGCCTTGCCATTAGCACAGTGCACTGTCTGTAGAAACTGATCAATTGGAAAACTAAGATCCTTTTCTTACATAACACTCTTAAGATACTTCCATCAAAACTACACTTATAATTCAAGTTATAATATCCCAACCGAGTTACCTTAGATTTATTATTATTGAAAATCTATCTGCCATTTATGTACCAAACTCGTCAAACTTAGTTACTTTTAAAGTGTTAGCATTGTCTTCAGAGTCAGCAACACCCAATATCAACAGCAAATTTAAATAGTATATTGACCACTCCTTCATGCATGCCATTAATGTAAATCAAAAAGAGCAAAGTTCACATACTGAGTCCTAAGGAACTCCACTTGTGATAATCATATATGACTGAAACACAAAAATAACAACTGTACACCTTATTCCATCCAGCCAGTTTTCTACAAAAGATTAATAGTGTAAGATTTTTTCCATAGTGAAACTGTGTTGGTTGTCCAACATAATTTTAAAAACGTTGTTAAATGAGTATTTTATCAGGCCTTCAAAACATTTCCTCATTCTAATATAAGATTAGAAGGCTCAGAATTACTGGGATAATTTTTGTCACCTCCCTTGAAATGAGATGTAGCATTAACTAACCTCCAATCTCCTCGCACCTGTTCTCTGTGCAAGGACTTAGAAAAAATAACAGCGAAAACCTTGAATACAATGTAATAAATTAACCATTCTAAAATCAACAGGTACAAGCCTTTCTGTATTATCTGTCAAACTTGAAATAAAAAACTTAAAGTTCTAAAATAGAGTTTCTGTATCTTTCAGTGGGCAAACTATAAATAACACATTACTTAACTTTATGTTTAGCAAATATAATGGTAGTGCTGCAATTACTTGGATAGTTGGAACAACCAAAAATATTAATAATCAGAAACCATAATTTTGATAAGTTAATTATTTTTCAAGGCAATCAGGTTTATCATAATTTTTATTGGTAACATAAATTCTTTTAATCAACTACTGGAATAAGAAAATCATTAACAATCAGAAACAATAATTGGTTTAATCCTACTTTTAATTAATCAATTAGTTTACATGACACTAACTGATGTATTCCTTATGATAGGCAGATGATCAAATTCATTAATAACATAAAACACAAGTCTTTATTATAATCTACAGCCTTCACTTTGTAAATGATCCCACTGGTTTTGTTTGGCTTGGAATGTGGTTTTTAAGCATCCAATGGTGTTATTTTTTAAGTATTCTGTTGTGCAAGTATTTTTGCTTCAACAGAAATCTTGAACATTCTTATCCACAATTTATATGTAAAAATAAATATTTTAAATACATTTCTATAACTAGTAAATTACCCTCTGTACATCAAAATATATTCTATTTTAAGCAACATTTATTGTTGTAAAACCCAATCTGTATTAACCCAGAAAGAACTTGCACTATCATAGATTATTTTGTTTAATAACTAAAGCAAACAATGTACAATATATAAAAACAGACATACCTGAGTATAAATATGTATTATTACGGTCACACCTGAATTCTCTTTGTCTATGGCATCTAGAAATTCTTGTCCACTTTTTAGTCTTATAAGTTTACCATGCTTTGGCCTGCATGGAAAGAAAGACAGAAAAAACAAAACTAGGTGTAGTTTGTGGAAAAAAAATACAATAATTTATAGACTCTTTAGTTATTTTTCAAATTTTTATTTGGCACCAATCTCCCTGCCAAACAACATTAAACTCAAAAGTAAATATATATGCCTAAACAAAGGGTGCAAGCTTGAGATCCTTTAGTATTATTGTTCTGACACATAAATACAACAACTGTGCTGTAAGAGCTTCATATCCCAAACAGATATTAACACATTATCTTATCACTATAAAACTGTCACAATTGGGTATGTATAATCTGAACAGTTGTAACAAACCAGTACATTTATTTCGTTAAAAGTCTGTCAGTTATATGTTTATTTTAGAATTATTAAAAATCTGGAACACACACATAAAAATGTCAGTGGTATACATAGCCGATAGAGGTCAGAGGGAAAAAATTACCAGAAAAAAGATTCCTGCAATCATTCTGCATAGTTAATTCCTTCAAATCCATTGTTAAGTTTAATTTATTTATAGACCAACTAAAATTATGGTGTATGTAAATTCCAAAGCTAACATTTTCCTAATCTGGAAATGTGTTTGTGATAGATGAAACCACCTATTCACAGAGAAAAGCTAATTTCCTCACTCATCTGACTTTGAGATAACTCCAATCTAATTTCACATTTCTTAATGTGAACTAAGTTGATGCAATGATGATTTCCTCATGTAATAGAAGCTGTCCACCAACAAGAGAATGACACAACCCTCATGCATAGTAAATAGTAAAGCCCCCTATGCAGTTACTTGTGATGACTTTAATCTTTAATGAGGCAAGATGAACAAACATGCACTAGAGGTAGAGATGTTAGATGGGAATGTATTAAGAAAGGGTTAACTTCTGAGATAATAACTCACCCCTACAAACAGAAAAGCTAGCATCCCAATGTTGAATTGGTGCAAGGGTTAATGCAAATTTGTTCTGAGGTAAACTCCATTTAAAGTGTGCTCAAAAGGAGGGGGCTCCATGGAGATACACTCATGGTAGACTGCAACTCATCTCATCCAGAGAATACTTTTCACCCAATATACAATGGGAGAATAGGCAGATGAGTGCCACAGATCAAAGGGATGGTTGAACTGAGAACATGACCATCAGAGCACCTGTGCACAAGCAGTTGGAAAGCAAATAAGTGTAGTGTGGTTGGAGATGCATTCAGACCACACCTTATGTGCTTATCTCAATTTTACTAAACATACCCTTACTGCAGGAGAAGGGTACTTTAGTTGCATGGTATAATTTGATATAGTGGATTAACTCCACTGAACAGAATCTGCCTACAGAAGGAGGACATATTACTAGTTGTGAATAACATTTTCTGTACACTGTGTGATCACCTCAACTAAATAGGTTCTGCCTGCAGGAGGATGGCACAAGTGCTACAAGTTATGATTTTAAAGAGTGGCCTGCATCAT
>CM022399.1:67068923-67248175 GCA_011833715.1 Carcinoscorpius rotundicauda | reverse complement strand
TAGTTCAGCTCTACTGATAGTTCCTGATTGTTCAAGTGACTGTTGAACTCTCTTTCTCGATTGGAAACCAGCAAACCCTCTAAATTTAGGATAGATGCCTTTTCATTGGCTAACTGAGTTTTTAAAGACGAAATCTCTTCAGTTAATTCGTCATTGACTTCAGAAAGCTGAAACAAAGAGAAAAGAATGATGTATACTGTCAAAGCTAACACAGAATAATTCTTTTTATTATGGAAAATATAATGACAAAACAAAAAGATAAAAAGTACCTATATATATATATAAATAAAAAGACTGAAATATTATTGTGCACTCATCTTTGGATATACCTACATTACCTAAGGATGAAAATAATTTTTGTCATAGGGAACTACATCTTAATTGATTTCAAATGAAAAGAAAAATATTTGTTGCTTCTGATAGTTTGTATTTTTCAATTTTATAAACTGAAATTCTAAACAATGAGAACAAAAACCTTTGAAGTGTTTTGAATATCATAGTCTAAATTAAAAGAACTTTAAAAACTAGAAAAATGTTTTTTTTTCCGAACAAATTTATCATTTATTAAAAAAAATTGATGCATGAAAATATTCAGTATATAATAATTAAAAACATAATACCTGTCACAATAAAACTTACTATTTATATCACTGACTTTTGTTTACAAAAATAGTGAATGTCACACTCAATGTATGGAAAATAAAAATGCTTTATTCTTCTGGAATTATAACACCTAAGTGAGAAATTATTAGAAAATTTTAAGTTTGTTATTTAATAACAAAAATTATATTTCAGTGTTTAATATTTCATAATACAGATTTGGAACATAAGGTAATATTGGTGTTATTCAGGCCCACTGATATATAACAGAAAAGAAGAAAAACAGAGACAGGGAAACAAGTACAACAAAATTTGTATACATACAAACTGCATCAACTTCATAAATACCAATTAACTTACAATTTTCCTTCATTTCTTGTTGGTTGTTATTGTGGAGGTCTTCTTTATAACAATATCCACACAAAACTAAGACATGGGGTATTATTTTATACCTGCAGAGGGAATTTTGGTTAACTTTAAGCTATACCAGAATCAAAAGTTGTAGATATTACAGAACTATTTCAAACAGTTATAGGGGAGAAAAAACCCTTAATTTAGGTTAATTTCTACATATACATCTGTGAAAATGGATCACCCCCACTCATCACAGGAGAGGTCAGATACAGGACCAAAGAAGTAAAATTTCTAACCACTGGCTTAAGCAAGATCCACATGGATAAAAGGCTTGGTACATATTTATGATCTTTACATACCCAAATACATCTGGATAAATATATGTGCTAAAGCAGTAATGAGAGATCATACAGTGTAGTATGTATTCAAGTACAACTTCATGTTTAGTGAAAAGTATAACAGCCAGTTAAGGTACAAAAGAAACATTTACAGTTAAATCATCCTGAGAAAATTTTCACCAAATGAAATATATTTCTAAGAGACATATAATTCATTCATACATTCTATGGTGAGAAGAAGTACAGATCACGCTACTTTCACAGACTTTCTGTGTTAAATAATATAAAAACTCTGTTATTGCCACCATTTGGCATATGAATGATTCTGAATTATTGAATCTCAAAAAGCAACATTAATATTGCAGAACTAAAACCTCTAACACAGTGAAACCAGTCTTTTCTAGTTACAAATTGTTAGTTTGATCACAACTTATTTTCATGGATATGATGTTTAAATTTAAAAAGCCCCTATATATATAGATAGTAGTTCCTAAATTTTACAGGTTTACTCTTTTTCTTGGATTCAATAAAAAAATTGTACTCTGACTATATGCCAGTCAGAGTACTGTTACTGGTTTATTTTTTATAATTGGACACACACTCCAATAATTACAACACTTTGGGAAATACTGCTTTAGATATGACATTAACTGTGATATTATTTTGTTAACTGTATAGAAGACTCCTCACAGCTATGTGTCATTTCAATCATTCTTTTTAAGCCACATAAAACAGCACGAAAACTTTAATTTTTAACAGATTTTTTCTTTCCATCTACTTTACAATGCAAAACAGCAATTGTTCAGCAATTTAGTGTTGTCACTTTTTGTTGTCATTTGCAGTTTGCCTAACAGTGATTCTTTGTCCATATAACCATCACTGGTTGCCCTGCAACAGTTAGGTACAAGAGTTTTGAACACTGCTACACAATACTTGTCATACAACTTTACACTTTGTCCTTAAAGCTGTTGTCACTGTGCTCTACATCAAAGGGCTACACAAAATCCTCAACTAGAGGTAAAATATTCTGTGTGTTGTCTACTGCCAAAATTCTGATCAGTATTATTAACACTAGCAGAGAAAGAAGTATCATAAACTTCTTTCCATTTAAACTCTTTCTTTGTTTCTTAAAATACTTTTATCATGCTGATGAATGGTTAGAGCTTTCCAAGTTTAAACCATTATGCTGTTCTTTAAGTGTTAAAAATGAAATAAAATTTTGTCAGTATTAGGAGAAAAAAAGACAAGGTAGTTAAGCAGGGTTGTTCTTGGATTTTCTCAGCAACTGACACACTTGGTAAAGAATATGGTATAGCTGAAAAACTCTATAGGTACAAGCTGACATATTTTTGTACAATTCAAAATGTTCCTAAATGTCGTATGTTGTGAGATCCAAACTTTAGTGCTGTTGTTCATTCCATTATGAGGGTTCAAATATGTTGATAATTTTATGAAACATATACACATGCCAGTATTACTTTTCTGAAAAAGAGGTATTGTTAGGGTAAGGAATAAAAGCAATGTTTTATTGGAAAGACATTGATTGTATAATCACTGAAGAATTCCTCAAATTCTACAGATGTGACAGTAAAATATATTACAATCATGTATAAACAATAGAAAATAGTAAATACTATATATGAAAGAGCCACAAGAAAGTAGACCAAAAACCTGCAACAAAATGTTTTTCCTTTAACTATAAATTCTGTTTTTTTCCTTTAACAACACATTAACCTACCTTATTCTTCTCTGATTCTGCATTGGCAAGTTGCTGCTGAAGTGTATTACGAGTAGCCTCCAGCTGGCTGCAGAGTTGGTAAGCTGCAGACAATTCTTCTTGGAGCTGCTTAGCTTTGTAGTGTGACTGTTGGACTTCCATCTCTACCCCCCCTAAAGAGCTTTTGAGGTTTGACAGTTGGAATTCATAATTCTGTTGAGTTGACAGATGCTGAAAAACAGAAAGGTGGAACACAAAACTGTAAGAAAATGGGGGTATTAAATACAAATCCCCTAGACAAAATAATCAAATAAAGAAAAACAAAAAAGAATGGAAAGGTGACTGATCTCCCAAGAAGAGAGAGAGAGAGAGAAAGAAAATAAATTACTGAAACAGAGGTGAGTACAATAAATTTACTTGCTTAGATTATCATTCCATCCCTATTACAGTAGTAAAGCCCTAATTTAACTTAATTACTACAGCAAAAAATTATAATAATTATAAAAGCTCAACCAAGTTATCTAAAATTATAATTTTCTTATACTGAAAATATATTTCTAATAGGTACTTACTCCACTCCATAAATAGCTATTTTCATTTAGTGCTGCCCTCTATGTGCTAAAATGTTTTCACGTGCCACAAGTCTTGAGCTCCCCCGTAGCTTATGATCAAAGGGTTCAACTGAGGCTCTCACGTAAATCATCATACAACAACCTTCCACCAATAATAATGCGACACACTTGACTTCTTTTGTTCATTTTAACTGAGCTATCATTTCAAGTTTTGCCAGATGATGAAAGCACCACTTTTCAAGCAAGGGTGAGAAGTGTAAGTGGAGGTACCTATCAGAAATATATTTCGTTATAGGAAAATTATAACTTCTGATATGGTGCATTACCTCTTTTCATATAAGTAGCTAAAAAATCCCACATTGGATAGATGGAGGAACCAACACAAAATAAATAAAAAGGAAAACAAAAGCATTTCTCAAAAACATCTGAAGAACATTTAAAAAGAGGAGATCCTTAAATCAAAGGATCATATATGGGAAACAGCACAACATCTGTACCAGGTATAATCTTCACCCAGTGTAGGAAGAGGTGTTGTAAACATAGGTAGAAAATTGGAGGAACACATCAAAAATGGGACAATGGTTAAATAAGGATTGAAATCATACAATATCTAAATCTCAATTCCTTTGGCCCTATTGCCATGGGCATCCTTTACTGGACATGACAAAAGACTTTAATATTTTACAATCAAACTTTTATTAAACTTCTTTTGGTTTATGTTATACCAATTAAAATAGCATACATTAATAGTTAATAATCCACATTTAAACAGTATACAAGTTTTAAGCTCTTTATTGTACAAGGTAGTACTAAAATACATTCTGAATTACCCTTAGTGTGGCATGACACATTTTCTCTTAGCATGTCATCTTCCCTATTTTATCTTCCACGCCTTAAGAAAAACAACAACAACATATATTACTCACTATAAAACTGTCATTGCTCAGAAAAACTATGATTTACTATAGTCTTCAATTTTAATTGGTCATACAGCTGTTGAACAGGAAATCAGACCCGCTCGTCTTACTTACGTATTGCATCCTTGCTTTCATAATATGTTAAATAGTTCTCTCTTACATTTAACCATACATTACTTATAACCAATAGAAAGTGAAGGCTTTCATCTACCAAATGACATATTGTATAAGATTATGTTCTAAACCATTAAATGTTAATTTAACTCAGAGTACCAACATTATTCCTGTGCGAAAGTTAACAACTAGCCTGGATGAATTTGTTTCATGGTTAAAATGTCTTAAAATTTTGATAGGTAAAGAAATTTGTATACTTTTGCATGTTATTAGTCTATATTGTTCAGTGCATTATTTAATTAAATAAAAATATTAAGTGAAATATTATAATTAGTATAAAAATTAGGGTTAACTCTCTTCAACAATTGAGAACAAGAAAAAAATGAAGATTGGTATTTTATTTCTTGTTTTTCATGTTTACTATTTATTTATTATTATAAAAGAAACGTAAAAACAAGGATTTTTTTAAGTTAGTTAATATTAGACTAGGAAAATAAATAATAACATAATAAAATGTTTCACAATGCACATGTGAGAAGTTTATGGGCAATATAATTCATTAGCATAACGTGAGTTACATGTTCACCAAGTGATTGGGAACTTATAATGGTGTAAAAAATAGTTAGACATGGTTTAGAGGGTAATAGAACAACAAATTTAATTATATACATAGATGTATACTGTTATAATCTTACAGATACTTAAGAATAAATGAAAGTAGTTTTGTGTTACAATTTGAAATCATTCTACAAAAAAAAGAGAGGGGAATTTAGATTTTTAAAATTCTTTTTTGGTAGTTACAAGGTTGGTCAAATTGACCAATTTCATTTTGAGATAGGGTGCAGAAAATAACAGATAAACTATAAAGTTCTACTGAGAAGAAAAACGTTTAATAGTACATTTAGGAGATCTTAGGGATTACATGAAAGAAATTTGAGATTTTTCCAGATGACAAAAGTATTTAATGTTAACACGAAAACTACTTTGCCACATGGATTCTTCAAAACAAATACTCCACATATTTATTGACAAATTTTTATTTTATCTTAATACATTTAAGATACAATTATTAATATCTTAATACTTGTACATGAAAAACTTTATAATATTAACCAAAAGACTACCAAATTTTGTGCAGATATACACACTATATTTAAAAGTACTAAATCTAAAAATTCTTTAACAAGTACAAAGAGGTTACTTGGTTTGTCAAGTAAACTAAGCTTGTATCGAGGAAAGCAAAAAGATGTACCCCTAGGTGTGAAGTGACTAGGACATAATGGACTGTACAT
This sequence comes from Carcinoscorpius rotundicauda, assembly GCA_011833715.1. NCBI lineage: Eukaryota > Metazoa > Arthropoda > Merostomata > Xiphosura > Limulidae > Carcinoscorpius > Carcinoscorpius rotundicauda. The sequence goes on along the minus strand of CM022399.1, from coordinate 67,242,271 downwards.
AACAAGTCAACTGCATCCAAAACTCCACCACCAGGAATCAACATCCATTGAAGGTATGATGAGAATCATATCTTTTGAAATTGAGCACAATCCAAAACATAGCCATTTGGTGGGGGTAGGAAAGAGAATCATACTATCTTTACCTAAATTTAAGCAGATCAAAGGAAAATCTCAGACCCATCAATCTGTGAGCAGGACACATGATAGCAATGCAATAAATTGTTTGATTGGTCCAGGAACATGACATCCAAATGATCAGCATAACAAACACATCTCTGTAATGTAAACTAACTCACTCAAAACCAATCCAACCTGAACCACCCACCTCTAAATCCAAAACCGAACCACTGAGAACTGATATCCATGTTCGAGTAAGATGAAAGATCCAAATTGAAGGATTGAGATGCAATTATAATAGCTCATTCCAAAGTTACAATATCCCCTTGGATAGACATGTACAAAGATGGAGCATCAGATTAAAGGATATCTCATGATCTATTCTCGCAGAACACCACAACTCTTCTACTCTCAACAGAATGATTTCATCATTTCTATCATATATCATATCAAATTCTGGAGGATGTCTACATAGACCATCACCCCCTGCAGTTTGGAAATGGAAGGTGGTAAGGACTCCTATGTTCCACTAGAAGAAAATAGGCAGAATTCAATGTGTATCTAAAGGTGGAAGGGAAAAAATCACAAAGGAGTAGTATAAGTAAATTAAATCATGAGAAATGAATCAATGGAAAGACATATAATTCATAATTTAAAATACAACCATGTTGACAGAAAAATGAAGTTCTTGTAATGAAGTAACAAGATCCACAACTGGCTGGAAATATAAAATAATTCCACCTAGGAATAACTCAACAAGTTACAGGTATCACTACTGTATAATAAGTATAATAAATAGTAAACTTGTGGAGAGAATTTGATACCAAGATACAAGGTGGGGAGAACATGTGAAGAGAAAACTTACTTAATGTCACAATATGAGTACTGCAAAATAAGAGGAGATAGTTTGGTAGAAGTGAATAGAGAGAGTTACATGTATCAGGAGATTGTATTGCATTCCTATTGGAGCAGAGTTGTTTTGATATGCAATTGTGCCATTTGATCATAAGGTATGTGGAAGCTCAAGACTTGTAGCATCCAAAAACATCTTTTTCAATACAAAGGGTGGCATGGAATGGGAGTAGCCATTTATGTGAGCAGTTAGCGACCCATATCACAACTAACAAAAATAATTCTACACTACAATCAGATCTTCTGAAATAGATGACCTATTTAACTAACAAATACTTTTGAAGCAAATAAGCTAGTGTGATACAATTATCACAGCTTTCTCACAGAGTATACCCTAATCCCAGCTTTGAGAACACAGTGGGAGAGGATTTATCAACTTGTTTGTAACACAGTAGTTGCAACGAGAATTACCTAAAGTAATATAAATGAGAAGAAATGTTTATGATATGACTTTGTACAAAGTCCAGGCTAGTCTAATAAGGTTGGTTGGTGTTTGAACGTTAGATATCCTCCTGGTGTGGTTAGAATTTAGTAGTATAAATGTCCAAAGTGTGTAATAGCTTATGAACACATACATACACAGCAAGATAAAATAATAAAAAAACCCAACAAATTCAAACCTGTGATAAATGACATTTTAATAAGGAAAAGAAACCCAAACTAATAACAAAATCCAATTAAAAACAATGCCTAAATTAAAAGGATTCTCAAAGGATTGTGGGATATAAATATACCCTGAGCTTTGGAGGTAACTGCAGAAGTATAACCTACTTTGTGGTTCAGGATACACCTTCTATTAATCTTAACCTCCATTCACTAGTCTCACATGAAGAAATTCATAAAATAAATAAAATCATTAAAAGAAATACATGTTAGATGATGAAAGTGTGTGCTCAAGCCAACAATGTTCAACATCTATATAGCTCTTCACTACTGAAATATCGGTGTAAAAATTGACATTCAATGGATTTAATGAAGAAATTCTAAATTAAATTATTAAAATATTTTGTGGTAAATATAAAAATGTATTGACTAAATTCGAGGTCTGTTAAAAAAGATACGTGGACTGTTTGTATTGCGTGGCTCCTGTTAGTTCCAGGGGAATCCACTTGGTGTCGCTAGGTTCGCACAGATCAGCTGATTACGACGCCATTTCCCGATTGCAGATATCTTCATTTGTGTATTAGCTTTGCAGTCTTAAGTGATGTGCGATTTTTCGTTTGGCAGATGTCAGAATGAATGATCTGATGGAGCAATGACTTGCTGTGAAATTTTGTGTTAAACTTGGAAAATTTGCGACTGAAACTTTTGCTATGCTTAACATGGCTTACGGTGATGTTGCTATGAAGTGTACGGCATGTTTCAAGTGGCATGAACGTTTTAAGGATGGTCGACAGTCCATTGAAGATGATGAGCATTCTGGACATCCTTCCACATCAACTGATGACCCACACGTCGACAAAATTAACACCCTGGTGCGGGCAAATCGATGTCTGACTGTCAGGAAGCTTGCTGAAGAGTGTTGGATATCAGTTGGATCTTGTTATGAGATTTTGACCGAAAAATTGAAGATGCACCACATTGCTGCGAAATTTGTGCCTTGGAACTCGTAAGTTTTTGGCCGAACACTCGATCACTGTTCTCCCCCCACATTCATCTGACCTTGCTCCTTGCAATTTTTTCTTTTTCCCCAAACTCAAAAGACCCTTGAAAGGAAAAAGATTTGAGACGATTCCCAAGATTAAGGCAAATGCGACGAAGGAGCTGGAGGACATTACAAAAGAAGCGTACCAGGACTGTTTCAACAAGTGGAAACACTGTTGGGATAAAGGTGTGCATTGGGGAGGAGAGTACTTTGAAGGGATCCCAGACCTGTAACTTCTAAATAAAGTACATTTTGTTTTATGATGTCAGTCTGCGTATTTTTGAACATCTCTCGAATAAAAAAGTAAAAATTAAGAAGTTTTTGATGGAAGTTTCTAATAGGTATTTTGTATTTAAAAGTATTTCTTCTAATTAAGAAATTAAAACATAAATAATAATAATTTGAATTGTAACTATGTTGTGATGCCAATTTTATATACTGACATACAATGATAACATTTATGCAATTAAATTTTAAAAATATCTCTCTAAAACATAGCGACCTGCTCACTGAAAGAGTGTCATAGAATAACAAGACCATAATTTCTTCTTTTAATTCATCTTACCTGAGAAAAACTCCATATGATACACATAAAACGGGCTACTGTATCTCTCTCTATATAGAAACATGGCAGATATTCTTCTACATTATTTTACAATTCAAATATTCCATTTTAGATGAGCAAACCTACAGAAGGTTTCATATTAATACGGTTGGCATAGTTTACTTTTGTAGACAATATTAATACTACTAACAGATTTGTTTTATTTTTAATATAAATTATTATATTTTTATTATCACATTTGCACTGCCATGAAATTGTTTGTAAAAATCAATCTGAAATATGTAGCTTTGCATTTCACGTGTTGAAACTTAGGTTTATTATCTTAGCACATGCACTGCATATTTACAAGACATTCCAACTGTATGTTACAGAAGTTAAATATTTTATCCATGCTATCAATGATGGTCAAACTTACTGTATCAGAAATAAATTTTAGTATGTGTGAAGTAATTTACACACTGGTTTACTCAATAATTTTTAATATCATACATGTCAATCATAGAAATCAGATTTCTTCTCCCAGTAGTTTTTGTCAGTTATTGATTTGCATGTAGAAACTTTATGATTTCCAATTGTTAACATAACTCATTATGACTAAAACATTGTTCAGATATTCTTGATGATGAGAAACCCACTTGAAGTAAAATGTATTCCAGAACGGCTAGTGTGGGTAGCGTCAATATCCATACCAGCCGTTCTGAGATACACTGTTCAGATATATCCTATCATCTAGTAATTATCAACTACAACTATGTGTCTATTATTTTTAATCACAAGGGATTAACTGTTAAAGCATTTTTTTTATTTTGGCATTGATACAAGTAATATGTTTCAAACCATTTTTATTTATTTATGTTTTCCTTTTTTCATTAAAGCACTCAACTTATACTGATAAAGCCTAAAGTAAATACAGCCTAACAAAGAGTGATTTTGTTGACAAAACAAAACTTGATAAAACTGAGTGCAAAATAACCTACTCATAGTTAAAAAATTCCCATTTCTTCTTGTTCTATGAATAAAACAATTATTTTTTATCATTACAACACCATGATTGAAATGAAGCATACAAAGATAAACAAGCATTTAAAAAGTCACAACTGTATTTGTGGTGGATGTTATTCAGAACAAAAATCATTTTTTCCGTCAACTTTTAACTAAACTGAGCTTAAATTACCTTTTTCTGATCTTTATGTATTACATTATACAATTGAAAAAACATCACATTTTTACATCAGTAGACAATAATATCACACCTTGACAATAGAAATTTAGAAACAATGATTAGCTATAATAGATAAAAACTATAATCGTATTTTGATTTGTTTTTGCTACTCCAAGGTAACCTGTAATGGCCATCTATAATTTAAAAGTGATTAGTTAATTGAATTACATTTTTACAAATGGCCCACAGCTTATAAAGTACAAGCGTGTTCAGTGAAAAGAATCAAACACACAACTTGCACATTGTGAATCAAGTGCTCTTATTATCAGGTGTTAGATAGGTCCTACTTCTATTGAATTTACCAGGTTTAAATTTGTGCTGGTTTATTCAAAACTGTTTCAATATTTTTTTAGGGGTTATGAGTTCCATTTTTATAGTCAGAAAAAATTCACATGTACAGCAGGATAGGATAGACCTACACAGTCAAGTACTGTAGTTAATAATTGTATGTCAAATATCAGTTAAGTAGATCTACTGCTAAACCTAGTCATTTTAAACTTGCATAACACAGTATATAAAAAAGATCTGTATATTTTTAATCAATAATGAAATACAGATTTTTTTTTTAAATGAAGTTTTTCCTTAGTTACAGGTTGACATAATTTAGTATAATCATTATACATCTTCCTTTCAAGTTTAATTTTTATAAATTAACATTCTATAAAACAAATAGAGAATTATTACTTCCTCAACTTCTGCTTCCAGAACAACTATCATTTGTCTGCTGTGGTTCAATTCTGCTTCCTTGGCCATAAGTTCCAGCTGAGAAGTGGAATTCTGTGAAGCCAGGTTTTGTGTCTGGTTCTCTAAAGAAGTGTTTTCTAGGCTGAGGTTATTGTACTGTTCCAAAAGCTCCATTCTCTGTTGTTCCTGGAAGTTCATTATTATGCAATTTGCATTTAAAACCAAAAGTGTCAAAACAAAATCAGGGAAAAAATTAGCTAAATGTACTTGAAGAAAACAAAACACTTGTGTTTTATGCTTCCTATAGTAAAATGCAAAATAGTGTAAGTCCTTTTACATAATTCCATAACTATGTATTACAAAGCACTTTTGTTAAATTTTAAAATTAACAGTAATAATTATTCAAAAGTCAGATAATTACAAAATATAAATATTGTTGAGGTGCATATATAAAAATAAAAATGGAATATATATGTATGGATAAACTTATGCAGGAAAAATTATACATGTTTTTCTAGTTTTGTAAAGTCACAAAACATACATGATAAAAATGGTGAAATGTAAAACATTGGTGAAAGTTTTACATTCAGTAATGCCTTTAAACAGAACATTAGTTCAAATATGAAGAAACACCTATTGCACAGACTGTGTTATTAATGATACTATTAAACATATGATGACAAGAGGTAAAACTGTAGCAGACTAGAACTTTAGCTTTGTAGCTGAACTTCATTTAAATTTAAATATCAATTGCCAAGACAAGACAAGGTAAAATTTAAACTATTAACTGTAGAGTCAAGACAAGGTCAAATTTAAACTATTAACTGTAGAGTCAAGACAAGGTCAAATTTAAACTATTAACTGTAAAGCCAAGACAAGGTCAAATTTAAAAACTACTAATTATAAAGCCAGGACAAGGTCAAATTTAAAAGCTACTAATTATAAAGCCAAGACAAGATCAAATTTAAAAGCTACTAATTGTAAAGCCAAGACAAGGTCAAATTTAAAAGCTACTAACTATAAAGCCAAGCCAAGGTCAAATTTTAAAGCTACTAATTGTAAAGCCAAGACAATGTCAAATTTAAAAGCTACTAATTGTAAAGCCAAGACAAGATCAAATTTAAACTATTAACTGTAAAGCTAAGACAAGATCAAATTTAAACTATTAACTGTAAAGAAAATGCAAGGCCAAACACAGGGTTAACATTCACGTTACTTACATAAGGATTATCAGCAAATATCAAACTTTTGTAATTTTAACTGATTTTCCAGTGATCAAAATTACAAACCAGCTAACATTTATCATTTATATATTTCATTTTATACTTTCAGTACACGGACTAATAACAATATTAGATTACACTTTTGTTGCTAAGCAACATTATATAAAAGCCATTGTTGGATTGCGTTATTACCAAAACTCACTGGCTTTTCTATAAATTAGAAAGTGCTAACTAATATACTACTGTGGGGTAGCAATACATGCCTTGTCATTTTTTACAGGCTATACTTCTATAATAATGTGTCTGTCTGTGATTTCTATATTTCTAAATATTAAGTTGCATAAACTGTTAAAGAAATGTAGGAAGTGTAAGATGTGCCACTTTTGGGATATAAACGTACCTAACAGGAGGCTGGCAGAGATACTGATAATAAAGTCAAAAGAAAAAAATAAGAGGCATACAGTGATCTCTTCACTTGATGATGTTAGATAAATGGATTGAGACGAGAAGGTTGAATTATGCAAAATGAAACAGAAAGTGAGGGATAAGATACAATGTGAATTTCTGCAATTATTAATACTCAGAACTAATTAGTTAGGTTAAATAATAAACATATCAGGGCTAAAGTTTAGTCATGTGCTTAACAATAAATGTATTAAGATTTATTCCATGAAACCGGTGTATAAGTTGTAAAATTTTTCATTCAGTTGGCTAACATATTTTATTTTCAAATAGATACATAAACATTTTAGGTAGTACCTATTCTACTCAACAACTACTCTTGTTTTGTTTATTCTGATTAGACTTACTAGCCTGTATGAAGCATTAGGTTATCAAGATATTAATGTCACTTAGATTAAAAACAAACTACTTGTATATCAAAATAAAACAGTTATTAAAATAAATAATCTCTAGCCTTATTGATGATGTTTTTCCATCTTACAATGAGATTGTTAATGCCTCAGTTAAAGAAATCACTTAACTTTGAAAAAAATATGCCAATGTCCTGTTTAATACCTTCTATATTTGCGTACATTTTTCTGCTAAGATGGTGTTGCAGTATGGTAATCTGATGGTGCCATATATGGAGAACATGGTGGGAGGGGGAGAGCTTCCCAATCCAACTCCATAACTGTTGCATCATACCTTCCACATCTAGAAGTGCCTTGTTGTGGAAAAGAAGAACACCTTTGACTGATGAGTGAAGGACATTTCTGATGAAGGACTTGATTTCAATGTTCCAGTTGCTGATTGCAGATATCTACATTGACAATTTGCTATGAACTGAGGAGTTCAAAATGAATTATTCCTTTGACGTCCCACCAGATGCAAAACATCACTTTCTGTGAATGGAGTCCAGGTTTTGGGGTTGGAAGTAGTTTTTGTCTAGATTTGAGTCATGTTTTTTAGCATTTAATATTAGTATAAAGAATATTTTTTTCATCAACAATGACAATTCTGTCTAAAAATGGTTCACACTCATTATGCACCAGAATAGGTAAAGCAACATTCACATTCAGAAACTGATGACCATTGGAGAGTTTATGAGGCATCCAAACACCTTCCTTCTGGTGTCTTCCCATATTTCTTAGGTGTTAATGCACTGTTTCATAAGAGACGTACAATTTGAGGCCCATTCACAAGTGTGTTGCTTTTGTTTAGACTCAACAAGTGTCTTCAGAGCATCCATATCAATTCCAAAATGTCGGCTCAAACCATCACAGTTTATAAGGTTAAAGTCACCTGAACCATTGTTGGCACTTACGAATGTTCAAAACATTTCCATAAACATCTTTGATATTCTTTGTGGCTAGAGAGAGGTTCTTTCTCTTCCTGTATTCAAACAACATTACATGCTGAAAGTGTATTTTGTTGTTTGCCATCACTATAAGGCATTAGAGTACACTAAATTTTAAACATTATATAGGCTACACTAACACGATATTTAGGCAGTTCATTTAACTTTTATAAGTATTGTATGTTTCTTTGGGATGGTTAATGAAAATGTTCCAAAACACTACATTAGTTTTTGAAAACTTAATACTTATGTGTAGCTTGTTCCTATTGAGATCCAAAGAAAATTTAAAACAGTGGTTTTGAAACACTTATTTTAACAGATCTACCTTTATGTTTAGAAGTTCCTCGACACGAGCAACTTCAGTGACATATTCCTGCACCTCTCTCTTCAGCCTTTGCTGTTCATCCACTGCATATTGTAATTCTTGTGATATAGCCTGATACATAAAAAGATACCTGTAATTCTTCACAACCTAATTTATCGAAAATCAGACAAGTCTGTGCAAGTCCTACTTAACAGCAAACAATAAGTCTTGTAAAACAGTATAAATTTGGACATTTGTAATTAATACCATTTCATACAAGTTGTTGGTAACTTTATTTGTATTACTTAGGCCTTGCATTTCACCAAGTTGCATTGATGAATTTTAAAAAAATATTCCATTAAATACACAATACTATTCATACTCATGGTATTCACAGTAACACTGTTCAGTACCTATTACATCTACTCTGGCACTAGAAGTGTCAGTATCATGTTTAGAAAGTTACATCACAGAGTTAACAGAAAGGTTTATGAAAAAAAAATTCAGTTGGATTTCAAAAGACTTAGAAATTTGAGTTAATTCATTATGAAACTGAAAGTTATTTGTATAGTTAAATAACCTAACAGAATAATATTTTATTTATTTATAAATATAATACATCGAAATTATTTTCCCACCTAACAAAACACATTCTGATCACCTCAGGGGGAAATATGGTTAATAAACAATGGTATAATTTAGTATTCTAACCTGGTATTCTTTAGTCATAGTTGCCAGGTCCTCTTGTAGTCGATGGTTTTCTTGGATTGCTGAATTCTGCATTTGCTCAGTATCTTTTATCTTTTTCTCTCTGATATCTAACTCTTGCTGTAAACTTCGAATTTCCCGATCTTTTCCTCTGATCTGTTCTTGAAGTTTACTAAGTTAAATTAGGAGATAATCAGAAAGAAAGTCACTCTAGATGCTAAACAAAGAATAATTTTTGTTACAGACTCTATATAAGACATTAAAAATAAAAAAAAACAATCAGTTTAGCATTAATTTCTGTATAACCATTTTACAAACAAGAATAACAGCAACTGAGAATTTTAAACAAATTCATTAAAACTTAAGCAACACAGAGACAATGTTTGATCATTTTTCTTGTTAAACTAAATCACAGAAAATTACTGACACAATAAACAAATCCAAGAATGATGTTATGTTTACAATAATAGTTCTACATGAGTTGTCAACATTTTTAATTATATACACATACTCTGCTTGTTGTTCCATCATCAATATAGTTTTTTTTGTGTCTTTTAGCTCTTTATCCTACAAAGAGAAGAAAATGTTGAATAAAGCATATTCTTACCATCCTTATCCTATAGAATCACTTATGTATGCATCTACAATGAGCAGTTAATGTAATAACCTAAGTATATTTAACTTACTACAAGAAACAGAAAGAAATAGAGCATTAATTAAAGTGTGTTACCATTCTTTACTAAAACATGCAACCATAAAATAGTATTCAATGTAACAAAAATCTATAACTGTGTTTTCTAGAACCTATATTAAAGTCATTACAAATCTGAAAGTTGTGTGTGTAAATAATCTACCAGTCAGCTCATTATGATGTTTAAAGTTGATTGTGTACATAACCTACTAATTAACTTATTACAAAGTTGAAAGCTGTTTCTCTAAATTATCTGCTACTTGCCTCATTATAGAAGTGTAAGGTATTTGTCTGAACAAGTTACTGTCAACTCATTAAGGAAGTGTGAGGTATTTGTGTAAACAGTTTACTGTCAACTCATTAAGGAAGTGTAATGTATTTGTGTAAACAAGTTACTGTTTACAAAATCTGGTTTTATTATTAATTGATTATTTAATTGTAAATATTGAACTTCTCAGTTTGTAATAAACTCAGATCTTGTAAACAGAACAGTATTCTATTCAAAGTACACATTAGATTCTTCTGTAACATCTTCATAGTAAAATGTTGCTGATTTCTTGTTCTCTGCAAGTTTGTATCACAAGGTACATCTTTTCCTTAAATAAGTTTAACAGCATTAACGATGTTTCTTCAGTAACTGAAAAATATAATTATTAAAATAATGAAACTGGATGTGACCCAGACTGGTGAAATCTATCTTCTTAACCCTTACCTTATTTGCATCATTCAACTTAAATGATTTAACAATAAAAATATTACATGAAAGCTATCCTGAAGTTCACTTGGTCATAATTCAAAGTTATTATTCTGATCACAAGATAAAGGGTTAAAGTATTCTTCAATCATTACTTTGGTAAACCAATCAGTTTCTTCCTTTGTATACCAATTAGATTTTAAAATAAAACAAAATAGTTATATAGTTAGTTTTTGTTGGCAAGCAAAGATTTAAAAGTTTTTTAGGACTTTGTAAACAGTTTAAATATAACAGATATTTAAAATCCCAATATAAGTGAACCAAACCTGAATTACAAAGTTTTTAATAAGGTAAATAATCCTGACAAAAGGTGATATATTACATACATGATATTTACAATGTTAATACTAACAAGTAACAAAATGAACATTTGGTGATAACCTTTTTATTTAATGTTTGATGTGCTTCCACTAAATGTTCAGCTTTACTATCAGCTTCAGACTGTATCTGGTCTTTTTCTCTGTCTAAAGCTGCAACAGTGGAACGAAGCCTTGCTTGCTCATGTTTTTGTTCTTCGATCAATGAATTCAGGTTATCTAGAAAACATTTTAGAAACAATACTATATTCCCTAAAGTCTGATAGTAAAATATTTGAGATTCACAATCAAAATTTCTTCAAAATCCTAGCAATGTAAAAGGACTCCCTCTTTTCACAGCTGATTTTGTACCATTTTCTCCAAGATGGCAAATTCTATTAATTACTTTTCAGACAATGAGTTGCCAGCATTTTAAATATTACAGTTATTTAGAAATCCCAATGTAAGTGAACCAAAGTGAACTACATTTACACTTGATGGAACTACAGAGAAATTCAAGTCCATTCTTTAACCCTCACACAGCAGGAATGTTGGAGGTAGTGGCACCAATTAATGATAGTCGTTGTTTAAGGGTTAAGATAGAAAAATAATATTTACTAAATTTTGTACATAGCATGAATCTCTGTAAGTACACATTTCAATGTTACCATGCTTGTATTACATCTTTCAATGCAGTTTTATTAATTTATTACATACCACTTCAAGAAACATTTATATGATTGTTGAAGAAACCAATGTCTCTAGAAATATTTCTTCAAACAAAAGTTCTTTACTTTTCTGTGCCAGAACCTTTGTAAATAGTTTAGTGTAAAATAACAAAATTGATTTTATGGATTATTTTATAGACATACAAATAAGGGGCCAGATGTAGAAATACAAATTTATTTAGTTATCCTAACTTTCCTTATTAAAACTTACAAATTTTTAACTTCTGGTGTCTGTTCCTCCACAACAAGTAGTTTTTAAGATAAAATATGGTGTTTGTACTTGAATTAAAGTAAGTTGTATCATTTTTATTTTCAAACTTTTGTCTGTTTTGATGACACTACTTGTGTTCTACATACAATTTGTATGAATTTAAAAAAAAGATGATCTTTTGTTCTCATAGTATTAAAATTTACACATATAAAATAATTAACATTTAACAGTGCTGTTAACGTGATTCCCACTTACTGTTTTGTTTCAAACCTTTTTATGCAAACAAACATGGTATTTTTCAACTGTTATACTACTAGAGTTATTTTAAATACACATTATTAACCATTGGGCTACTCTTGTCTGTTATTTATACAGTGTACCATTGTAGGTAGTAGTGATAACATTATTTAATAAGATTGTTAAAGGAATGACAAAGGTACAAGGTAGGCAGTCTTTGTATAATTTAAATATAGTTTCATTTTATGTGAACCTATAAATAAAAAGGTTACTATTATTGTTGTTATGAAGTTATAAGTAAATCAATGATTTTAATAAGAAGATTTTATATATATGATGTCACTGTAGCAGGTACTACATGCTCCACATTATGGATATCCCTAAGTATTAGACAATATTTGTAACATCAAATTAATAAATATTTTAAATCTCAGTACTGTTTCCATACTGAAAGCAAAGGGACATTTTAGGAATGAGATTTAATTAATAAATTTTATATGTAATGTCTTTAACAGTTGTTCGGTCAAAACTTGAAATCATCGGATATTCATAAAATGTTTCATCTACTATGTTTCTTTTTTTCCCCTAACTTCTATAGAAGAAAAGAGCACTCTTTGAACAAGATAGATGAGTAATGCTTTCATTTTTAGTTTACTTACTGATTAAAGATTATTTTATTACAAGTTACAGCCTTTAAAATATGGAAGATTGGATATTTGAACAAGTAAATTTCAATCAGTGGTGTACTTGACATCACATCAGTAATCAAAATGTTGAACCTGTTTTAAAACAACTCTTTTCCAATCATAAAATCCCTAACTTGTAATAAAATAAGAAAGGCATTGTTTCACTGACATACTGATCTGTTGACCATAGAGACATGAAAGGTTTATAGGCTATTTCTTTAGACATTCTACTTAAAACCTCTGAATGAAAGAATATTACTCAAAACTGCAAGTTCACCTAATCACAGTTTTATTCCCCAATATATTTTCCTAATTCTTGAACAAAATCATAATAAAACCTGAATACTCAATAGCTCAAAAATTGTTTTTTGAATGAAATAATGAATGAATCAGTGAATACTATAAAAGTAATATGCTTTCTGAAAAATGTACATATGTATTTATTCTTCAGAACATAAATCAAATTCCTTGTTCAAAATGAGTTCAACCAAATCAATGCACAGAATCTGAGCGAGCCTCAAACATGAAAACTTCAAAAAAATTATGGTCATAAAAGTAATTCCTCTAATGATAAAAAAATACCTGCTGAGCTGTTAAGTTTGACACCACAAAATAATGTTATTCACAACCATTGATCACACATTCAATCACAGTAAATATTTTTACAATTTTAGTTTCATTCTACAATGATACAATGCAACAGTTCATTTACAGAAAGATAACTGGAAAAAAGGAAGATAAATGCAGTGATGTTCTTGAACAAACCTGCCCATACGTCAACTATTTCAATGATTAAATGAAGACCTCAACATTGATTGACTGATTTTCAAGTAACAAAATGTACAAAGAAATATCTTACCTCATATAACAAATCTACACTTGAACAAAAAAAATTGAATACCAATTTCTGTCCAAAGATATAATTACTGAACTTAACATTTTTTTAACTCAAAAATATATTTCTAATAACACTTACCTCTTCTCTCATTACAGCTATTACCTGACTGCTAGGGATTTTTCTTTACTCGTCTAAGCATTTGTCCAATTTTTTCTCACTTGTTTCAGTTTTTAAATACCACTTAATTATACTTGGAATTATTTGTTTCATGACACACTCATCTATGTCACTGTGTACTCATTCAAATAACGTTAACACTTTTCTTGACCCTTTCTCAGTTTGTGGTCATGATGACCTTTTCATTACAGCAGGGCAGGAAGAGCAGCATACTATGATGGAGATAAGTATTATTACAAGAAAGAAGATGGGGCTAGAAAGGACATTATTCATACAGAAAGCATCTGCACAAATTATGAGTGTGTCAATAGAAGATTGGCACCCTAGTAGGAGAGGAACCAGAGTACATTCAGAACAGGTAGGCTGCTTACCCAGAACTTAATTCACCTGTGGGTGGAATTTTACATGATTTATCATCACTACTGTCTAGACCCCAATCAGATAGTCATGGTTCTACTGCTTGGGGCTTAAATTATAGGGCCATGGCCCCTGTATCTCATTTTGGTGACTGGGGCAATTGGACCTCAATATACAGTGGATCTCAACATGTAGCCACAGTGATGCATTCCAAGCTACCAGAATCACAATGAGAAAGTAAGCATCACTGAAATGGACAAACCTCCTCCTTGACATGAAAAAGTTTAAAAGGCAATACTCCAAACTTGGAATAATGGAATCTTGTAAGTCTTACCCAACTAAAGAAATAGAACTTGTTTGGTCTGGAATTATAAATACTCATCCTCACTACCTAACCATGTGAGTAAAGTAAATTCCACTTGCCTCTGGAATTATGTCAAGAATGTGCAATAAACCGTACTCAACCACAGACCTAGGATGGGACTACACAGTATTTACAGACAACAGATCATTTTCCACGAACAATGTACTGAACCAATATGGATCAAAAAGAAAGGCCACATTCAACCCAAATAGATAGCCAAACATCAATACTAAACTAGTATTACGAGTAAGCTTCCATATATTTTATATACAAAATTATATAAATTATAAAAAATTCTCAACAAGTGGGTTTCTCGACATCACTGAAGCTTCCATGTAGACTGGTGTCTTTCCAACTGAAATCTAGGAACTCAGGTAGGATGACCCCAACTTTGCCCTCTTGTTCAAAAGTGAAGGAAATTAATGGTTTGGAAGAAGAGACTCTGTCCATCATCCCACCAATTGGAAAACAGGTGTAGCAAGGATTCTCTAGCTCCATTAGCAAACGTTTGGAGGTGCACATTAAGGTGCAATAGGTGAACCAAGTTCCCTAAAGTTTTAAAAGTGAACCAACTTCAATTTATTCATTCTAATGATCAGCAGGGATGAGCAAAATCCCCTTTGCTTTAATCACGATAGTCCATGAGTGGTGATCTAACAAAGTACAGTAATATAACCCATTCAGCCTGTAGATTGTCTTATGAAACACCCCACTTCTACAGTTTGTTGTAACTTAGATAAAGTATATTGAATTAGTGGCTGCTATAGCAGAATTTGTTAGATAAAGGCATGCAACATACTTAGGCAACACTTCTCAGAGAATGGGATTCTGGGAAAATGAGGATAGAGATCCTGAAATAGAGGAAGGAAAATACTCTATATAATCTAGCAAAAGTGATTAAGATAGCTATGGAGGGTACTCTAAAACCCTCAGATGAAGATATTGTCAGATCATTTAAATAATGTTAGATAAAACTATTAGGGCAGATCTACATACCACTCTGCAAAATATCTTTCAGCAGGCAATTCAATTGGGCTATTAGGAACATAGAAATGTGATTAAACATGATTTGCAGAAGATTCCTCACCTTCAAAGAGAGCCCAGAATAAGAGAGTTGTGAATCAGTTTCCCATAATTTATACCCAATTACATTAACTACATTACTAATCAGATTTAGATCATTATGTTTAATGAGAAATAGTGATCAGAAAAATAAGCAAAAATAATTTATTCCCTTCCATGCATGACAGTTTTTTAGGTAAGAGGATCAGTTTGAGGATGCAGATGTCCTGTGGACAATCAAGGTAAACTATTCCAACTGGTGATGTATGTAGGTCAACAAAATTAAAAAATAAACCTTCAGTTGAAGATGATACATGAGATATGAGACTAAGGATCTCAAAAAGGTGTTAAGAAAATGCATGTAATGCCACTTTAATATACCAGTGAGGCAACTGTAATGGTTGTCTACGACAAAAGATCCACAGTGACTCAATATTTTGTCATAAGTATTGAACAGTAGTTGATAAGACCAACTTATACAGGGTGATTGTGGCAGATGCAAGATCTCTTGCCATAGAGCTAGGTCCAAAATAACTCATATGGTTAGAACTTCTGTTCAAAAGGAAGGGGGAGTTCAACCTTTTTTCAATACACCATTGCTGATAGTTGTATCATTTCAACTGATAAATGTCCATTGCAGGACTAAGTAAAAATGGAGACAGAAAAATGGTAATCACAGAAATTAAACCATGATACACTGCAAAGGATTGCATAACTTCTGTGCCAGAAGCTTGAGCTTCTGAAAAATTGGGTATACTGTGTCATATCATCACTGTCTCCAAAAATGTGGCCAAAGAAAAAGTGAACACTTCAGAAGGTACTGCAGAATATAAACCAGGATGTAGCTACCAATTTGATGGTATCAACAGGACCCAACAATGGGTTAGAACAAATCATAGTTAGCACCTTGGGTTACATTTGAATTGAAAGGAAGGCCTAGAGTTGTAATCCCATCTTGTCCTGATGAAATGCATCCACTGCTGAAGTCTAAAAGATGAGGTGATAGAAACTAAATTTCCTCTAGTGGGGTGTTTCAATGAGTAGCAAACCCACTAATCATCAGTGTTGCAAAATGAGAGCCAATCCAACATACTTTTGCAATATAGGGTTTATTCTGTTCAGAAAAATCTGTTTGTGTTTCAGACAATTTATCTGCTACAGCAGTCACCACCTGTGGAACATGGCAAGCTAGTAGGGTGATATGATAGGAGTGGTCCTGAGAAAGGAGGTCCATGATGTAGAAAACAAGATCTGACCAACTGCCTTATCAATGGGAAATGCAAAACATCATCAAGGAATTGTCAAAGTGAAGCCTGAAGATACTCCCCTTAATAAGCTCAGATCATGATGCATTGCTTTTTGAAAAGAAAGGACTAAAATATTGTGTTGGAAAATCTTGTCATTCATGCATATACTCCAGAATTCCTGGTATGATATAAACATCTTATTCCTGAAGTGAGAACTTTGTGAAGAGATGGAACCCTGGATGAGGTAGTGGCAGAAGAACCCATATCTTAGTAGTGTCCCAACTTGACAGCCCCTTGAGATCAAAGAATGATTCTGACTAACTGAATCAATATTTATAATCTCTTGATCACATAAAGGCAGTTAAAAGGATCTTTTATGTGCTCCTCCCAAAGGCTTCAGGGATTTGAGAGATGCTCACATTCCCAAAACAGAAAGAATTGTCAATACAGTGGAAAAGTTAGTAAGAATCCAGCTTCCTGTTCCATAGCGTGCTGCCAAAAGTGAGTCAGAAAAGCCCAAATGAGATTGATTTGTTCCAAGATATTTAATTACTATGGACGTAACAGAATATTTTGATATAAAAAAACCAAAAAAGTTTCAGTGTTTGAATCATAGTCTCAGAGTAAGATTCTTTGCTTTAACCATAAACTTCATTGGCCTGTGTACTCCACTTTCCACTGCATTTCTCAACATAAAATATATAACTTGTGACTGGTAATAACAGTCAAAGCTCCAACAACTAGCCTCCTCCCACCTTTCCTTCACAGAAGTGACATTAGTAACTTGCTCATTATGAAAAGGTAATGAATAATATAATGATTACAAAGGCTCTACTGAAAAAATAAGTATTTCTATAGAATCCTACTGCTAAAAACACTGTGGTTTCATAAAACTAAAATATGGTTAAATATACAAAAATTGATAATTGACTAATAACAAATGGAAATTTCTACACTTATCTGTAAAATTTCCATGAAGTCCATTTTACCATGTAACTCCAGATAATGCTGATAATGAAGTCTAAATTATTTTTCCACAACAGAAGTGCTGGAAAGCCTTCACATTTCCACATAATTTTTATTGGATAATTACAATATCACAACTACACTATTGGTAATTTTGAAATAACATTTTTGGTTAATAAACATAGGTTTACATTCAAGTTTATATGTTTTTAAAAAGAATTTGGCACATTGCAAGATTAAAAAATAAACTAAGTAATAAGGAAAAAGAATGAAAGTAGACTTTTATAATCACCAAAGGTTTCATTAAGAATAAGTGAACACAGATATTTATTGCATCTCAAATGACAAAAGTGGGGTAAACTGATTAAAACACCTGAAAGTCAATTAAAATCCAAGGATATAAATTCTTATAAAGATAGATTTACTTTGTTATAA
Organism: Carcinoscorpius rotundicauda; assembly: GCA_011833715.1. Taxonomy (NCBI): domain Eukaryota; kingdom Metazoa; phylum Arthropoda; class Merostomata; order Xiphosura; family Limulidae; genus Carcinoscorpius; species Carcinoscorpius rotundicauda. The sequence goes on along the minus strand of CM022399.1, from coordinate 67,224,044 downwards.
TAAAATCATTTTTTTGAAAAAGTAACAAGTACCTATCTACTCACGAAACAAGGGAAGATTACAACAACCAACATAGCTAATAAAACTATACTTTTAATATTCTTTTCACAGTTTAAAATTGATTCAGCTGTTATTTAACATTTTTGTAAATCAGGAAAGATCACTCTAATGATGATACTTTGAAGAATAGATAACTTTAACTAACCAATCTCGTTTTGAAGTTCTTTGAACTGTTGATCAGTGTGGTGACTTTCTTCATCTTTGGTTGCCAGTTTCTTATGAAGCATTTCTAGAGACTGTTCTGCTTGTTCAACTAAAACCCTTTGAAAATAAAGTTCATACAATTTTTTTTTTTCTAAATAGGTACATAAATAACTTAATTTAACTTATTTATTAGCACATATGAATTGAATGTAAATTTATATATCTATCTATTTGCAGAATATAGTTGCTCCAGTTCCCACATGCATGGTATGCTTGGTATGGATGGATGGGCTGAGAAAATAATTGCTGCCTATTCATTCTATTCTTCTATAATGCTTACAAATAACTGCTATAGTTAAGTTACAACCCTATTTGAGCACCTGAATGTCATTACCAAGTATTTCACTGCTTGTGAGATTCTCAAAATCACTGAAGTGTTGCTAAAGTGAAAAACAGTGAACAATCTATATAACCAAAGTGTTTATCTTTTTTCTTTTGGCTAGAGTAGGAGAAGAGTTAGGTTTTTGCAAGGGCTTTAGTATGAAAGAAAAGAATTTCAAAAGAACTTGGGAACAAACTAACACTGAGTATGACAGTAGTTAGTATGTAGGGATGGGCTATGAAAATAATGACCTTCACATTCAATCTATTACTCTACAATGTTTACAAATACCTGCTAACTTTCTGTTATGGCCTCATTTGAGTGCCTAACTGTCATGAAGCATTTCACGTCTTGTTTAAAAGTATTATTATACTATTCTTCTACCACACGTTATTTTTGTTGGGAAATAGTAAAAAGGAAAACTACTATTTATCAGTAAGTTCAGTTTATAATCATATATCATTTCTATGTTTCTTAAATAACCATTTAATTTTGGTCACTAGGTATCAGCACAAACAGACCTCTCTTTAATCTTATAACTACACCCTACTTATGTTGTAAGCAGGTATCCAACTCTCCTGAAGTTCCTTATAAAAATAAAACAAGTCAATAAAATATTTTTATATTCCTCTAAGATTATGTAATTTTAAAAAATCACATTTATTTTTTATTTTTTCTACTATTTATAATAAAATAATCGTTACTTAATGTAGTTACAAGTACTCAGAATCAGAACAGTTCACAGGCAATGTGATTTTCATTTTGAGTACAGAAATACTATTTATCTTATAGTTAAAAGATAACTATATATAATTATTATCTTATATTTGTATAATTTCTAGAGATCCCTAAATGAATAAATGTATTTTAAAGTAAATGTTAAAATTTTATTTTCAATTTTCTCTATTATATCATTAACTCCAGATATTATCACTAACATATTGTGTAGTGATTTGATTAAATTTAAGAACCAGAAATATGTTCTTATATTTTAAATGTTTTGAAATCTTCTTCATTATATATATAATTTCACATCTTTATCTTTTCACTTATAGTTTATTTTAGTTTTCCTTTCTAACTCTTTATCGTTTTGTTTTTTTTCATGCAGGTATATGATAACCTCTTCCTGTCAATGCGATCCCACAGTTGTAATAATTATTACAGGGCGAAGGTCATCCTACAAACTCTTTCACTCACACTTGCTCGTGTGAATGATGCTATTTTGCTTAGACATTTTCATAAGTCAAAATGCATTGAGATAAATGTATACAATCATCGCTTTTTCGAATGTGCAGCTGTAAAAATAAACAGTACATGATTAATCAAAATATAAATAAACATAAAAGCTAAATGAAATCTAACAGATGAGTAAATTAATACATATAACGCAAGAAACATTTGCCAAACACAAGCTACACTTTAAAAGAACAATAGATACAGCTTCTTTTCTATCTCATGCTACAAATCTGTATACTGCTAAATGTCTCTTCAGGCTATAACTGAATAGTGATATCGTTTTTTTATTGGTTGTGAGCTTGTCATTCAACTTCTAATTGTCACATAGCAACAAAGCTTTAACCTTGCAAGTGGGCGTGGCTGACTTCAAACTTAGAAATATGAGAATGTAAAACTCTTCATCAAGCAATTCTTGGAAATTTTCCAGATGCTAATGAAAGACAGGTGAAAAATCAATATTACCATGAATGCCAATAGTCTTTATTCTGTTCTCACAATATCACATATAACAGCTCATAAAGTGTAGACTTGTGACCACAATCAAATCACGTGACAGCAAAACCTGCTCTTTCAAATATTTTCTTTTACAATAAAGGGGTACAATTTAAAGATAATATAAAACCTTAAGTTATAAAATACTTACTGGTTTAATATTAACAATATATGCTACCATTGAATTATATGAATAAAAAACACAGCCAACTTTATCAACTTACTTCAAAGAGAGGGGAAAAGTAACAAAAAATATTTTGCAAAAATTAATTATGATGTAGGGACAACAAAAGTTATGGAAACAAAGTAGGGAGGAACAGAAAAACTATGAAAAAATCTTTAGATATGGAGCTGGTAAGTAACCAAGACAGTCTTATTATTGCAAGTAACCCAAACAATCTAATTATAGTAAATAACCCAGACAATCTTATTATAGCAAGTAGCCGAGACAATCTTATTATAGCAAGTAGCCGAGACAATCTTATTATAGCAAATAGCCGAGACAATCTTATTATAGCAAGTAGCCAAGACAATCTAATTATAGCAAGTAGCCGAGACAATCTTATTACAGCAAGTAACTGAGACAATCTTATTATAGCAAGTAACCGAGACAATCTTATTATAGTAAGTAACAGAGATGATCTTATTAGACAGTACAGCACTATTCAGCTTAGATGTTTTCATTCAAACAAAAACTCATGAAACTGACAAGAATTCAACATTATAGTTGTAGATAAAAGTTATTATAGAAAGATGTAGTGATTTTTGTATGGTTTTGTATATTCGTCCTTAACTTTTTTCCATACTTCTTAGCATTATCCTTCCCTACGTCATATTTAATGTTTGCAAAATTATTTTTATTACTTTTACATATATACTAGCTGAAGTAGCCTTTCGTTGGACGAGTGGAGCAAAAACTTGTTTTTAACAAAAGTGGAATGAAATATATAAAGGTCCCAATACTGAAAAGAAATATTTAATTTTTCAAGAATTCTACTGATAAAAAATTAGATGGGGGGGATTTCAATTATTTTATTAATGGCTTCATTTGATAAGCTTATTAGGTAGTTCCTGCAAATTAGTGTCATGCTACTCTTATTACATGTTTTAGTGTCTGCATGCATTTTAAGCCATTAGCAAAGAACATTACCTCATTTGTGCAGCAGCTGTTTTTTGTTGGTTAGCCTGCTCTTCAGTTTTAGAAAGCTTAGACTCCAAGCTGGTAATCTGTACATTCATTGTAGTCACCAAAGCTTTGTATGAAGAAATGCTTGATTCATGTTCAGATTTCTGTTTTTCAAGCTGTAAAAACACAAGTGTTCTTGTTAATGTTAAAAAAAATAATAAATTATTGAGTGAGTTAACCCTTTGCACTCAGACTCATTTATCTTACATCATGATTTACACAGTTACATTTAAAACTTAAGTAAACAACTTCATCACCAATGTACGTGAATAAAATAGGCACTAAAAACACTGTTTATAATTCAAATTTGGATGTCATCATAGTTGTAACTTTTTCATTTCAAAAACAGAAATAATTCATGATGAAGAAAAACCCACTTGAAGTAAAAATGTATCTCAAGACGGCTGGAATGGGTATTAAAATTTTTGCTAAGAAAGCAGAGAACAATTTTGACCTTTCTAGGTCATCTTCAGTTTAACCTGAAGATGACCTAGAAAGGTCAAAACGTTTTTCTCTGCTTTATGAGTAAAAGTGTCAAGTGGGCCTGAGATATAAAAACAGAAATACTGAAATTCCCAAACTTTTCTGTATCATATGACTTATCTGAGCTCATATTTATATATGTAAAAATGGCTCAAGCCATATTTCTAATTGGTTGGATACTACAGCAAGTTATTTTTTATGGGCTACACAATTTTAAGTAAGAATCTAAACTCTGAAACTGTCGACTTAGACAATATCTTCTTCCTTTGAATTTTGAGGCTATTTGCCAACCAACTTTACATAGCTGACAAATTTTTATAACCAATAGAAAAATCAAATTATTTTCTACATATATCTTACATGTTTTCCAGTCATAACCATCCATTAGCAGAACTGAGATATGATTATCATAAGTTACTGCTCTGAATTATAAAATAATTTAACCTATTCAGAAAGCCAGATAAATTATGGTAAAGTTAGAGCATTTCATTCTAGCAACTGAAACATACTGTTTAGTCTAACAAGCTCACTTAAAAAGCTGCACAAATTTTGTTTGAACACCCAAACTTGTAAGACTCAATCAAGTTAATTGAAAAAGGTCTATGTTCAAACCACTTGAATACACAGTGAGTGCTACAAATCCTTGTTTTATCTACAGTTTATTGTTATATAATTGTTAACAAAAGTAACTAATATTTAAGAATAAAAGACTTATCTGCTTAGTTTAATAAAACTTTAGTAAAATGTCTAAATTTATAATAGTTAAAGCTTGTGTGACATGAAACTTCACAATGAGGTGTTCATCTTAGCTTTATGGGAAATAGTTAGTGGAATACTAGTGTGATTTATTGTTTTCAAGGCTTGAATAACCGTTCCAGTCATACAAAGCTGAGCAACAAAACAATATAATTAAAACAAAGAATGTGTGAAAAAGTTGAACTCTTAAGACAAGAAACTTGGATCTTTCTGATCAGTACTGTAGTCAATATAGTGAGAAAAACAATGGCATTATTCACATTTTTGAATTTTTCAATTGGCTGTAAATTGATGATTTTGTTATAGTTAGTATTAGGGTTAAGAAAATAATAGAGGAAATGGAAAGTTTCACAAAAATACAAACAAAAACAATATGTTAACAATTTATAGAATTAGCTAAGAATACTACAGGGTGGTCACTAGAAAAGCGAAAAATTTGATGGTCAGATGAGATCACGAATAAAATGCGTGCTTATTCATTTCTATTTTGATTTCTTTACGTCATGAATAAAATGCATGATTTTAATCATTTTGAGCATCTATGAGTGTAATATAACATATGCCTTTTAAAAACTTTGTAAAAGTTATTCTTTGCAAAAATAAATAGCTGTTTGACAAATTTTCCGCTTTCCTAGCGACCACCCTGTACATACAGTAATACCAACTCCGGTAAAACTGTAATGTAAGGAAATATGAATATTGTTGAAAAAGCACATGTTCTTCCTCTAGTAAACTCATTTGTTTTCTGAAGTTTGAAATTGTAGTTATAAAAGCATATTTAAAAGATTACACCATGCTTTCATTATTTTGTGGCATACTTTGTTTGTAGTATTCTAAAATAAAGTCTAATAATAGTTATTCAGTAAGTTCTGTTTACTTACTTCTTTAATGTGAGATTTAAACTGATCAATCTCCTTTTGTAGTGTCTTCTTTTCAGTTTGATGGTCTTCTTCTAACACCTGACAAATATTTGCTTAATTCTTTAAATTTATCAAAATTAGCTAATAATAAAAAAATTCTCTAATGAAACAATTATTTCATCTATGTGGAAAGTTATAATTTCTCCATACTGAAGATGTATTTCCAATAGGTATTTAACTTCTCTTACATAAATATCCATTCTTGTCCAATGCTGTTCTCTATACGAAAAAAAACAACTTTTTATGCATGTCACAAGCCATTTATCTTCCCTCCATTAGAACTGACTGATTTCAGTGCATCTCTCATGAAAATCATCATGCTTTAACCTTCCACCAATAAGAATGTGGGATACTCTCGCAATGCACATAACTCCTATTCAATTCTACCAAACTATCACTGAGTTTTAGCTGAAGATGGAAGCACCAGTTTTCAGTGTGGAGGAAGGATGGAAAGTGTGAATGGAGGTAAGTACCTTTCTGAAATACATTTTCAGTATAAAAAATTTATAACTTCCAATATGATACATTACCTCTGCTCCCATAAATAGCTAGAATCTCACAACGATCAGGTGGAATGTACGATGAAAAGAAAGCAACATCCTTCAAAAGTATCAATAGGATACTACCTAAGAGGAGACAAATATATTCTAACATATGATGTTGGGAACACACTTGAACCAGGTATAATCTTTGCCCATCATAGAAAGATGTTACACATATGGTTGAAAAAACAATGAGCACATTCAAGTGGAAGAGAACTAAGGGCAGATTGGAATCTGAGCTACATAATAATTATGCAAATCTATCCAAGAGAATTTAAAGGTGGGAAAAATTAAAAGGATGTGTCCCAGGTGTATAATGGTTGGAGTGCAATTGACCATACCTGGCAAATCAACTACATTGATAACCACACTACAGGAGATTAACATCCATGAGAGGGTAGGAAAGAGGATCATATCATTTTAATTTGAAGGCCAGTGCAAAATAAGAACCTTCAAGACCAATGAATAGAGTAAATGTTAATATAAGAAAGTGATAGATCGATACGAAAACCTGATGTCTGGTGTTAAAAATTTATCTTTGTAATGTACACCATCTCCATCAAATTAAAATTTGCTGGAATTGCCTCAAACATGGTAACATCCTCAGAAGAATAATTATCAAGAAACAATGAAAGGGGAAGAACTAATAACCTGCAAGTACCTCCATCATGATCCACAACACTGACAGAGAAACAAGGGTATAAATGAAAGAGAAATATAGGCATCTGTAATGCAAATGTGAAGACTTATGTTGATTGGTTCAATTCTAAATCAAAAACCTTGTTGTTTTGAATTAAGCACAAAGCTACACAATGGGCTATCTGTGCTCTGCCCACCACGGGTATTGAAACCCGGATTTTAGCATGTAAGTCTGCAGACATACCGCTGAGCCACTGGGGGGCAATCCAAAACCTAGCCACTGGAATCTAACAACCATATGGGGGTTGGATAAAGTAATTGCAATCAAAGGGATGAATTGCAACTTTGATGGCTCACTCCCATTTCTATTTGTTACATGTTAGAGGACATCATATCATCTATCCAAGGAACACACCACTGCTCTAGTTTCAAACTGAATAGCTTTATAATCATATCTGTATTTTGTTTTTATATCATTAACACAATCAGGAGGATGCCTTCATGTTCCACCACTACAATGGCTTGGAATTGGAAAGTGGTACAAACTCTGAAAGTAAATTAGAAGAAAAGGGGGTGGAAATAATAGAGAGTCCAAAAAAATTACAACATCTGAGACAATACAGTTGGTGACCTCAAAACCCCATTTTTTAAAAGCAGACAAAACTGAATTATTCAATACAAGACATGGCAGAGATGGGCTGGTATCCTATTTTGCTTTACTCGTGAGTGCATTAATGGATAAGTATGGTTCAGGAGGGGCAGTTACATTATTTTGTTTTATCCATGCAGTCCATGAGTGAGTATGGTCCAAGATAGACTAATTTAGTAAGCAATTCAAACATAAGGATAAACCTACAAGCAATCTTGTGAAACATCCATCTCTGTAATGTGCATTACATGGCCATGCAAGTCAGTATGGCTTTACAGTGTGGATTTGGTCATGTTAAAGAATACCTGACCAGGCACCAATCACTAAATAGTGAGATCCAAGCAATGAATAAGTAATAACGAAAAAGAAGAAAAGGCCACTAAGAAAAAATATATATATATATTTTAATTTCACGCAAAGCTACTCGAGGGCTATCAGAGAAGAAGAAATAAAGATGAATAAAACTAACTTACTCAGAGTCTGAAGAATAACTGGAAAGAATCCAGGCTTGAAATTGGAGAACAGGAAGGGCTGGATAAAGCATCAGTAGGTGAGGTTGAAAAACAAGTGACAGAGTCAGAGAAAAAGATAATGAAGGTAAGTTGGAGCTTAAGTAGCCAAGGAAACCACAGTTGAGTTGGCCAGTAAGGAGCAATCAAAAGGAATTAACATGGAGTGACAAAGATGACTGAAGTCACCTGATGAAAGAAAAGATATATACCAAAACAGAGGCAATTTAAGGTTGAGGCACATGGCAAAAGTATCAACACAAGTACCCTACCAGTGAAAAACAAGAAAAACTGAGAAACTACTCCATTGAATAGACAGTAAAGATGACTTATGACAAAACTGAAAGCATCCAGAACATAGCATGCAATGATATGAATATGTTGCATGTGGCCTAAAAAAGAAGATCCAAAGTATGAATACTGAGAAATCAAGAATGGTTGCAGCCTTGGTAATTGAGATAAGAAACCCATTTGGAATTATCAGAATAAATCATTACCAGATGATTTCTGACAAGTTGGATAAAATGAACTAAAGCACAACATACAGTGAAAAAGTCCAGGATGCTGATATGATAAGACCTGTTCCTCAAAACTTCTTTACAATCAACCCACACCCCAATCCCTAAAAGGATGCATCCATGAAGATGTGTAAATCTAGGCAAGAAAAAGGAAGCAGTATGCCTGTTCAATCATCAACACAGGTAATTAATTAGGGTAGGAGGAAGGGTAATAAGAGTCAGCAAAGGACCCCTTGTGAGATTCCAGTGGTTGTAAAGAGCCCAACCTAAGGGGACAAGGGCTACCATGGAAGACCACTTTCTGAAAAGAAACAAATTTGCAATCTCTAATAGAAAAAGCAGTAAGAGCATTGAGAACTGAAAGCTCTAGTGTAAGAAATTGAAGAAAGGAAGGATGTGTTTGACTGAGATGGATGTTGAAGAAAAACACTCATATGGACATGATACTGGGTAGACACAGAAATGACTTCTCAAACTTGATTAACCAGCTCACTTGAGCTACCTCCAGGAGCAGCTGTTGGGTGTGATGAGTGGACTCCTGTTTGTAATGAACTAACAGCAGCCAGTCTTTCACACATGATGAAAGCACAACCTGAAGGGATATAAGAAACAAGTGAATGCTTTGACCACAAAATAAAAAACATACTGGTTTGAAGTAAGTCCAAAGGGCAATGTATGAAATTCATAAATGATCCTATAGTGAATAAACCAAAATCAGAGTCAAGATTGATGAGATTTTGGGATATGCAAACAGGACCAACTTGGGTTGAGATAGAATTCTATGGTGAAATGGAGCAGACTGAGAAACTGATTGAGTAGGAGATAAATCTATTACAGGCTGCTACCCTACAGTTTTCTTTGGGACAATAAACAGTTTTGAAAAAGTAGATGAACAGGTTTGTTTGTTTTGAATTAAGCACAAAGCTACACAATGGGCTATCTGTGCTCTGCCCACCACGGGTATCGAAACCCGGATTTTAGCGTGTAAGTCTGCAGACATACCACTGAGCCACTGGGGGGCAAACAGGTTTGATAGCCTGTTGATACAGAAGGTCTCATATTACCTCTGATATATACTAGTTGGCAGTAGGATCATAAAGTATGGGGAAGAAAACAGGTATCCAAGATAAAGTAGGATGGTAAAAAATTGTAGCACAATTCCCTCTGATAAAATCTAAAGAACCAATAGATCTGTGATGATAGACTGCTAAAGGGAAAGAAATTCATGCAACTGAGCACCCACCTGACCACAAACCACTAGGTAATCAACTTTAGTGTTGCCAACATGTCCATCTACGTCAAATAATATGATAAAATGAGAAACTCTTGGAAGAAAGAATACGTAAAGGTTGAAAAAAACTAGGACATGAAAAAGTAATAAGGCTTTGTATTGGCTTCAACTGCAACAAACTTGTAACCAAAGATGAAAGTGTAGTGTTGATGCACAGATATTAAACTTGATTCTAAAGTCTTAGATACATGATCAAACTTACACTGCCTAAGAAAAGAGGCCATACATAAATCGCTAAGATAAGGAAGTGGTAAATAAAACAGAAAATCCCAACAACAGAGGAACCATACGTGTAAGACAAAAGCCAAAGATGACAATTTAGCAAAACATGGAGGTAATAAGGGAGGCTTTCTCTCAAAAAATCTTTAGGTTTTCTGTGCGTCACCTTGTTAAAGGAGATATATATAGTAGATAAATACTATAGAAGAGAAGTATGGGTATATTAAAGCCATGAAAACTGAGCATGGGTTCAACACATAGGAAAATCTGGGACTACCACCACACACGTAAAAACTAACCCCATGGTAGTCATCCTGATGATAAACAAATGTAAAGAGGTTCACAGTCCATAAAATGCAAGACATGGGAGCACCCTCAATCAACTGTGAAGCAAATTATTCAGCAGGAACCCCTAATATCTGGGGATATGGAGAGGAAGAACTTTGGTGCAACAAAGAAGGATACGAATCATAAGAAATTAGGGAAATGGATAAAACATCACACACCTGATAAACCATGCTTAAATGTGCAGTATTTGAAATATATATGTGCGGTATTAGGCATAGCTTATTCTGCAGGTGAAGCATAGCAAAGCAAAAGAACACGATCTCTCTGGTTATAGTTAATTGATCCAAATATATTTTTTTATAATTGTTTAAACTACAAGTTCAATCAGGAATAAAAAATAACTTATTTATATACTAAAAGTTTTAAATGTACAATACCCCATAATACAAGCTTTCTATGATTATACCAATGAGATTTAATGAATTATTTAACTTTGTTGGTTACCATGGTAAAAACTGGAAAAGAACTAGTCATAACGTTATTTTCTCACAATTTTTGTCCTTCAAAAATACCAGTGTTGAAGTAGAAAACACAACAACTGATGGGAATTATGTTGGAAATTTTAAAACAAGACTCAATAGGCAGATATACCTGAGTAATAATGGGTGGTATATATTGAGGACATTGTGGTCTACTGTAGCAAGGTAACAAGAAGCAAAATGTCACAGACCTGAAGTTTATCTTTCAATCTATCCATTTCTTCTTGGGCTTGTTGATATTTGTACAAATTCTGTTTCTTTTCCTCTTCTAATCTTCTTATAACTGCTTCAGAAGCTAATGATTGATTTGGTGATTTAGCTGATTTCACCAGTTCATCCTGTAAGTTTAATGCTTCCTGTTTAGCCTTAAAAATACAACAAAAAAAACCACTGAGGTACACTTATGAAAAAAATATTTAGCACCATGAAAATGCAATTTTAACAAAATATTGTAATTGTAATCAGTTGAATTCTTTCCTATTCAACACAACTGATTTTTAATATTCTACTTCACCCTCTCTGATTTATAAGTTTAATTAATTAAACTTTTTAGAAACATCAGGTTTATTTTATTTTTAACTATATTCTTTAACCAGTTACTTATGGTTTTTCAAGAAAAGTGTACAATAGCATTTCAACCACACTATGGCCATCATATGCTAAATCCAGTTGAGATAATATGCAGAATTTATCCTGAAGTGTACATTTTTGCTTACTTGCTATTTATAGAATAGTTGATATAGTTGCATAGTGTCCTGCAGAAATACAAACAATTTTTTTTCTTTCTGAGAACCTGGAAGTAATAGCCAAGATTTTCTGTCTGCTTGTTATTATGATAAGGGCAATTCTAGTGTCATATACTCTTGATAAACATTTAGAGTCCTCTACTGGTTTAGAATTGGTTTATACATAAGTAGCTTTCTACTGCCATAAAAGAAATATCACACTAAATCTATATATTTGCTCCCAAGGACCCAGGATATTCTTAATATCCCACCAAATAAAGACCTGCCTAAAAAGTCATATTCATATTGCTGATTAAGAATATCAAAAGTAAAAGTACAATTAATGACAATTTTTTATGGACATCTAGAATATCTTTCAGCCTTTGGGTACATATTTCAAAGAATGTTTATTAAGTTACCATAACAAAATGACAAAAATAAAATTCATATTCTTCCAGTAATAGAAATATTCTTCGAAATGGAATAAAAATTTCTGTTCAGCAGTTCCTTCTGGATTTCTATGAAAGTTGCTGGAACTCTTTATTATATAACATACAACTTTAAATCCTGGATCAAATGATTGTATTTAACCCACAGTGACCCTTCAAAAATGCCCAAAAGAATTATTTGATTTCCAATAGGAACCCATGACTTTAATTATTGGATTAGCATGAAACAGGTTTGTCCCAGCAACTGCAATTTTAAAGTTTTTTTGTTTCATTTCTTTTGTTCAGATTTCACTTTCTGTACCTATGTTTGGATAATGAGTAAAGTTGATTTTCAACTTCTTCAAGGAAGATTCTATGTTACATCAGCAATTATTCATTGCAGTCATTTTCTTATGACCTCTCAAAATTTGATATAACCATTCTGATAATGTATTGGATTTTGTTATAATGGCCTCTCAAGAAATTGACACAACTGTTCAGATGAGGTATTGACTTTTTATGGCATCAAGTTCAATATGTTGTTCCTCAGGTTCAATCACTTTAATGATCATAGTGTAACATGACCTGCATCTTCCTCAAGTGATTCACAGTTTAGACAAGGTTCAAAGGGCAATAAAAAGATAAAACTTAATTATGTAGAGATGTATATTGTTATAAGCTTCTTAGGATAAATGAAAGTAGCTTCATGTTAAAAATTTTAAGTCATTCTAGAAGGAAAAAGTAATTTAGATTTTTTTTTTTATAGTTATAAGGTTTGCAATGTATTTAGGAAGTTTTAGGGATTACACAAAGAAAATTTGAGATTTTTGAAATGATGAAAAGAACTTTTAATTTTAACATAAAAATTACTCCACAGACAGACTAATCAAAACGAATACTCATTACACTCATGAACAAATCTTTTATTTTATTACAAATACTTTCCTAAAAAATATTATTTTTTGTACGTCAAAGTCTTATAATGTTAGCTGAAAGACTGCCAAATTTTGTAAAGATATACACATTATATTGAAAGTTAGAAGTAGTAAACCTATAAAGACTTTAAACAAGTACAAAGAGGTCATATGGTCTGTCAATTTGGTAAAGCCCATGTTGAGAAAGTTAAAGCAGTTTGACATAGTGTCAAAGGTCAGCATGGTTTCACTAAGGGAAAAATATTTAAAAAAAAAATTTCTGACATTCTTTGAGGATGTTACTGGAAGAATTGATAAAGTAAATTCTGTGGATCTGGTTTACCTTAATTTTCAGAAAGCATCTGATCAGGTGCCTCACAAAAGACATGTAACAAAATTTAAATCAATGAATGTGGGAGAAATGTTATTAAAATGGATAGAAAATTGGTTGGAAAGTAGAAAGCAGAGAGTAAAAATAAATGTAATTAGATCTGACAAAATCACAGCAACACAGCAGTGTAACTCAAGGCTCTGTACTGGGTCCCTCTGCTGTTTGCAATTTATATTAATAATACTGACTCTGGAATGACTAACAAAATACTGATATTTGCAAATAACATTAAGACTTTTGGGGTAATTCACTTTTTCAAAGACATTGAGGACTCATAGGGAAATTTAGATTATTTGATGCACTAAACCAGTAAGTCGCAGGAGATGTTTAACTGTCCAAAATGTAAGGTGATGCATGTAGGTTTACAAAATTCAAATTATTTTTATGATTTAAATGGGAGTACATAAAATATTGTGGCTGAAGAAAAAGATCTTGGTGTTGTGATAGAAAAATCACTTAAATCGTTTAAACAGTGTATTAGTTAGGATTTGAAGTAGCATGAATATAAATGTTGAATATTATTGTTTCACTGTACAAATCACTTGTAAGGTCTCATTTACAGTACTGTGTATGGTTCTGGACTCCTTCCCTCAAGAAGGAGACTGGATTGTTGGAGAAGGTTCAGAGAAGAGCCACTAGGACGATACCTTGGATTGTGGGACTGTTCTATGCAAAGAGACTAAAACTTTAAACTTGTTTTCCCCAGAAAGAAAAGGGTCAGAGGAGATTTGAATGAGGTGTTTAATGCTACTGAGGGTATTGATGATATAGTCCCATCAAATGTTTGTATTTAGCAGTGACAACAAAAAAACAAGAGATTATAAGTTCACATTTTGGAAGCATAGGAGTCTTCTGTAGTTTATAGTGTTACTTTTCAAATAGTTGGTTTTTGCAATGATATGTTGGTTTGAATGAATACATGGGTAATAAAGGGGTGGTTACAGATGAGAGCTGGAAGGGACATCCTTGATGGGTTAACAAGTTCCTTTTTGTTCATTTAAAATGTTTTGAGTTTTATATTCTAAAAACAAACATAATGATAGTAATTAGTCAAGATCATAAATTTATTTGTCAAATAGCAAATGTCTTGGTTAGCTAAAAAATAATTATAGTAAGATATTTTTTGACAAAAAATATGTTTTCACAAAATGCCCAAGTGGCAATCTTCTAAAATGTCTAATTTGAGAAACTACTTAAAAAACAATCACAATAATGTTAATATTATGTTAGAATAATGTAATGGTCAAAAAGTTACAAAACTGGCATACATCCTTCTTTTTTATGTTTGTATACACAGGGAAGACTATCCGAGTCAACTTATTTGAATATAATTGATTAACAAGCCTCTCAATTAATAGATTAGCAAATATCAATAATCATACAGCTCTAGAGCAGTTGTCAAATTAATATTAGGGATCGTGGTCATAGTAGCTTTATAAAAAAACAAGCAAATATTGCAGTTCCACAGTTGAAAGACCAGCATGTTCAGTGGCAATGGAAAGTGAATCCAAAACCCTGAAATCTCGTATGAGTCAACCCTTCTTACTGCCAAGCACTATGGGCCAAAAATTGAACAAGCTATAAATCAATCAAAATAATAAGTATAATTTAAAACACTAATTTCAATTAGTTAATTATGTTAGTGATATTAATTTAATCATAATTCTAATTAATCAATTATGTTACATTAAACTAATTAATGAATTTGACGATCACAGATAACCAATTAATCTAGTTAATTACCAAGCTCTACTTTAATGCGCTACTGTTACCTACTACGTTATTTCCTTTTGCTGCTCTGTGATAACTTTACAGAAATTTTTTTGTCCTGTTGTTATAATGTTACTTTTGATTCCACTACATCATCACTTTATAAAACTAACTGGTTTAACAATTTGGGTGGATGTAAAAAACAAACTTACTTGTTTGTACAAGTTTACAGCTTTCTCCTTGTCCTGTTTGAGCATTTTAATGGTGTACTTCAGCTATAACAAAATAATTATTTATAAAATGCAATAAAGCAAAATGTTTTAATACTATGAGTATTCATACTAAGTTGAAACGCACCTTAACAATAACACAGAGGAATCAATTAGTCTTTTCTTATATCCAGAAGCTCATGATCCTTGTTTACTGTCATATTTAGACACAACTGGTAACAAAACAGTTAGTTAATCAAATAATAAAAACAACTTTACCACTAAATTATTTGGATTTGTCTTAAGTTCATTTTAAAATCATATAATTTGAGGAGAGACATTATTTTCTTTCACTACTCAAGCATTATAAAACAAATCCAGTAAAATCTCCAGGTTTTCTCAACACGTGAAAATTTCTTTTGTTCCTTAATCTATCAAAATTCATACTCTAAAGCAAAAGTTTTAAACATAGGTTAGAAAAATGAATTATTTTCATGATAAAACTTAAGTAGGATTAAAACTGTCACTCAGAATAATTGTGAAAAAATACTGCTGTGTTTCAAACAAGGAGGTGGTATTGACATGTACTGTTTTTCATACATCCATTCACAACTCCAGTTTTATGGATCAAAATCACTTGTAGAAGTTCTATTGTTCTACAGAAGAAATTAACAGACTGATGTGAACACCATTAATATTGTTGGTATTTGCTATGTTAGGTTTACCCTTTTAGAATATTTCACAATGTTTTAACACATCACATCCAATTTTCAGTAATGTCATCAATCATAGAGTATTTACATGTTACCCAACATTTAGTAATAATCAACATTGTATAGTCTTACAACTTTGATTTCTATGGTTTCCATCAGTTTTACATCTAAAGAGTTCCTGGTATTTCAATCACATCTATATCTCAAGTTATAGTGATAATGTAAGTGATAAATAATTTTGTAAGATGTTTATTTTCATAAGAACACACTTTCTTATACAAAACATTTTTTGAAACTTATTACTTAGTCCTGAAAGAAAATAATTTTAAATTATTTATCTTGAACTTAAACACAAAGAAAGTTTTAAGTTGTTACATAACAAATTATATATTTGTCATTTAAAATTACATTTTGCCAGGCTTCAATAAAAATATTTTGTGACAAGTAATTTAAGTATTTTCCACCATTGGAGGAAATGAATGTAGTATTACTAGCAATCTGAAAAAAACAGAATAATTTCATTATTTAAATATTTACAGTTTTTTCCTTCTAATGTTACAAAATAGTCCAGTTGCAACTGTTATTAATTAAAGAACATTTTATCTAAATGAGCTCAAAACTTCAGTTTCACTGTTGTCAGTACAAGAAATGCATCTTTATTATGTTGAAGAGAACATTCCTAAAAGAGAATCATTATTAATACCAAAATAAAAATATCATTTTTCAGAGAAATGATAGATATTTCCTTGACTGTAATAATTAATGTTTCCTAAGAGCTATTACATTCATGGTTATCCAGATTTTTAACATGCCAGCTTACGATGGAATTATCATTAAATTATAATCCTCCAATAATAGGAGGATTACATATTTCAACAAAGTTTCATTCTTGATGAAACAATAGAAACATTTTTGAAGTGGGGAGGTGAATATCTAACTGAAATATAAATTCAAGTAAAGAAACTATTAGCTTCAGAAATGCTATTCACAACAAAATAAACAGTACTAGAGTTCAACATTGATAAGATGGTAGAAGGCTAATGCAGGCAAAGAAATTTTAAAGATGATCTCCTTTCCAAAACTATAGCATCAGAAAGGAAACAAATCCATGAAGCATGTCACCCACTGGCAAGAGAAATACTTACCAGAATAAACAAGTACAGAGAGAAATGATCTCAGACCTTCATCCCAAGGAGAACACAAGACCCACCTGGCTGGCCTAACCACACAAAATGGCTTAGTTTTTAATGTACTGGGTTGGTCTATATTATACAAGCCCAACATTCAACTGAAGGGTGCACGTTATCACTGATCTCATGAAGAACTCTTCTTACACACCTTCTCAGCACAGTGTGACTGGTGAAGCTAGTTTTTTTCCTTTACTCTACTAAAATGAAAACAATGAAATGGAAGAATTGGTGTGGGAGTAGAATGTCTGAGTGTTGTTCAAACCACATATGGCTGTTACATCTGCATGAGGTTCCATACTGTAAGACTATGCAATGGGTTATACCAAATATAAAAGGCAGCAGTTTTAAATTTATCACCAGACCAAGGGCTTTTCATTCAGTGAGGTCCCAAACTCTATATTGAAAATGTTCATGTACATGTTTCACGCATTGTGAAAAACCAGAATTTTGTATTTTTACCATTTAAGTAATAGTAAAACTTTGTTTTTTGTACTTCAATTACTATTATGTAATATTAATCATGCCAACTTTCCAGATTCACTAGGAGTATTTCAGAACTGTATATTTATTCTCCTTAATTCCAGAAGGATTGCCAAGTATCCTAGAAATTCTAAAAACACATTTGTTTGCAATGAAATGAAGAAATAACATACATAACATTAGATAAGCTAAAATGATTTTTTAAAAAATCTAGTACATGTAGTGAAAATAAATATAAATAATTATTTCTTACAAAAAATTAGAATGTTTAATTTAGTGTTATTATACATATTTGCTAAAATAATCTTAGAAACAGTTTTTTTTTGTTTTTTTTAAATACATGAATCATTATTAATCTATCACTTGCATGTTATTAACCTTTATATGCTTCCAATTATTAAATACTGCATATGTATTACGAAAAAAAAACACCCAAAACACACAGATGCATTTATTTGGCATAAACAGTGCAATTATACACAGAAAGGGCACCAGATTTCAGCATACAACCACAAGTTGCAACATGCATTTTGCTATCCTGTGGTCATTCTGCCCCAACAAGTGATGTTCAGTTAGCTAGCACCCACAAGTGAGAATAACTGCTGCAAATGCCTAATGGAAGGAAATTTTGCAAATTTATTATCATTTCACACCACTTCATGTTACTAATTAATTGAAGTGTCTTAAACAATGAAGTTGTAATGTCATGGGTCAAAGTAGAAAGTGAGTAGAGCTCAAGAAATTACTCTCAGTATAAACTTCATTTGAGTTTATGTATTACTGTAATAGTGATGGTCATTTTTTCACTGCATTCCTCCATAGGGTGCTTGTACACTCTCAAAGATACAATAGACATTTGTGTGCCCTTCCTCCACACTGTGTATATATTGCGGAATAGAATATTTAATGAAATTTTCTTGTTTGGTGTAAGAACATGGCACCATTATTGAATGTAGTTAATGTTAACTTACATCAAAAATAATAAATGCTCAACAGCATCAAAAATGTCAGTGGAGAGAGTTGTGACCCCTCAATAACATGCTCCTTTTTCCAAATATTATCCCACAAAGTTTGGTTGAGATTGGTCCAGCAGTCAAGCAACTAGATAATGGACAAATAGACAGATATACTTATTTTTTTTTATATATGTATGTTGGTACTGAGCAAGTTACACACATAAAAGAACGATTCTTTTTAATTCCTATAAAATCTCACACTGCTAAAAAATTAAAGGATGTTGTACTAAATACTTTACTGAAAACATTCACGGCTTAGAGCAAGAATTAAAAAATAAGCAGTTGCAGAAAAATTTTAAATGAATGCTAGGGTTCTCAGGGTATTTACTGCACATGGAAGATGTGTGGCTCTCCTACTGGTGGACAGCTATAGCCTAATAATTACATCATAAGATGGCACTATTCACATAAATAGATGGAGGGTAAGAACTTTGTTCACAGTTTGAGGTATATAAAAATATTTTTGGCAGATGCATGATGTATTATATATCTTATTTTTGTGAAGAGGTGAGCTAAAATACCTTTAGCATCTAATTAAAACCAAATAATATCTACTGGATGTGTTACTTCAAGTCATCAACAGGGCAAATCTACTTTTAATTTAATAGCTGTTAAACATTCATTACCATGTGCCACCAAACAATTCATGCTCGCACTGTTACTGAAACAATTCATATATTGTTGCATACCTCATGGTTTTATTACACAATTACATTCCATTACTGTAAATGGTTTCTCAGTTTACTGCTACAGTTACAACTAACAAAAAAAATTCAAATAATTTGAAACCTTTTGGGTCAGTAAAACTTATATTTTAACATGGTATTCATTCCATAAGTTTAAGACAGTAACATATAATCATATTTAAATGATAATGTAATTTAAAACCAGAACTGTCCTGATTAATTTTATTTGTTGACAAGTTTGTTGTCATGTATATCTCTTGTCACAAGACATAATATTATAAGTAAAACCTGAAAGAAATATTTAAGGATTTTATTCATTTCACATCTTAAGGAAATAATTAAAAAACAACAACAAAATAACAAAAAATATACATTACAATACTATATTTAAATTATCAATTGTCCTTTGAGTATTCACTAATGAGGCCTGAAATGTAACTCAATACATCTTGGCCGAGACTGACGAATGTACAAGTATTGGGTATCCTAATCAGGTATAAGTTGACAGGTTGTCATTGACTTGTGTGTGGATGGATGGGTGTCACAATTTGTAAACCCTGTCCTTTTACAGAATGTTACTGAACATGGTATTACATATTTGATGTCAAAATTACCAACTATTCATTTTATCCCACACCACTGAATCAACAACAGTTTGTGGTAGAAGAGAATAAACACCAGTTATGACATACAGAAAAACTGCAAAAATAAAACCCTGTAAATATGCATTTCAGGGGTTCTAACAATCATAAAAATATGATATGCAAACTCTATGATGAAAAAATTACTTATTCTTGACATCAGCATCATGTTGCACTCCAACTCGTCTGAATCAGACTGATGTTGTAATTCACAGACACATTTTGAGAACAAACACCTTTGTAACTCATCTGTTTTTCTGTGTTCAACATACTTGTACAATTTACTAAAAGCTTGTCATATTTTATGTAACTTCGTGCAATAAATTCGGAATTTTAGTCAATATTCCCACTCCAATACTGAGTAAGTTTAATGAACTAAACCTGGTACACACACTGGGCTAGTGAAATTTTTTTGACCACAACATGAATAGCAGTTCAGTTTATTACACATATTCTCTGTTTCTTCCTTTCTTTTATCGACAAATTTTTGGCAGTAACCGATAAAAACTTAGATTAAAAACACAAATTTGTTTCAGTTTCTAAACTGAAGATGGATTGAGAAACTTCCACATTCATTATCCAATTCTAGATTTCCATCAAAAGAGTTCTGTTCACTAGCAGATGCAGGTACATGGTTTGAAGACTGTTGCTCAACATACCATCAAGTCAATGTGTTTTTAACGTTCATGAAAATGAAATAAAACCAATGGTATGGTTGGTTGTCAATAAAAATGAGCAATAAGAAAGTGAGAGATGAAATTTCAAAAATTTTCCAAGCCACTATTTTGTTAAAACCACTGACTTTCCAGGGTTTCAAGTATTAAAATCAAGTGTTAATTTTCAATGGCCCATGCAATCTCTGATAAACACTTTGATCAGACCCTGTATACAGTATTTTTTTAGACATCATTGTAAATTACAGAGAATGATAGTTCAATTAATATTTTGTCACATATGAGAGAACCAGTTTAGTTTAGTGGAAAGCATAAGATAAAACAGAAAAATTTCTAAATAAATGTTGTTCTCAGACAAAAACCAGGCACGATACAGATACTGTCATAACCTAAGTCATCACAGCTTAACGAGGTATAGTTCTTCATAATGCTTTGAAGGATATATGTAACTATGCTGTAATGAACTGAAAAATTAAGCAAAAGTAACTGCTAACAAAAGAAGTGTTTGACTTAGTTAGTCAAATTAATTAAGATTTTAAAAATTAATAAGCAATAGTTTTTGTAACTGCTATTTTTATAAGTTTTAACTAAATATTGATATTGTCCTAAGATATCTGCCAACTTGACTGTCAACTGTTGATGATGAGAAACCCACTTGAAGTAAAAATGTATCTCAAGACGGCTGGTATGGGTATTAAAATAAAGTAGAGAACAACATTTTAACATTCTTAAGTCATCTTCTGAAGATGACCTAAGAAGGTTGAAATGTTGTTTTCTACTTTATTTTAATAAAAGTTTTAATACCCCTACCAGCCATCTTGGGATACATTTAAACTTCTGAAGAGTTCACAAACTATGCATACTGCCACAATTGCATATTCCAAATGAGTACTATATGTAATAGGTTTACTATATAACTTGTAAAAAAAAATCTTGTTACAATAAACATTCTAACAAATGAATAAATTGTCGGATATACAGTTATATAAAAAAGTCAGGACACCCTATAAAAGCCTGTGTATTTTTGTAACATTTTTGGATATATTGATATTTAATCTCAATTTCAACAATATTGAGAGATTATAGGAATATAACTAAACAATTAAAACTAAAGAAAAGACTTTTCAAGATCTTCTGTAAATGTAATTCTACAAAAATGCATATTCCAACTGAGGAAAAAGTTAGGACACCCTACACCCTAATAGCTAGTGTTACCCCCTTTGGCTAAAATAAGTGCAGTGAGATGCTTCTTGTAGTGATCTACCAGTCTATGACATCGATCTGAAGAAAGTTTGCCCCACTCCTCAATGCAAAATTCTGTCAGGTGTGAGATGCTTGAAGGGTTTCTTGCATGTACAGCCCGTTTCAAGTCACTCCACAGCATCTCAATGGGATTAAGATCTGAGCTTTGACTCAGCCATTCCAGGACTCTCCATTTCTTACTTTTCAGCCAGTCCTTGATGGACTCCAGCTTTAATTTTCTTACAGATAGTCTCACATGATCCTCAAGCACCCTCTGACACACAGTAAAATTTTTGGTGAATTCTATGATTGTGAGCTGTCCAGGTCCTGCTGCAGCAAAGCAGCCCCAAACCCTGACACTTCCACCTCCATGCTTCACAGTTGGTATGAGGTTCTTTTCTTGGAATGCTGTATTTGGTTTATGGCAAACATGTCCTCTGTTCTGGTATCAAAATAATTCAATTTTGGACTCATCTGTCCAAAGAACATTATTCCAGAAGTCCTGGTCTTTGTCTACATTCTCTCTGGCAAACTCCAGTCTGGCCATGATGTTTCTCTTAGAGAGCAAAGGTTTCCTCCTTGCACATCTCCCATGCAAGTTAAACTTGTGCAATCTCTTTCTGATTGTAGAGGCATGCACTTTCACATCAGTAGAGCCAAAGAGACTACTGTAGGTCCTGTGATAACATGTTAGGGTGTTTGGAGACCTCTTTTAGCATCTTGCAGTCTGATTTTGGGGTGAACTTGCTTGGACGACCAGACCTGGGCATGTTGGCAGTTGTTTTGAAGGTCCTCTACTTGTTGACTATTTTCTGGACAATGGAATGGCTGATTTCAAAATCTTTTGGGATCTTTTTAAATCCGTTACCAGACTCATAAGCTGCTATAAGTTTCTTTCTGAAGACCTAAGACAGCTCTTTTGCTCTCACCATGGTGCTCACTCTCACTTCAACAGTCAGAAGCACACCAAGTTAAATGTGTGAGGTTTAAATAGGGCAAGCTTCATTCACAATGCTGAGTAACGATCTTTTAATCATGTGCACCTGGTATGATACACTTGTGTGCGAGTTGAGCCATTTTAAGTGGGAATAAATGTGGTAGTGTTCTAAGTTTTTTTTCAGTTGGAATATGCATTTTTTTAGAATTGCATTTACAGAAGATCTTGAAAAGTCTCTCCTTCAGTTTTAATTGTTTAGTTATATTCCTGTAATCTCTCAGTGTTGTTAAAATTGAGATTAAATATCTATATATCCACAAATGTTACAAAAATACACAGGCTTTCATAGGGTGTCCTAACTTTTTCACATGACTGTAAGTAGCTATTAATGAACTAAGGATCAGAAACATTATTTTATACCATAAGCAAAATATTTTAGCAAGAAATTAAAAATAATAAGATACACATTAAATGTTACCTCTTCAAGTTCTTCTTTGTGCTGAGTTAACATTTGTTGTAGCTTGTCTCTTTCCTCTAAAACCTCTCCTATGTCATTATTTACTGTCGAAACACCCTAAAAATATTGACAGATGTAACAATAAATATATCTGTGGATCAACTTAATGTTATTATTAGATTTACATTTGAATTTTACAAAATATGCTATCACACAGAAAGAAAACCCTGAAGTCTCACTCAATAAATCTAAAAGAGATATAATAGTAGACAAAGTTATTTCTATCAACTGTGATCTGAAAAAGTATTTATATATATTTAATATAAAAATTAAAGTTCACTACAGAAATGGTTATTTATACATTTCTCAAATTTTTTACTTCATAGATCACACTTAGTCATTCTGCATGTGACAGTTTAATTGTGATGAAGCTACACAAACAAATATCTGAAAAATAAATAATTTATCATATTTGGAGTTGATGGAGTTGACCAATTATTCACTAGAAGAAAGAGGTAATCAACTTTTGTTATATAATTGTTTCAATGATATATCATTTATCATAGTTGAAGTTACCCACTTTTTTATTAAAAAGAAATAACTATCATAGATAAAAGTCATAACTAAGAAACTTAAGCATGAAATACAAAAACTTCAGTCTTCTTTGCAACAGAAATTCACTAAATGAAAGAAATGATTATTTCTGTTGTTTCACAGAATGACTAAGTTACATAAAAATAACAATATAAGTTCTCACACGTCTGTTTTGAAACACCAAATATACAATCGATTTACTTTCTCTTACTGTAATGTAAAGGATAGACGAAAGGTTTTACCTTTGTAAAACTAAGAAAAAAGTTAAGTTAAAAATAATGCAAGCTAGAATAAATTTTGTTTTACCACATGCTGAACATGTGTACACTGTCACCTCTGAAATATTATTACAAGTGTACTGTTAATGGTACCATACGTTTTTTGTTTAAACATCAAATGGTTGAAAACTTTCAAAAAGTAACAGCAAGTAAACATTAATTATGTACAATGCACTGTAATGATTGCAGGTAAGTAGCTGAATTGTACTACCATTCCTTCCCCACGTCCTAACATTCTACGACCTCTACTTTTTTCTAATCCTCTCATGTATGTTCTGCATGGATAATGTATCCATAAAATTTCACTTTGACTGTATCACTAACACTGCACTGGAAATGACAAGCAAGTAAACCAATGAAGGATAGTGTAGGAATCTTTAAGCTAAGTAAGAATTACCAATATCTTCAATACTACTGATGTATATTTGTTGGTACAGTTGGCTTAAAAAGTCACTAAACTCAATACTACTGATGTACATTTGTTGGTACGGTCGGCTTAAACAGTCACTAAACTCTCATTCCTCTATCACCATTTATCATATCAGAAATAAGCTTTACAATATTTGAAACAAAATTTTTTGACTGAAGGATAAGTAATTGTTAAGACAATAAATGCACAAATTTCACAGCAGTCAATAAGTATTAGACAATTTGTAAGTAAATTTCAGACACATCATAAATTTCTAGACAATAAATATATAAATAAAAACCAAAAAAAAAAAAATTTGCTGGGAATAATGTATCAGAAATAAACTGAACTTTTTCTGTAGTTGTTGGAGACCCACTTGGAGCTTGTCTTCCAATAGAATGGCTGTCTTCTAATTGTTGTTGGTATAGTTGTCTGTAGTAATCTCTTTCATCTTCCAAAAGTTTGATCATTTTATCATGTGTTTGTTGTGAAGAGCTAGTCTCTTCAGTTTGTTTTTCTGAAGAGGAAAAACTATTTCCTGCCTAATGAAATAAGAAGTCATGAACAAACATCTTAGCTTGCAATGGTAAAACACACAACAATTGGGGTCAATTTTCTTACACTAGGTTTTTTTTTTTCTTGGCATTCTGCTTTGTCTTTCAAGTTTACTTATATACACAGCCATGATATAAATATTACAGTGGCAGCAGATACATACTGGAGAACCTTGCCTACCTCCATATATGACATTTAGTCTTTTTTATTCTCAAATTCTCCCTGCACTGTGACTCCCACTGACAAGAAAGTATTATTTCTGTCCTGATGAGTAGGGTATTCATACCATGTCACTTGAACCACATCAAGTATCTCCAATAAAATGAGATCAAGGGGGAGAGATAATTATCTTAATGGTCGTTTTACATGTCATCATCCAAAGTGTAAAAACAGCCCAAAGTAATTTTGGCATATTTAATAATTAAAAAAATTAAATACAGTTGTTAGATAAAAAAGGCCTATGTCTTTAAAATTTAATAATATCTGACCCCCCAACTAACTCTTTACCCCTTCAACCTTCCTCTCTCCAAATCTTAGAAATACTACCGATGCACAAACAGTAATAATGTATGTGTTGAGCTTTTAATACAGTATTATGCTATTAACTATCACTAATAATTTATAAAACATGAAAGAATATTTACAATACTCTATAAGAAGTTACTACTTATATGATAACAATACCATAACCTTTATTAAAAACATATATGATTCTTGGATAGAAAAAACAACAACATATTTTTTTAAAATTTAGTAATATCTGACACCCCCCCCCTGGCTCCCAACTAACTCTTTACCCCTTCTACCACCCTCTCTATATATCTTAGAAAAACTACCAGTGCACAAATGGTAATATATTCTGTTAAGGTTTTAATACAGTATTATAGCATTAACTACCACAAATAACTTATAAAACACAAAAAAGCTTTTACAATCCTCTACCTACATGATAACAATACTGTAACATTTGCTACAGGCACATTAAATTCTGACACTTTAACATAGCTATATTCTCTTATTTTTAGACTCTTAAAAAAGTATTCCTTGTTGATGAAATTAACTATTATGACACAAACATAGATTAAAATAAAACCAAGTTAGAAAATCAATTTTTCAACTGAACATTCATATCTCTTATGATTTATTATGATGCAGTATGAACCAAATATTATTTTATATCTTACAAATTTTACACAGTTTGTAGTTGTAAACATTGTATCTCTTTAATTATAAACTCAAAAAAAAAACATTATCTCCTACAATCGAACAATTCCTTTAAACACATATTCCCTGAAGTTTTCATTGTCTCCTTGCAAAAAAACAGAACTCTCAAAGTTATTCCTGTTCACACAAGTGAATTATGTCCTATCAAAAAATAGTTCTCATACATGAATTAAAACTCACTATCAAACCAGCAAGTTCATAAAAACTGCTGACAGAGAAACAGCTTGTGTAACATAAAATACCATTTATCTTGTATATATGCAATAACCAACATGTAGGCAGACTGATTGGTTGTTTGGCATTTATTGGCACAAAGCAACTAGGCTATCTGCACCAAACAACCAGCAAAAAACATAAAAGTAAAATTGTTATAAAATGTAGAAATAAACTGAGGTAAAAATGAAACAATGTTGAAAATTCAAATAAAAGATTTAAATACGATTAAAAAAGCCAGTGGCTCATAAAAAGTTAAAAACACAAGTAAGTTGAAGAGTGCCACTACCACCAATGACAATGTTCAATATGAGGGGTAAACCCACAGACAAGGCATACCTCAAATGGTACTGACACTCACGGTTGTAGTGATGACACAACAGTAAAACATGAATTAGTGGAACTCAAGTGTCACAAAGTGATGGATCAATACTAAGTAAATGAAAACAAGTTAAAAACTGTGAACAATGCATAGCCTTGCCAGAAAACTTCCTCCTTTCAATCCTTACAGGAACAAAACAGCTAAAAAACAACAGATGGTTTGACTTGGAAACTCTTGGTATAATAGTGCCCACTCCAAGTCGAATGCCAACTAGTGTGAAACTGAGCCTTCAATACAGGAAATGCATGATCATAATGGCACCTGAGAAGATGGACTTAACTGAGTTACTTGCTTTCAAACCATTCATATAAATTGGAATAGAAGGATGATTCAAAGATGTTAAGTATATAGAAAGATGGTACTTACAATTGGGAATATCTGATTACAAGTCAGTAGTGTAAGGGTTAAAAGTTCAAAATTCAGAACCATAAGGTTACATAAATAAAAACACTTTTTCTTAAGTAAAAGTCAGTTATTTATTTGTGTTGAGTTGTTACTCACATTTAGAGTTTAATAACTAGGTTTATTTTAGTTCGGGTGGGTGCTATTTGCCACAGAACACAACTTAATAATGATTAGACGCAATGTATGACAGAATGATTTAAACATCTAATCTACTGAAAAATAATGAATATTTTCATATCACAGAAATAACATAAAATCATATTTTTGAAAAGTGCAAAAGAATGTTGGTTTTATCTCTGAAAATTATAATAAAAAACGAAATTAATAAACTTTTCTAATGCAATCTATTTATGTAAATATCCACAATTAATGAAATAATCAAACTGATCAATTACAAAACTTGGATTAAATGTACTCAGAATTTATTATACATTGAAAATAATTTTATTTCCATTTATAATAAACACAATATTCACTAAAGCGTCTTTACTTTTAAAAAATTCTACAATTGTAGCAAATTACAAGAATAGTATTTAAGAAGGCAAAATTTGAGGCTTACCATTAAATCTACTTGTACTTCCAGTATGATATGTAAAAAGTGCATCATTTCAGTAGGCATGTAAATTATTAAAAAAATATATTTTAAAACATAAAAAATAAAACTAACCTACTATCAGCAGCAGTTATAAACAGAAAGTGTTTCATATTTGCAGACTTCAACTTTGTCTGTAATTTTCCATGTATGAACAAAATGAACTTGAATTTGCCAAAAGAAATAATTATGCTAGCTATTACAATATGATTATAAAGGAAAACATTTGTACTTAGATGTATAATTAAATGATATTTCTGTAATCACACAATTATAAAACAAAGTGTGAATGTAACATCAGACCTTCAAACTCTGCAGTCTCTGAGCCAGTGCCAAAGCTTCTTTCTTGAAATGATCCCGTTCAGACTCCAGAGCATCAACAAGCAGAAGAATACTAGAAGAAGGTCTGCTGCTTAGTTCTTTCTCAGGAGATGGCTTCAAACTATTTAATCTGTCTATTTCTAGAACTAGTTCTTTTTCTGTAAGATTTGATATCATTTGATGTAAAACCGAATTTATCATAAAACACAGTTCAGGTATATAATCCTGTTCTAACAAAAATAAAACTTGTCATTTAAACCGTTTCACAACAACACTTCACACATTTAAAACCAGAAAAACAGGAAAGATGCAACAGTGAAATGTCTTAAAGCTTTCAGACTAAAAATGGAAACTGAAACACTGTGTATCTTTCCTTTTCTGTATAAATAAACTGTAAATTTAATCAGATTTAAAATTGATGAAACTTTGTAGAATGGACAGCAACTGCCTGTTTCGGAGACAGAAGTGTAGAAAACAACATTTCAAAAGTCTTCTGCCTTTCGTCTTCAAGTCAGTGTGTGTTTGTGTGTGTTGACGGTCTTTTATAGTGAGTGTCCTGATGGATTATGGAGAGTGTGTTGTGATTGGTTAGATTATCAATGTTTTTTGACTGGAGGGCACTATACAAGAGTGTAAACTCATTGACTTGAAGATGAAAGGCAGAAGACTCTTGCAACATCATCCTCTACACCTGTGTCTCCACAACAGGCAGTTGCCATCCATTCTACAAGGTTTCATCATGAATACTCTCCCTAAAGAATCTGTCAAAGAAAACAGATTTAAAATTATTTCATTGACTCATTGTTTTGACTTTCATTGTGAGAAAAGCTTCTAATGGACACTTATAAAAGCTAGAAATGTTTTGCCAATAAAGTAATTTTAAATCTGAAATTATTTTCCACGTATTTATAAATAAAAAAGGAAAATTAAACACTTAATCAGAACTTTTACACTTTTTTATATCTCAACTTTCTCTGTTATCATGAAGTCTGTATTTTTTTATTTATCAAGTCATTAACTTTGGTAGCTGGTAAATATGGAACCAACATCTCCAGCAATACATACTAATAATGTAATGTATCAAAATACAACTTATATCTTCAGAAAGCTACACTGAATTATGTAAACAATGTTCTGACTATCTTTATAGGCATCATAAATAGAAAAACAGATATTACAGATATGTATTCAAACAAAAGATCATGGAGCACATTTAATGAAGCCTAACACAACTGAATAGCATATTATAGTTAGAATTCATTACAATAACAATTAGAGTCACCTATATCACTATATCAACAAATATCAAAAGAAAAAAATATATATAATCTTGTGAACTTATAAGACATTTGCACTTTTCAAAATAAAGCTAGCTTTTACAAACATGTTTAGTTTTTTGGATAGTTCTCTCATGTTTTTGCACTTCCTTGCCAAAAAATTCAGAACAGATAATTATTAAGAAATTGTCAGAAATATGTCCATTAAATTATCATTATCATATCTTTTTTACAGCTTTTCTTAAGTAAAATTTAAGGTCCAATTCAGTTAATTAAAGTTTGTAAAAACTACTGGTATTTAGAAGATTAAAAGCTGAAACACTGAGCAAATAATAAAATCTTTTTTACCCTATTTTAACTAATACGAGCTCAGTGCTGTAGATAGGACTTTTAATAACCAGTTGAGGATTTGTTTTCATGAGATATTTACATTAATACAACTTCTAATTACATTATACATGTAATTAATTTTTTTGTTAAAACTATAATACAAAGTTCATGAAAGATTAATGTAAGAATTACATTTAAAGTTTCTTTTTCCAAAAGTTAAACACACACACACAAAAGCTGGATGAAAACAAGAGTTTACAGACAAGCATTTTAACATGATACCATTAATGTTAAAACTGAGTCATTCTCACTGTTTTAGCACAAAGCTTCACAATAATCCATATGGACTATTTCCACTGCAACAAACTAAACCCTGGATTTTAGTATTGTAAGTCCACAGATATACAATTGATCCACAAGGGAACAAACTGAAGCTAAATCAAATTAAAATAGTATTTTCACAAACCATTATTTTTATAAGACACTAGGAGCTTAATTTATAATCACTTTATTTACCTTCTCAAGTTCAAAATACATCTTTAGAAACATTCCTTTCCATTTACATAGAATATAGAAAGAAAAAAACTTTTTTCTACAATTCACTTCTTTGCAGCTTTCATCAGTAAATACCTGGCTTAAATATGCAAATTAAAACAACAGAAATTTGTAGTTTCTATAATTATCAGGAAATGACTTTATAAAAGAGTAATAACAAATACTGCTGTAACAGTTTTTATTAACAGGAAAGTTCTTTCATGGTATTTGGTAAAATAAGAATACAAAGTTTAGTCCAGTAAATGACAACAAGTTTTATTTTTTTGGGTACAAGTTCTAATCGTTATGAGTTCCATGGTTTTACACAACTAACAATAGGCTTCATGCCACAAATAAATGTGTCTAAACAGAAATTATGCTTAATTAGTTTTAAAATTTTGTTTCTCTTGCATAGCTTCACAAATACAAACTAAGTAACTAAATAACAACATACAAGCTATCTAAATCACATACTCATTAACTGGAAGAAATCACTCAGATAATTACTCACTACTTCAGAAAAAAATCAACAATGGCATGGGGGTAGTTGGTACCACAGGCAAACTTTCCACCTGGCACCCCTCGCAATACATATTTTAACTACTTGTAGACAAATAACACCTAACAAGAAATAATCATTCACTCTAGAAATCCCTAAAGTTGACAGGTACACTTAAAAAAAATTTATAGAAGCTCTTTTGATAGAACAATGATGATCACAGATGAATAGAGTGAAAAGGAACCTACAGTTATAATTACTTTTTCATCTTCATTTTCATCATTTCAATCTGTACCTTCAATAGAACTTTTGTTTGTTACATGTAACAGTTAATTCTTTTAACAATAAGCTTCACTACTTAATATGTCAAGGACATGCTGCAAAAATGAATGCTACAGATTCAATTAGAATTTACTACTTAAACCATTTGAAGCTTTGTACTGTTATTACAATTTTTGAGAAAAGCTGTAAAGTGAAACATAAAGTATTAATTTAAAAAAAAAACATTTACTGTAACAAGATTTTTATTTCTTGTATTAAAATGTCTTTTATATTCTAATATGCTCTATGGAAACTGAAAACCTTTATACCAAGATATGTCACAATATACCTGGGGTCAAACCATGATATGCAACTAAAATGATAAAATATTTTACCAATTTTGGTTATGTAATTCAAAAATGAAACAGTTAAATAAATACCCAATCTTTATTTCTATGTATCACATAATGCCAGTCTGTTCTGGATTCCTTGTTTTATATTTCCTTCCTTCTCTTATTTAGAGCTTCAGAATACCCTCCAATTATATGCACCAATTATAGATACTGGCAGGCTAGAATTTAAAATAAGAACCTCCCATCTTCTTTATTTGCTGAAATATTAATCACTTTGTTATATTCACCACAGAAGCTCCACCCAACTCTTCACACTTGTGAATTTACTTATTTACTCACACTCACTCATCAACAGTACATATTTATACCCAATAAAAAGGTCATTTCATGAAATACATTATCATAAAATCTTTATGTTAATTTATTTCAGTAAAAGACACCATTTGCCAAGCATATTTAATTGTATGAAGACTGACATTGGTGCTTGAATAAGTAATGAATTCTTTTAAACTTTTTCAAAAGTCAGTTAGAAAACATAAATTAGAGTAATTTTGAGATATTCTCTTTCACCTTTTAAATTACTATTTGTGTTTAAAACACACACATGAAACTTCATGAATTATTTTCTGAACCAACTTTTTCTCAAAAATTGAAGAATTTTATTAATAAAGGCCAAAACTTCCTAAGGCAAAAGTTCTCAAACTTGAGATAATTGCTAAAAGTTTTATTTTCTGTGTATATTTTCAAGCCACATATATATATTTTTAAACAAAAATAACTAAGATCTGAAATTAGAAATATTGCATTACATTGAACAGAAAACTTACATGAAAAAGAATAAAAATATTTTTATCTTGGGGAACTCAAAAAGAACATATATAGTTGTCATTGGGTAATGTATCCTGATATCTGTTTACCCTAAGCTCTCTGCACTGCTACTGAGTGACTTATTGCTACTAAGTAGTTAAGCATAATTCAGAGAAAATTAACAGATAAAATGAAATGAAAACAGAAATAAACTGTTGTGAGCTTAAGACTATTTAAGATGAATAATTGTAACTTTTTGTTACAAACACCAGCCATTGTAGAAAGATAAAAGGATAAGTTAGATGTTCCTTTTTTTTTTGTAGTGGTTAAAAGGTTAGTCAATTTGCACACAATAATATAGTATTAGGAAGTAGAAAATAACAAAGAATATAGTTTTATTCAAAAAATATTTGTTACTCATCTAGGATGTTATAGAGGTCATGCAAAAGTCACTTGAAAGCAGTAAGACGAGAAAAGTATTTCTAACACAAAAACCACCTTGCACTCAGACCAGTCTGAGTGCAAACCTTTAGAAGAAATACTTTACTAAAAATTAAATTTCATCACAACACACCAAGTAAATAAAAATAATACACTTCAGAGTAAATATTAAATATCTAATGAGCTCAATCCAATGGACCAATCCTTTACAAGTTGAGTTAAAAACCAGAGACAAAAGCCTAATAAAACACAACTATGTGTAGATAACTGGCAAATCCCCATGAAAAGATCTACAACAAAATTCCAGTCACTGCTAATGTAAATGGCAGAACATTTGCCTTTGAGATTTGTGCAATTATTCAACATGTAGGTTGTTGTTCAATCAACATTTAGACTGTGACTTTAAGACTTCTCTTGTCATTGTGTATGCAACAGCAAGATTGTGTTTTTACAAACTTCCTTTGTTGTTTATTCCACATTTAGATTTTGTTTTGCAGACTTCAGTTTTTGTATATTCCACAATTACTGTATTTTAGACTTCTGTTGTCATGAATTCAACACCTAAACTGTATTTTAGACTTCTCCCGTTGTTGTGTATTCAACATCTAGATTTTCTTTAATACACTTTTCTTGTGCCTGTGTCTTCAAACATTAACTGGTATTTTATACACTTTTCTTGTTGCTGGGTCTTCAAACACTAAATTGTATTTTATAGACTTCTCTTGTTGCTGGGTCTTCAAACACTAAATTGTATTTTATAGACTTCTCTTGTTGCTATGTCTTCAAACACTAACTTGTGTTTTATACACTTTTCTTGTCCCTTTGTCTTCAAACACTAACTTATGTTTTATACACTTGTTGCTGTATCTTCAAATACTAACTTGTGTTTCATAGACTTTTCTTGTTGCTGTGTCTTTTTCATGAACAGTCGTGTTTGGTTCTGAATGCGTGTTTTAAACGATGATCTTCATTGTATCTGGGAATATTAATCTTTTATCTTTTAATTATTTTAAAGTTATCTACAAAATAACAAACTGATTTTCATGTAGTGGTTTTATTTAAATCTCCAGTGTTTGTATCTTGTTCAGGTATAGCAGGTTCTGTTGGTTCCACTGACATTTTAATTTCTGTTTTGCTGTTCTTTTTTATCCAATTCAAAAGTGAATAACACAGACAACATACTTCTTTTGGTCTACAGGTTGTCCACAGTGTCTTGCTTTATTATAAATGTTTTATGATTTTAAATTTTTGCTAAAAACCAGGCACTAGTATATTTATTAATATCATTACTAACACCACGACTGATTAGTAGGTCTTCTGACTGAATAAAAATGCCCAAACTTTTTACTGCAAAAATTGAAGACTTAGTAATTTAAAGATTGCTGAAACACTGGACACAAAGGGCAAGGTAGCTCAGACTGGCTCATCATGAAACTCTGAAAAATCATTAAAGACCAAACATAAAGGCAAAAGAAGTCTAAAATACACAGTCCAGTTTTTACTAAAAGTATTTGTGTGTATATAAGTGACATATAGGAGTGTAAGAGTTTTTTCATCTGATTCAATATCACTAAAAGTATTAAAATTGCCACCATTTGTATTTGAAAATTGACTAGGTCAGGGTGCTGCAACCTGTAGGTCCTCAAAATGTTTTGATCTTAGACAAAAACAAAAATAGCTCTTCTTTTTTAAAAGGTTGCCAAACTCTGTACTATGTTAAAAGCATATTTTGTAGAAGTTGAAAGAACTGCTAAGAGATACAATCTATCATAGAATAACTTTTGAATTAATTAATCCTACATACTTGAGCATTTTTTGCTGTTCATTACACAAAGTGTTAGTGTTTTACATTCAAAATTGTATTAAACTACTGTTATTTATGTTATACCAATTAGAATAGCATAAAATATTAGATAATAATCCATATTTTAATAGTATACAAGTTTTACATTTTTAATTCTATAAGGTAAAATAAAAAAACATGTTAAATTTCCCCTAGTCTAACACATGACACATTTCCTCTCATATTATCCATCAGCCCTCAAAAAAGTACAAATTAAATGTAAATTACTCTATAAAATTATAGTTGGTCAGATATACCACATTTATTATGGTCTTTAACTTTGTTTGGTTACAGAGCTACCAAACAGAAAAATCAAATCCATCCTGCCACACCCATCTGCCACATGCTCTATTTCATAACATTGCACAACAAAGTTTTTGCTTCTTGAACACTGTTGGGTGTTCCTTAAAGATTTTTGTCTGCTGATCATGAAAATCACATCCAAATTTGCCCATCATGTACCATTTCATCGAAATCTTCAGTTTTGTCATGTTTTTTCTTATATTTGTGTCCAAAAGTTTTTGTTTCTATAAGAGACTTATGAATGTTTTGTGTAGTCTGGGCATGTCCAGTCATGAAATCAGGCCAGGTTGGAAACTATTCCATGGAACTATGCAGCCTGGGGCCAGCTTGACACTGTCTCAGCAGGCTATAAAAGTGGCTTGCGTACACAAATGCTGCTCATTGGATTAATATAGGCCTTATAGTGTGTGCGTATTGTTTCAGAATATAGCATTGCCTCAGCAGCACTGTAACAAGTTAGAAATATAGACGTTTTACAGGACGATTGGTGTCGGTTAATTTATCTTGTCAATGCAGTAACAGCCGCAATACATTTTGCCATATTTGTGGCGAGTATACACTTCCTCATCAGAGATGTTCAAAGCCTGCTCTTGTGAGAAAAGCATATCATCTGTACTTTGGCTGTAAAACTGGTGATCAAAACCAGAAATGGGTGCCTCACATTTGTTGTGCAACATGTGCTGTCTGTCTGAGAGCTTGGCTAAGAGACACTCAAAAGACAATGCTGTTGCTGTTTGCTGTCCCAATGATATGATGAGAACAGAAAGACCATGTGAAGGACTGTAATTCTGTTTAACTAACATGTCTGGTTTCTCTGCCAAAAACAAGAAGTCAATTGAATACCCTAATCTGCTTTCAGCAATGAGACCTGGGCCACATAACGACAGTCTTCCAATTCTGAAACCACCAGAGGAATTGACCTTAGATGAACCATATGAAAAAACTGCAATGCAGGGAACTAGCAGTGACATCAATCCGGATTTTGAACAGTGCCCCTCAGGTGATACACATCTCATAACACAGTCAGAATCAAACAATCTTGTCATGGGTTTAAAACTGCATGAATGGTGCTTGCTGTCACCAAGTACGAAAATGTCTGTTTTTCGAAGCCGCCAAGATGACACGACCAAATTTTTTGCACAAGTTGACAGTCTCTGTTTCTGTGTTGACATTGAAGGATTGTTCTTTGCTTTGGATTGCGACCATGACCCGCAAGAGTGGCGTCTCTTTATTGATTCATCAATGTTAAGACTAAAAGCTGTTCTGTTATACAATGACAATGTTCACCCTTCAATACCTGTTGGCTGTGCAGCACACCCAGTACAACTGGAATATCTGTGGAGATCTGAAAGTCATTGCTCTGTTACTGGGACTGCAGCTCGGCCATACAAAGTAATGCTGTTTCATCTGTGAATGGGACAGTCGTGCCAAAGAGTCACATTATTCTACACAGAGCTGACCACTCTGTAAAAAATTAGTTCCAGGACAGAAAAATTTGGCACATGAACTGCTTGTTCACCCAGCAAAGATTTTTTTGCCTCCTCTTCACATAAAATTGGGACTTATGAAAACTTTCATGAAAGCAATGAACAAAGAAAGTGGAGGTTTTTGTTATTCAAGACAGATGTTCCCAAGAATAACTGAGGCCAACTGAGAATAACTGTTGTTGGTGTTCAGATCAGACATGTTATGAGTGATAAGTGGTTCAAAAATCTGTTAGTTGGGCCAAAAAAGATTGCCTTGAAAGCCTTCAAAGACACTGTTGACAATTTTCTTGGCAATTACAGTCTCACATTACATTCAGCTAGTAGACAAACTTCTCAAAGCATACAAAACAATGAAGTGCAACATGTCACTTAAGATTCATTTCTTCCACTCACACTTGGACTTCTTCCCTGCAAACCTCGATGCTGTTAGTGATAAACACGATGAAAGGTTTCAACAGGTTTCAACAATAGATAAACGATATCATCTATTTCTCGGAGTTCTTATGTGATGAAACAAAACCAAAACTATATTTGTGCATACCCACCAGGTACCTGTCACAATCAGCAAAAACTTTTAAAAAAAAACTGTTGTTCAGTGTAATTAACAGTTCACTCTTATGTTTAATTATATACCTATAACCAATAGAAACTTAAGATTTTCATCTGTCAAATGATATGTAGCACAATGTTATGTTCTAAGCAGTTAAATGTCAGTTTCACTCAGAATATGAACATTATTCTGTTGAGAAAGTTAAAAAGTAGCTTGGATGAATTTGTAACAATGTTTGTTGCAGTTAGAAGCCAGAAACTTTTTGAGAGATAAAGAAATTTGTCTACTTTTTGCATACAAATGTCCATATTTTTTTTACCATTATTTAATTCAATAAATATTATTAATTGTAATACTCTGAGTAGTACAAGCAAATTAGGGTTAACTCTCTGTGACAACCGAGAGCAAAACGAGAGCAAAAAAAAAGAGAATTGATAAGTATTTTATTTATTTTCCTGTTTATTCTTTATGTATAATTATAAAAGCAACTAAAATGTAAAAATAAGAATATTTGTAGGTTAGTTAAGATTAGATTAAGTAAAAGAAATAATAATAAAATAAAAATGTTACACAAGGCATGCATGCACATGAGATGCTTCTACTAATTGTAGGAGCTAATGGGTAATGTAATTTAAGTGTTCCCCAAGTGATTTATGGCTTACATGTTGTGCAGACAGTAGTTAATCACAGTTCAAAGGGCAATAAAACCATAACATTAAATATAAATAGATGTTTACTGTTACAAATGTAGGTAATTATGATAAACAAATGTGGTTTTATTTTACAATATGAAATCATTCTAGATAGAAAAAAAAGGTAATTTAGATTTATTTTAATTTTTTTTGTAGGTTATAAAGTTTTGAAGTAGGTTAGATAAAAAACTACTTCTCAAAAAAAAAAACACTTGAAGTTTGAGATTTTTGAGATAAAGAAAAGTACTTTTAATTTGAACATGAAAATTTATCTTGCACAAGGCCTATTGAAAACAAATACTCAATATAATTATGGACAATTTTTTTTATTTTATTAAAAAATACTTCAATAAAAATATTTTTTTTGTACATCAATTACTTATAATTTTAAGTGAAATACTGCTAAATTTTGTTAAGATAAACACACTACACACTATATTGAAAGTTAGAAGTATTAAATCTAAAAAGATTTTAAATGAGGTCATATAGAGATACTGTAAAGAGTTACGTATAACAATATAGTTGAAAAAGAGATGTGGAATCTGATAAACAGAAACAAAACAAAGATGAAACAGGAAGTTTCCATTCATCCTTTTTGTTATCAATAGGTTCAGTAAATACTAATAATTACAAAAACCTATGAATTCCTTTATTTCCACAGTTTTTAAAACTATGACACTAAAATATAAACATTTGTAGAAAAAACATTCATGTGACATTAATCATCTCATTTCTGCTAAGAAAACTTCTTGTCATAACATTCTAGTCTCATAAATATAGACTTACTTGACACCAACATACATAAATCTATAGTGGTAGAGATAAACATGACACGTTTTGAAAACGTTATTTTATCAGCATATCTTCATCAACTACACATATGTTGATAATTCTGTGACAACCATGAGAAAAATAAACATTTCATTGCACATCTGAGTTACTAATATGAAAGCATAATATCTTCCATGGAACTATAAATCAACAGTATTCTTTCATTTCTTGAAGTTCTGATTCATAAAAATCCAAGTCTACATAATATGACTACAACAGTATGTCATGGGTATTATCTGTACTATTGGTCTGCACAAGGTGTTTTCCTCAGTAATGTAGACATCAAACAACAGGTAATTACACACTGTTCTCTTCAAGGTATTTTGGCCAATGACATAACTATACTTCATATTTACCCCAGGTAATAAGTACTATGAAAGGTTTTACTTTTACTGAGTAAAAAACAGGATGTTCCTATGACCTACAAAACATGGATAATATCTGGGATGGACAATAACCCCTGTCTGCTTCACTCAGGCTCATCCTTTAGCATATGGCATGGGAGAAACATCTATATGAAACAAACAACTGTGAGGTATACTCACAATCCAGTTTTTGCAGACCATCCCATCTCAGTGGTGGGCACATATGACACATAGGTCTTACGGCGTGGATTTAAGATATAACCACTGAGTTGAATTCAAAATGTGACAAAAACCTTTGCAAAGAAAGAAAAGAGAAATTGTGGCATGCAAAGTGGTAATGGTAAGCAACCAGGGGATGGTAAGGTGATGGATTTGATAGAAAGACCCATAGAAAAAATGACCAATGACCTGAAAAAAAGAGAGAAGCAAACGAGAAAAAAGTCATCTGGTGAAGCTAACTTGTATGGGTAATAACAATAAAAAACAAGTGACGGGACTGGGAAGAAATCCAATAAATAAACAAATAGAAGTAGGAACCATGAATGAAATCAGTGTATGCCATATAACAACAGAGCAGTCACTGGGCAAAGGAAGCAATCACAGATGGAACAGTCAGAAAGGTGGGAAATGGGGGTGAAGGTAGAATTAATTTCCCAGACAACCAAGTTTTTGGCAGAAGTGAATAATCAGAAACTGTCACATAAGGTGAGGTGGACATCAGTAGTGAATAAATTCAACTAACAATGTCTATACACCAACAGAAAGAGGAAAATGGACTTAAAGAAGAGGTGAAATAAGGAACAGGCCAACACACGTACAAATGGAGAAAGGATGATGCTGAGGGAATAAACTGAAAAGGACAGAACAGAACATGCATATAGTGTAAAAGAAAATGTG
This sequence comes from Carcinoscorpius rotundicauda, assembly GCA_011833715.1. NCBI lineage: Eukaryota > Metazoa > Arthropoda > Merostomata > Xiphosura > Limulidae > Carcinoscorpius > Carcinoscorpius rotundicauda. Next base: position 67,184,335 of record CM022399.1, on the reverse strand, counting down.
GCTAACAAAACCACACAATGGCCTGCGACAGATGAAAAAGGTTGATTGAGAAGATAGAAGGACCCAATGATGGTACAGGTTAGTACACAGCTATGAAGGAATGAAAAAATGGATTGAGAAATCAAGAATGCAATGTCCTGAAAAGGTCTGCCTGCCAAGCCAGAGACTGAACAAAAGCAACATGAGAAGAGGGAGAATGGGAACAGACAAGTGATACATGCCAGACTGGGGCTGACATAGGAGTGTGAGAAATTGGGAGTGGAAGAAAAGGTGACACCAATGACAGATGGTGAAGGAGTAGAAACCATTGCCAAGCTGGACAAAATGAAGCTTTAAAAAAAAAACCCAAAAAACTCAACATAGAGTGATATGGGTGGTGGAAATGTTCCAGAGAAGCTGCAAAAATGGGAGTGTAGGCATACCTATCCAAACCAGACTATGAGCATCCAGAAGACCAAAACTGGGGAAAGCTCAGAATTGAGATAAATGGCAAAGATATCCAGATCTGGAATACCTCATTAAGCACAGAGTCCTTGAAACACACATGGGCACAGTGACCACTTAATGGGGAAGATTCTTTCAGGACATGACAAATGATTACCTATGATATTCAAGACACCAAAAATATGAAAAACTGACAAACAAAATTTGATGGTTGTGGGGCCAAAACAAGAGGTTCAGCGTCTGAAAACAGAGGTCTCCTGACCCAGATGTACAAGACCATAGTAGAGTTATTGGAACATACTATCACTGGTCAGCCCTGTAGAACCAACACGAAATGACTCAAAATACCACTATCAGCAAGAATCTCCAAGGTGACATTCAAGGTGAAGAAGATGAACACCTCTAATGATGTTGTTTCAATCCAACCATTGAACAAAGTTGGTCTGTGAAACCTCTTGAAGACAATCCATGTGGGAATGACTAATAGGAATGAGGGCTTCCAAAGAAGCCTACATACATAAAAGAGAGATAACCTTTTGTGCAATGGCAAGAGAAGAGAAGGAAAGATTGTGAACTACAAGATACACTTCCATCAACTAAAGGGAAAGAAGATTGAACCCACCTAAGTAAATGGTAAACCTAAGAATGGTTTTGAGTGCATGAAGAACAAAGCAAACTAACATCTGAACACAGTTGATCCATAAAATGACTCAATATTGTGAATTACAATATATGAAAAGGTATGGCTTGTCACTATGAAAGACAGGTAGTAGATTCATGGGAAACAGGAAAAAGGGTAAATCTACATGTAAGGAAGAAAGCCTGGGTACCTCCCGTGAAACAAAACTGCAAAAAAAGCTGTCCAAATTCTCATTTTCATATTCAGGCAAACCTTAACATGGAAGGATAAAACAATCTTTAGGTGACTCAGAAGGATAGGTGGGAGTAACAAGACTAGTGGTGAGTGAAAATTTGCACACATGGGAAAGTACAAGTTGAGAAGAGGTAAGATAGCGTATTGAGAGAGTATTTTTATGCTTAAAACATTTTTATGTTGCTGAAAAACTAAATTCAGGTAAGAAAACACGTTAGCTATTTTTAGTGCAATATTTGAAAATGTGGAATGCTTACTGACAAGATTTAAAGTTCAAGCTCAAAAAATATTAAGATACTCCATCCCAAAGTATTGTTGGTACACCACATGGAGATGTAAATCCTATCTAATAAGAGAACACCTATTTTCTTGGATATGGAAAAAGCAAGAATCAACATCTGAATCAATGTAACTTGAGTTTGTACTTTACAAAACCATGAGTGCTTAATTCAAATAAATATGTGATCTTTATACATTTACATATCATTTAATAACTTCCCATCTAATTGTAAGTATCAGGCTCTTAAGAAAAAAGTAGAAAAATCATGATGAAACTTTGTAGAATGGATGACAACTAACTACCTGTTGTGGAGACCAGACTGACCTGAAGATGAAAGGTGGAAGACTTTTGAAATATTATCCTCTACATCTGTTTCTCAACAACAGGCAGTTGCCATCCATTCTACAAAGTTTCATCATGAATAGTCTGCCTAAACAATCTATCAGAGAATAGAAAAAATCATCTTTGCTGTGTTTGAAATCTTCATATTAGTTTCCTAGTTATACATGAAAGCATAGATAGCAGTGTCTTTAGTTATAAAAAAAATAAATTACAATGAGAACATCTTGGTCTATAATTTATTATGAAACTAATGTTCAAGTTTTCATCTTACCATTTTTTTGAAGTTCATTAACTCTGATAGATAATGTTTGAATTTCTTCTTGCAGCTTGTGAATTACCTCCTCTAGTTTTTGCTGTTCTTGATTCTTATCCTCTAAAAGCATCTTCAAATCTTGATTTTCTTCTTTCAAGTCTTTTCTGATCTAGGTTACAAAAACTTCACTAAAATGTTTATTTCATACACTGAAAATTGAACCCTTAACAAAAATCATACTTTCACAATTGAATATAAAAAATAAATAAAAAAATTGAAAATCTAAAAACTGGCAAATATGAGTCATAAAAAAGTAAGAAAATAAGACTGGAAGTACTGCAGACATTATTTATTGAAAGTGCAAATCTATATTTTGGCTCCATGTTGTCACTTAGAATTACATTTGGTAAAGCCAAAATAGAGACTTGGAACTTGAGTAAGTAATAGCTACAGCATCTTCAGTCTTGTTTCATTACTTTGTTTCAATATACCTATCTGCAGATTTTTAAACTCACAGTTTTTTTATTTATCTTGTTTGCTGGCTTTTTTTACCATTGGGGCAAATGATTATTTGATATGGTAGTTAGTCTTATTTATTGTAATGATAATAAACAAAGCTAGTAGCCATCTGATAAGATTTGTGATGATTTCTTTTACCTACTGAATATCTGATCATACTAATTCAAGATGAAAATGTTAAGCTGCAGCCACAGACAGTCATATAGATATGTTTGAGAATGTGAGCACTTGCAATTTCATTGTAACTAAATTCTCTCTCACATATATGTGTACACTAAGACACATAAAATTTTACAAGTACAAAAGCAGGCTTTTAAAATAAAATATATTCATCTGTAACATCACTTCATTTCTTTCAAAGTAATTATTCTGTGAATGCATGTAATAAAATATAAAATTATGTGTATTGTTTATATTGTTCCCTCATATCATACATAATATGGGACTTGATTCCCTAAATACACAAATTGTACAGTGTACAAAGCATTATATATCTATATGTTACAGTTTTCAAATGATCATCTATTATTGGCTGGTAATTACTGTTTCTCCTCATACTTTTAAGTTTGTAATGGAATACCAAATATCTGTACGAAAGCTAATTTTAACATCAATTACACTAGAATTATATTTCTTAGCAGATGCAAATTACAGAAGAAACTAACTGACTTTCCAATACACTTACAATCAATGCAGTACCCAATTAAATATCCTGTGTAAGGTTTGGGTGTAATATACCATGCAACATGAAAAATCTATTATCAAATTTAAACTTCTTAATTGTTAGTTGTAACAACAAAGTACTGTGCAAAAATATCTCACTGAAACCTAACACCAGAATACATATGCTAAACTCAGTCTACCAGAGTAAGCCTAAAATTCAGTTGTGTTCTCACGAACACATATTATACTTCCTAAACTAAATATCTAAATGTTTGTTTGTTTATTTTGAATTTCGTGCAAAGTTACTTGAGGGCTATCTGCACTAGCCATCCCTAATTTAGCAGTGTAAGACTAGAGGAAAAGCAACTGGTCATTACCACCCACTGCCAACTCTTGGGCTACTCTTTTACCAATGAATAGTGAGATTGAATGTCATGTTATAACACCCCCACGGCTGAAAGAGTAAGCATATTTGGGTGATGGGAATTCAAACCAGTGACCCTCAGATTAAGAGTTAAATGCCTTAACCACCTGGCCATGCTGGGCCAATTCTAAATAATGATTTGTTCTTATATAAATATACTATTCAATACCTTTTCACTCTACTCACAAGTTACATAAAATGGCCACAGGTTTGACTATTACAAATAAATTATTTTTAAAACAAAATTAAAATATATATATATTAATAATACAGTTCACATACTTAAAAAAAAAACAAAATAATTTTCCAATACAAACAGTATTTTATACTACATTGTGTACGTAGTGAATTAACAGATAAATTCTGAAATTATTAAATATCAACCTTACAGAATGTAGTAGTATACTGATACAAGATGCAGAATTAATCTAAAGATCTCTTTATAACCACAGAAATTTGAACAAATACATTTTACTGATATGATAAGCATCTAAATGTTGTCTTCACACGTTTAAATACATCAGTTGCAAGATACAAGAAACAAAACTTTTTGTAATGAGAGAAAAGTTATGTTCTTATAATGAAAATATATTTCCATTAAGTACTGTGGTTACCTCCTCTCACCTACAGCGAGACTTGCACCATGCTGCCCTCTATATGCCAAAAGTTTTTGCATGCCACAAGTTTTGAATTCCTATATACCCCATGATCAATGTAGTTGAACTGTGTCTCACGTGTAAGTCATCATGCAAGAACCCTCTACCAACAGAAGTGTAATACACCCTCCCAACAAATGACTCCCTCTATTTTATTCTTCCAAACTATCACTTTAAGATTAGAGGAAAAAAGGAATATACCCATTAGAAATATATTCATCATTGGAAAATAACTTTCCATATAGAGCATTACCTTTTCTCACTTATATAGCTAGAATCCCAGACTGAATAGGCAGAGGGATACTAGCTCTGTGGGTGGTAATGACCAGTTGCTTTTCCTCTAGTCTTACACTGCTAAATTGGGGATGGCTAGTGCAGATAGCCCTCAAGTAACTTTGCACGAAATTCAAAATAAACAAACAAGTGTGAGAGATGGAAAATAAATAACCCTTGAAGTAACTGAAGAAAACTCATGAAGTGTGATGCCCATCGAGAAAGGAAACACAAGAGAGACCACTTTACTTTTGTACCATGTACAATCTGCCTTCAGTGTGGTAATAGGTGTCCCATATATGGGTGGAAAATGGAAGGAGTACAACTTGAAAGAAAAACAACCAGCTGGTTTTGAATCTGAATTACAATACATCAAAAACTCAGACCCATAGGAGAAAGACTGTAGAAGATCCACCTAACAGATAGAAATGTAGGTAAATCTTAAATGAAAGTGCTCCAAAGTGCAGAATGGTTATGGTATGATGGACTGTACACAGTTGGTCAACTCCAGTACAAATTCAAGCTGTATTAGGAATAGAACCCATGACCTATGGTCTGATGAGGGTCCATACCATATTCACCTCAGGATAAGCAGAATGGAAGAATATACCATGCAAACGAATCTACGAAATGGGCGCAAGTGAGCAAATCCACAACCAATCACATATCCAGGAATCTACATCAAATGGTGGTAAAAAGAGATATTCCCATGAGACAGATCACATCAAACAAAATTAGACTGGCACCCCATATTCAACATCAACCTCAGGGAGTGAAAACACCCTGGGGTGATGCACAATATAATGAACTATCATTTTGATAAACATTATCCTTTGGATAGGATTGCACAGAAGTTGGAGTACAATGCCACCCTGTAGGTCCCACTACCGAGAATTGAATTGCCTCTAGAAATATATAACAGTCTTGCCCTTTGGATAAAACTACATAGAAGCTGGGTACAACATCAATCTCTGGGACAAACAGAGGCAAAATGAGTGAGAATTTGTGTTGATTGGTACAGCTCTAATCCAAAACCACTCATTGGGAAACAACATCCAGGTGATGGTAGGATAAAAGATCTCAACAAAATAGGTGAATTGCAATGTGATGGACCTACTCCAAAGCAACATCATCCTCCAAAGGTTGGAGCTCAATAGCAACCTCTGAGTCCCACTGCATGGAAGTGTATTGCATTCATAAAACACAAGAAACTATACACTCCAAATCTGAGAGAAGCTGCATGCAAAATCAACCTCCAGAACCCACTATATGAAAGGTGGAGCATACTTGTTGGGAGACATGTGCAACACCATCTCCCAAACAGGACCATTCAAAAGTTGAAGCACAATATTACCATCTGGTTTCCACTACACAGAAGTAAACTGCATTTCAAAAATATACGCAACCTCATCCTCTGGATAGAACCACAAAGAAGCTAGGTGCAACATCAACTTCCAAGATCCATCGCATGGAGGTCAAGAGCATAATCACACACCAGAAATACAAGAAGATCACAACCACCCTAATCTCTACTGAATGGAAGCAAATGCATTCAGAAGAACTCCTCCATAGTCTACTGCTCCAGTGGTTCAGAACTGGAAAGCAGAAAGAACTTCAATACTCCACAAAAAAGACAAGAGAGAATATAATGCAGTGGAGAGTCTGGAAGAACATCACCACAGGATACAGATCAATGGGTAACCATGAAAACCCAAAATGAAAGGGAAGATCACCTCTGATTTATTCAAATTATGGGATGGCAGGGATAAGAAGTTAATCCCTTCTGCTTTATCCATGTAAGTCCATGGGTTAGCAGATATGTTGCAAAGAAAAGCCTAATAGTGGTCTCGTGAAACACCCTATCTCAACAATGTGTATTATTGGCAATGGGTATATAGTGTTTTATTATTTCATTTTGGCTAGATAGTGTAGATTTAAAATATGGGAAACACATCTAAATAGGATTCAAATCCTAAGTAGGACATGCCCCTGGAAGGGAAAAAAGTATGGAAAATATAACTTACCCTGTCACAGCTGCATCAAAGTTTGAAGGATGGCAACAGGTGGAAGGTGGTACCCTGATGAGGAAGAAACAGCTACCTAATGAAAATATAGGGAAACAAATGTATGAAGAGCAGTCCACATGCCTAACTGAAGAATTTCTTCCAAAACTCCATGAAAGAGAGAAGGTGCTCAATCTTAAGTCAAGACACTAAGAGTAGGATTTGGAAAGGAATAAGAATAAACCGACTGAAACATCCTGTGATCCAAATCTTTTGGTAGGGAAAGAAAGGTTATGCATAGAAGAACAACTTCAGGGAATAAAAAGGTTAAAACAGAAACTAGTAAATGAAACAAACTGGGAATAAAGGTGGGAAGGGGATGGAAGAAAAAATGAATAACCCTCATGACCTGGATCTACTTTAAGGAAGAAAGAGACTTGGAAAAAATCCTAAAACATCCATAAGTGACAGAAATAAAGGTTACGCAGATTAACCTCTGAAAGTACGGCATCTTTCCCAAAACATTTTCAACAGCAACTAAACCACAAGTGAAGAGATAGAGCCAAAGAGGACAAATGTGCCAAAGATAAGGAAGGAAGGTAAGAGGCCATAATGATATGTGTCATGTAAGAAGAAAAAAACATACCTGAAAAAGCATATGAAAAAAGCAGAGTGAGACTTAGCAGATCTCGAAGAAGATGCAAGGGAAGGCACTGCATATTTAGGAGGGAAAAGATCTACACTTGATTACTCTTTAATAAGAAATGACTGTTTCAGTAGAATAAAACAAAAGGTGTGTTACACTCCTGAAGGTAGAGGGTTACCACATGATGATTTTTATGTGAGATGAAGTTGTACCACAGCAATCGTTGGGGTATGTAGAAGTTCAAAGTTTGTGCTATACAAAACAATTTTTGAATATAGATAGTGTGCTGAACAAGGATATACATGAAAGAGGAAGTAATGTACCATATCTAAATAGCTGAATTTAATTACATTACTTAAGGAAGCAACAGTAATTTTCGTTCTATATTGCAGGAGTTGTATTCTTTGGTTAAAAAGATGAAAATAGAAATAAAAATATAACACTGTCCTTCACTGGTCATGATGGTAATCTGTAAAGAAAGATTTACCTTAATTGACATGAAACATAAAGTGTCAATTTTGTTAAGTGAAATCTTTATTTTTACTCACAGACAAATGGTATTAAACCAAATACATACTGAGTTGACTTGATTTAGTTCTTCTTTAAGCTTGTTGATTTCACTCTGCAAACAAAATAACACACAACAGGTAAAAACATAATACAAACATTTTTTTAAGTTCATAAATAACATTTTCTCTCATTAGCAATCAATTGAGACACAAAAAGTTATGAACTAGTCTCAGCAAACATTACTTTCCTCCTAATGGTACAAGATAATGAAATTAGTGTTTTATATTAATGGTTTTGAAGATGAATTATAATTAATGCTGTTAGTTACTTTTGGCTATAATTATTGTTGTTGGATGTTTGATTACGCACTATATTTTTCCTTTCTTCTCCCTGTTTCTGTAATATACAGGGTGTTCGGAAAGTCACTGTGCACTTATATATTTATTAACAGATATGTTTCATTATAGAATGCAGGAGGTAAATATGAATGACTGTTATTTTGTTTCTAAACACTGCTATCAGTTGCTGGCTTGAAATAGACTAAATAAAATATGATTACAAAACTGCACAGTGACTTTCCAAACATCCTGTAAATAAGTTTTACAGTAATAAGCATGATTTTACTTTAAGAACAAATGCAGCATACAATTCATATATATAAAATATATTTTATATTATTATAAAATGTGAAAAACATATTGAGTTAAACAAACAATACAATGTCCAAAATTTGGTTAAAAGATTTACACAAAATTGAAAAAGCCAATGGCTTGTAAAAGGTTCAAACACAAGGAAGTTGGACAGTGTCACCATCTCCAATAATATGCACTACAGTAAAATGTGGACTATTGTGACAAAAGTCTCACAAAGGCCACATGTTAGTAGATTACTCCCAGACAAAAGAAAATCTTTTGATGTGGTCTACTTCAACAGTGACTGAATGCAGTTTGAAGCTGCCACTCAATAAACCTGACATTCAACAATCAACATAAGAAAAGGAAGTCATTAATACAGAGCCAGTTTTCAAAAGTAGGAAAAAGTTGTGTAGTGACAGCATTAATTCTGGTACTGAAATATATGTGATGCTCAAGACATAGACAAAGTGATGAACCCACATGGATGTGGAATTGCCTGTCCAGTAAAAAGTTACAGATAAAAATGGGTAAATGGCAACCCATAGGAGTAGAAGTTCCACAAAATGCTGTACCTACAAGTAGTGTTGTAACCCTTCTCAAGGTAAAAGAACATGGAAACAAGATGTTCCCTCTCGAGGAAGGCTTCCCTGATTGACATTTTAAGTCAAATTACTTGGTCCACTTGAACTGTATGAGAAGAACCTTAACCATCTTCACCAATGCTTTATAAAGACAACTAGTCAAAGCAATTGGATGATAGAAGGATTGATTGATTTAGTGTTTTATGGCACAAAGAAGCTAGGCTATCTGTGCCAAACGTCCAGTAAAAAAATAAAAATAAATTAAATGTAGTAAATTACATAAAAGGAAATGAAGGTAAAACAAAACATCACTGAAAAACAGATAAAGCATAAAATCAATGTTGACACCTAATCTACAATGTCAAGAGAGAAAGAAGAGTAAGAGAAGTTGTAAAGGACTTTCACTAGCAAAATTGTAATGATCTTAACCCACCAGGAAGACTAAGAGGTAAGTACAAGAACCACTGTCAGTCACCTGAAGTTGGCCTTTCCAGTCCTGGTTCCGGGCTATGTTGTCATAACAATCATTATCATAAGGTAAAATAAGAAAAGTGTTAAAAAACATACCGCAAAATTGTAATAAAAATTAGCCAAATATCCTGCAAAAATGTAAAACGAAAGCAAATGTAGTAAAATTCGTAAAAGGAAACAAAGGTAAAAACAAAACAGCAATTAAAAATAGAATATGGCATAAAACCAATGTTGACATCCAGTCCACAAAGTTGTACAGGACTTACTGTAGCAGAATGGTAATGATCATAACCCACCAGAAAGACTAACAGGTAAGTACAAGAACCACCATCAGTCACCTGAAGTTGGTCTTTCCAGTCCTGGTTCCAGGTTATGTGCCATTATGGCCAGTACAAAAAAGTAAAAATAATAAAGGTGTCAAAAGACATGCAGCAATATTATAATAAAAACTCGCCAAGATGACTAACTGGCAGTTCAAACGGATAATTCAAACAGCAGCGTTAGTCACCTGAAGTTGGCCTTTCCAGTCCTGGTGTCGAGTATTTAATGTTCTGGCCATTTTCCAATGTCAAATTGAACTAGAGAGATTGAGACTCTGAAAAGGGAACCACAATGAAAAAGGTGTAATGAATAAATATCAAACACTTAAATGAAGTTAAAAAGTTTAATGGCCATTAAAAAACTAAAAACTTTATCAAGGTGAACAGTGTCACCACCACCAATAACACTGTCCAATGTTACAGACAAACCCTGGGACAAAACATGTTTAAAATAGTGCCGTCATTGAGAGTTGTAACAATGGCAAGAAAGTAAAATGTGGCTTACAGTGATTTGAGTGTTACACAGACTACACACTGATGCATCAGTTCCAGATAAAAGAAAACGATGAGTTAAAAAACTGTGACCAATGCGTAGTCTAGTTAAAACAACTTCCTCCTTCCAAACCTTATGGAAGCTAGACGGCCAAAGCCCAATATTGGGTTTGATTTAAAAAAGCTTGTTGTCATGTTGCTCACTCCAAGTGGACTGCCAGCTGGTATGGAGCCAAGCCTTGAATAGAGGACCATAGTCCATGTACGGAATAGGCACAGTGCTGATAGTGCCAGAGCAGATAGATTTAGTTGGTGTGAGCCAACGTGAAATGATTCCAAGGCCAGCAGAGAACTAAGGGAGTCAGTGTAAATAGTGCAGTTGAAGTACTGTCAACTTCAATATGATCCAGGGAAAGAGATATGGCATACAGTTCAGCAGTGAACACAAAAGCTGTAGAGAGGATTCTGTGCACAACCACCAAACCGCAACAAACCATGGCAGAGCCCACAGAATAACCTGATTTGGAACCATCTGTATATATTAAAATGGAATGATTGTTTGAAAAATGTTTGGTAAATAAAAGACTGTACTTCCAATCGAGAGTATCTGCCTTTTTCAGATGACTTAAAGAGAGATCACATTTGGGACTGTAATAAGCCATGGGGAAAAGGGCTGACCAGTGGATTTTGCAATGTTATTCAAGGACAGACTCAATTCATCCAATTGCACCTGGATGTGAAGGCCAAAAGAAGCAATGGCAGATCATCTGTTTGATAAAGTAAGACCCAAGGAAAACACATCCCCAAATGGGATGCTTTGGTAAGGAACGAAGTTTCAAAGAATACAGTAAAGACAGTTGCAAACGGCGAAGGTGCAGAGAAGGTTCGTGAGATTCCACGTATAAGCTCTGAACTGGGGAGGTGCAGAAAGCCCCAGTGCAGTCAAAGTCCTAGATGATGAATGGGGTCCAGTATCTTTATGGCTGAGGGTTTGGCAGAGCCGTAGACCATTGATCCATCGTTGAGTTTTGACCAAATAAGAGCATGATATATCTTTAACATGGAATATTGATCCGCTCCCCAACTGGTGGTAGAGAGAACATGGAGAATGTTCAGTGCTCTTGTGTATTTGCCCCTTAGCTGCTTTAAGTGTGGTATAAAGGTCAGCTTACGGTCAAAGATAAGCCCCAAGAACTTGGTCTCAGGGACAACTGGCAGCAAAACTTCACCGATACAGAGTTCAGGATCACGGTAAATACCCCGTTGGTGACAAAAGTGCATGCAAATGGTTTAAGAAAGAGAAAAATTAACACTGTTTGCTGTAGTCCACGTCAGTACACAATTGAAGGTAGTTTGTAGTTGCCACTCAATATATCTCATGTTCGACGACTGACACGAAATGTGAAAGTCGTCGACATAGAGCCCGTTTGCAACTGTGAGAGGGAGTTGTTCAGTGATGGCATTTATCTTTATATTGAAAAGGGTGACACTCAAAACATAGCCATGAGGGACCCCACGTACCTGTACAAAAGAGTGGGAAAGTGTCAAAACCACACAAACTTGGAATCTCCTGTCCATAAAAAATGTTTAATAAGCATGGGTAAATGGCCATGTAACCCATATATATGGAGGTCTCACAAAATGCCATACCTTCATGTTGTGTCATAAGCATTCTCAATGTCAACAAATATTGAAACAAGAAGTTGGCGTTTGAGAAAGGCTTCTCTAATTGATGTTTAAGTTGAATTAGGTAGTTCATGGTGAAGTGCTATCTTCGGAACACACAGAGAGTGGGCGAGAGGAGGTTGTTTGATTCGAGGAACCAAACAAGATGAGCATTAACCATCCTCTCTATGGTCTTGCAGAGACAGCTTGTCAAAGCAATTGGACAGTAGTTTGAAGGAATCTTGGGATCTTCCACAGTTTTAGAGAAAGGTAAGATTATAGCCTGGCACCAGGCATCAGGAAAAACATTTTCCTGCCAGATCAAGATAAAAACAATTAGAAGAATATCAAGAGATGCAGAAGAGAGATAGCGCAGCATGTCATAGTGTACATTATCAGGTCCAACAGATGTACTGCCAGACAGATGAAGGGCCATTTTCAGTTCCACCAGTGTAAAGGGACAATTATTGTCAAAGAGACAATCAGTTCAAAAGCAAAGAGGTGAACACTCTGCCCAAGTCTTGATGGCCAAGAAGGTGAAGGAACAAGCAGAAGTGCTAAATACCTGGCAACAGCTTTCACCTAGAGTATCAGCGATGCTCCTGACATTAGCTACCTCTTGGCCATCAGACACTAGGATGGAGAGGGAGACAGAATTGTAGGGCCCACTGACCTTTCAAACCCTGTCCCATATGACCTTGGAACTGGTGGTAGAAGATTTGCTAGTTGTGAACTTAATCCAAGATTCCTTCTGGCTTTGACGTCTTACCCACCTGGCATGTGCACGGGCCCGTTGGAAAGCAATGTGGTTCAAAAATGTGGGATATCTACAGAAGGTATCCTGGCCCATTTTTTAGCCTTCAGTGTCAAGTAGGATTCCACCACAAACGAGGATATCACGAAAAACGTGTTGTGGTTTTAGGAATGCACTGAGCAGCTACTTGTATAATACAGTCAGTTACCACTGCCACACAGTCGTCTATTGACGGCTGATTCACAATGGCAAGGTTAAGTGCTGTGAGAGCAGTGAAAGTGGACCAGTCTGCCTGATCCAGTTTCCACTTGGGCACACGGGTAGGGTGGCATCAACCACAGCCAGTCTTTCTCAAAAGTATAGGAAAATGATCACTGCCTAGATTATTGTCAACCCTCCATGAAAATGGGAAAACAGTGAAGGGGAGCAAACAGAGAGATCAATAGCAGTAAAGGACTGACTAGGTGCATGAAAATAAGTGGAAAAACCAGCACTGAAAAGAGAAAGATTGTGATCAGAGAGCATACGCTCAACAGAGCAACCCCTTCTATCAATACCAGCACTTCCCCAGAGGGGATGATGTTCATTAAAGTCCCCCAAGATGAGAAAGGGAGATGGCAACTGTTCAACAAAAACATCAAGGTCTGACTGATCATATGTCTCTCCAGAGGACAGGTAGAAAAAACAAACAGTGATGGTATGACCAAAGGAAACCTGGATAGCTATGGCCTCCAAGGGTGTGTTGAGTGATAAAGACAGGGTGAGCACGAGCTGGTCAACTAAAAGTGCCACCCCTCCACTTACTCATCCATCAGACATCCTGACATTTCTATACAGAGAAAACTGATGAATGGTGACTGCATCAGCAGGTTTTAGAAATGTTTCTTGTAAGGAAAGACATACAGGATGGTAGGAAGCAATCAGTGTTTTGATATCATCCAGATTACATCATAAACCTTGACAGTTCCATTGTATCAAGGTGGCCATTTTTAATGATGGGTAAGCGAAGTGGCTGGAGAACCCTTCTGTTTTCGACCATGCCTTTTTTTTTCTTTTTTTTTACTGTCATATTTCGGAGGAGGTCTATCAACCTCCATAGATCCTGCCCTGGGTCGATTGGGCAGGTCTTTCTTGTTGGAAGGGGATTCAAGTGGCTGAGGATGCAAATGAATGACTGTTTTGCACCATGGGGTGGGAGAAAAAGATGTATCAGAAGAAATGCCTGTATTTGAAACCAAAAGATGTGGATCTTGAGATTTGTTGGAATATATGGGAGGAACAGAGATGGGTGTAGAAGTCGATTCATCAACCTTTTTAACCACCGAGGTCAAAAGGCTGTTCATTTGTTTTGAAAATGATTCATTTGGAGGCATAGAAAGATCTTGCCAAGAACATCAGCAACTACCTGAACAATGGAGAGCAAGATGGAAAGTAGATGGGAATCACACCTCCTACTGACCTTTAGAATCTCACCTCACATGATTTTAGAAATGGTGGAAGAAGAGATGCTAGTTGTGAACTTAATTCCAGATTCCTTTTGGTTTTGATGCCTAAACTGTCGTGCACAGGCCCACCAGAAAGCAAAGCAGTTCCAAAGAGTGTGACACCTACAAAAGGAATTCTATGCCCATTTTTGAGCCTTTTATGTCTCCAGGCAGGCAGGCCTCCATCACAGATGGAAACACCATGGAAAATGTGTTGAGTTCTTAGAAACCAATTGAGCAGCTGCCTGAATGATACAGTCAGTTAACTATTTATGGTAGACAGACAGCAGCAGGATTAAGTTCCAAGAAAGTTGTGAAAGAGGACCAGTTGGCTTCATCCAACTTCCACTGAGGCACATGGGTGAGGTGGCACTGACCTTAGCAAATCTCCCTCAAACTATATAAAAATGATCATTGCCCTGTGAGTCACTGTCAACTCTTCAAAATAATGAGAAAAAAGTTAAGAGGAGCAGATAGATAGATATATTACTATAATTGATTGCCTAAGTTTGTGAATATAAGTGTAAGAACTGGTATTGAAGAGAGAAAGGTTCTGATCTGAGAGTACATGCTCTGTGGAATAATCCCTCTCATTAATATCAGCACCATCCCAGAGAAGATTGTGGCCATTAGTCTCCCTGGATTAAAAAAGAAATGGCAAATGTTCAATGACATCATCAAGGTCTGATTGTTCATAAGTTTCTCCAGTAGACAGGTGGAGAGAACAAGCAGTGATGGTACAACCCAAGAAACACCAACAGCCAAGGGTACATGAAGTGGCAAAGACAGGGTGGGCACACAAATTGATCAACCAAAAGTGCCACTCATCCATATATTCATCCATCACAGAGTTTGTTATTCTGGTACAAGTGATGAAAGTTTACTGTATCAGTTAGTTTTAGGAATGATTCCTGTACACAAAGACACACAGGATGACAAGAATCAATCAAGACCTTCATGTCATCAACATTAGAATGGATACCTTGAACTTTCCACTGTATCAAAGTGGCCATTTTTATTTATGTGGAAGAAAACTCTTTGGTTTATGACCATGCAAATTTACTTTATTGAATGGAAGTCTGTGAACCTCCATAGATCCCACCTTGGATTTTGTGGACATTAGTATTTTGGGGCCAAAGAAGATGGACCCAAGCAGATACCAGAAGTTGTAGTTGAATGAAATAGATCTTGGCAGTCACTGGAAAAAATAATGGGGTAAAATACAAGAGTAGACATTAACCTACCTACTTGCTTATCCATAGAGGAATAAGACATTTCACAAGGTTAGAGAATGAGTCTGTTGGAGAGACAGAAATATCTGTTTGCACTTTCACTGTAGCAATGGAATGTAGTGCATCACCATATGCCAAAGGTGGAGATGGGGACAATAACTTCCAAGCCCTGGAAGTAAGAAATGCTGTTAACCATTTTCAAATGTTGTACCTCTTTTTCCTCCACCTACTTAGGGCAAGATCAGTGGTAAGAGGGGTGGGAACTACATACTTTTGTTCATAATGACATTCCCCTTTTGCGTGATTGAAAAATTACTTTGAGACTAAATGAAGAGTAGGTGCATTTTGGAGGTACAGACAAATTTGTTCTGTTAAAAGTATATTATTTTCATGAATCCTTAAACAATGGTTGTCAGTAATTTCTGATGCACTTTTATACTAGTATTATATAAACAAAGGTATAAATTTAGCTACATGTCAATCTTAATGTTCTGAATTTGATAAATTCATATTTAAAAAATACCTTGAAGTTAATATTTGTACTGTGTAGCAGCATTAGTTATATGATCATAGATAATTATATTTCATCCTCTCATAACTGGTAGAAAATTTGATTGGGTGTATTTATTAATATTAATTTTTTGTGAAATTGTTTTACATGTAATTATATCCTTATAAACTGGGTGAAAGAAGATTATATACTTTCACTAACCCTCACAAAGATATACTAAAATACTTGTTCTGTAAGCTTTATAGTTGCTTGACATATTTTGTGTGTCTTATTCTGATAAGCAATCTAGAATGAGCTAGGATTTCCTTCTTTGAATATGTTTCACTAGAATGATTGTTGATACAGGTAATCAAAGGACTGTCAGATACTGTATCAGGACTATGTATTCATTTAAAAGTGTTGGGTTTTTATGTCTCTGGATCATTTCTTGATCTAATTTTCATCATAAGTGGATACAAAAAACTATCTTCTTCCTCTTTCTACCATTAGTCAGAAACAGAAATTGACTAGTAAGCTATATATTCAAATTATATTGTGTGAATAAACAGTGTTATATCTACGATTTTGCATTTGTTTTCTTTGCAACCTAAGCTCATCTTAAGCCTACATAAAACATTTCTGAAATCTGCATTTTTGCAAATGCTTGATATTTTTTTGTGTTCCTGAATATCATAGAGTTAAGTAACAAGAAATACTTGATATTCACTAAAATCAGGCAAAGAAAATTTGTAAAATTATTTTAGTAAACACTTTTATTGACTTCTGTAACAAATGCCCTCAAAATATTCAGATTTTAACAAAACAAGTACCTTACACAACATGAATGTTTAGTGAAGATATAACTGTCGATCCTAAACATGATGACCTTATATTAAGGTTATCCTAGGTCATTAATACTATCACCACAAATGTCTGTACAAGTATCATGACTCAGTGAATACCACAACAAGATATTGTTTAATCATAATTTTATATTTCTTTTACAAAGGATGCCTAATTACAAATTTCCGCTATTGTTCACAACAGTTAAGATTACAAAAATTATTAAATTAGTATACTCTTGCTGTCGTTAACAAAAAAAAATAAGTTAGTGTTTAAAAAAATGAGGGCATCCTCAATACCTGTAGTACTTGAAATTCCTTTAGGCACAATTAGAGTAAATTAATCTTGATCTTTCTTTCTTCTTATTACCTACACTTTGTGCACCAGTGTGAGGTGCTCATACATCTGATTCAATTTTATTACTCATTGGGACCTTTACCAGCTTGTCCTCAAATTGAATTTATTTTAAGTGGAAATAGAGCAAGTAATCTATGAGACTTTGGGCATGGTCAAATACAAATTGAAACTATTTGACATCCTAAGCTCAAAACTGTAATTAGATTTCAAATTGGTCAAGAGATGACAAAGCTATGGGTCAGTATTTTCAAAAATACAAAACAACTTGAAGCCATTCTTTGAGATGCTAGGCTATAGCTAGAAATATAACACTTGGATTTTAATCCTTATCTTTATTCTGAATTCATTACAATTTTTGAAAACTTAGTAATACTGTATTCATGTTCATCTCATGTAGAAAAAATTCATTTATGTAGCCACTTACAGAAGTCTGGTTATAGTCAAACCACAGTTAAGACTATTAAAAGTAAAGGCTTTAACTTATATTAAGCTTATAAACAAAAGCTAGTTTCTCAATAACACCTGAAGAATCCAGTTCCCTTATCCAGAAATAAATGTAACTTTGTTAACATCCAAAATATCAAAGTTATTAAATAGTCACATTTAGAATTAGCACTTTTCCAACGTGTTCAGATATGCTAGACCTATATCAACAATGATATAAAAGGAAAAAAATATAACACTATTAAAGAAATCCTACTTAGATATATAAATGAGTAACTAATACCTTCTCCTTTCGTTTCTTCACAAGATCTTCTTTTTCAGCCATTGTATTATCATGTTGTAATCTCCTGGGGCTTTTTGTGTAATCTTCCAGTGATGGTGATCCTCTGCTAGAGACAGAATGAGCAAGTGACTTTTTAACTTCACCTATGTCTTTACATTTTTCTTGTAATTCTTGATTTTCTTGCTGGAGGTATTCTACCTAAATATTAACATGTAACATACAGCTGTATTGTCATACTTTTCTGTTTAGAAAAGCAGGATATCTTACAATTAAAGATATGTAAGAAAAAATGATGTAAAATTACCAAGAGAAGTTTTTATGAACAACAAATACCTACCATAGCATCCAGTTCGGTTCACACAACTCATACTGTAACAAGTTCCAAAAATAATATTGGATGTTTCAAAAAATGTTTTGATATTATTATCTATGATAATGATCATAAGTAACACCAAAATTGTCTTGAATAACCGTAGTAGCTTTCATGGTTGATTATTTAATATTATGATGATCATGCACTCCATCAACTTAAAATGTAAATATAAAGCTAAACTAAACACAAGGAGCATTTAAAATCAATCTTACGTAGTTTGTGAAGACAAAACCTATGTATAGTTTATAGAATAGCCAACAGTGCTCACTTTTGACAAATAGCATCCCTGCAAAGTAACAAAAAATTAGTCATAAAAAAGTAAGATGGCTTCAATGGCACCTTGAATAGTAAGTAATTCTCACTCATAAGTTAAAGGGTAAATTTTTTTTTCACACTCAGAACAAAAACTAGGAGTTAGTTCAGATGAAAATGTAACAAGGTGAACTTCTGCAGGTTTACAAAAAAACGTTAAGAGTAAATAAAAAACAATGTTAAGAGTAACAAACATTTTTCTTTATTTCTGTCAAAGTTCACATTTCATGTTGTACCCTACAGAGTGTACAACTCTTCCTGTAATTCACAGCACGCACATATTTTAATGAAATCACAACAGTACAAACTGCAATTCAGAATCCTTCATGTGACATCATTTTAGTGCCCAGTGACTGACTAACAGACAATATATTATGGTATGATTGATTGATTGATTAAGTGTTTTATGACACAAAGCAGCGAGGCTATCTGCACCACACATACGGTAAAAATGTAAAAATAAAGTAAATGTGGTAAAAGACATAAAAGGAAATGAAGGTAAAACAACAAAGTGTAAAACCAATGTTGACACCTAGTCTGCAACGTTAAGATAGAAGGCAGAGTATAAGAAGTTGTAAGGTATTTACTCTAGCAAAAAGGTAATGATCATAACCCGCCAGGAAGACTAGCAGGTAAGTTCAAGACCAACCGTCAGTCACCTGAAGTCGGTTTTTCCAGTCCTGGTTCCGGGTAATGTGTCACAGCAGCCAATATCAAAATGTAAAAGAATAGAAGTTTTAAAAGACACACAGCAAAATTGTAATAATGAGTAGCCAAATGTCCAGTAAAGAGATAAAAGTCAAGTAAAGGGAGTAAAATTTGTAAAAGTAATTGAAGATAAAAGCAAAATGGCAATTAAAACAGAAAATGGCACAAAAACCAATGTTGACATCCAGTCAACAAAGTTGTAAAGGACTACCTGTAGCAGAATGGTAATGATCATAACCCGCCAGGAAGACTAACAGGTAAGTATAAAAACAACCGTCAGTCACATGAAGTTTGTCTTTCCAGTCTTGGTTCTGGGTTATGAGTCAATATGGCCAGTACTAAAAAGTAAAGTAGTAAAAGTGTGAAATGATATGCAGCAAAAGTATAATAACAACTCGCCAGAACGACTAACAAGTAGTTCAAATGGATAGTTCAAACAGTAGCGTTAGTCACCTGAAGTTGACCTTTCCAGTCCTGGTGTCGAGTTATTTAATGTTCTGGCCATTGTCCAATATCAAATTGAATGAGAGAGATAAAAAATGTAAAAAAGGAAGCACAATTAAAAAGGAGTAATAAATAAATATGCAACATTTAAATGAGATAAAAAAGATTAATGGCCATTTAAAAATTAAAAACGTTATCAAGGTGGACAGAGTCACCATCACCAATAACTCTGTCCAATGTAACAGATTGACCCTGGGAAAAAATATGTTTAAAATATTGTCATCATTGAGAATTGTAATGATGGCAAGAAAGTAAAATGTGGCTGATAGTGATTTGAGTGTTACACAAACTACACATTGGTGCATCAGTTCCAGATAAAAGAAAATGATGAGTTAAAAACTGTGACCAATGCGTAGCCTAGTGAGAACAACTTCCTCCTTCCAAACTTTACGGAACCTAGATGGTCAAAGTCCAATACAAGGTTTGATTTGAAAAAGTTTGTTGTCGCGTTGCTCACTCCAAGTGGACTGCCAGCTGGCACGGAGACGAGCCTTGAAGACAACACCATAGTCCATGCACGGAATAGGCATAGGGGTGATGGTGCTGTAGCAGACAGATTTAGCTGCCATGTTTGCAAGCTCATTCCCGCGAATACCAACATGGCCTGGTATCCAGAAAAACTGGATTGAAGTAGCTGTTAATGAGAAATGGGCCAGTCAGTTTTGAATATCAGCAAAAATAGGATGTGAGCTAACGTGTAGCGATTCCAAGGCAAGTACAGAACTAAGCAAATCAGCATAAATAGTGCAGTTGCAGTACTGCTCAGTTGCAATATGATCCAAAGCAAGAGATATGGCATACAGTTCAGCAGTGAACACAGAAGCTGTAAAGGGGATTCTGCGCACAACTACTGCACCACAGCAAACCATAGCAGAGCCCACTGAATTACCTAATTTGGAACCATCTGTATAAATGGGAACTGAATGATTGTTTGAAAAATATTCATTGAATAAAAGATGGTACTTCCAATCTGGAGTATCTGCCTTTTTTAGGTGACTGAAAGAAAGGTCACATTTGGGGGCTGTAATAAGCCATGGTGGGATGGGCCGACCAGTGGAATCTGCAATGTTATCCAAGGACAGACCCAATTCATCCAATTGCGCCCGGATGTGAAGGCCAAATGGAGCAATGACAGATCTTGTGTTCTGAAAAAGTACTGCCCACCGAGGAAGGAAAACACATTCCCAGGTGGGATGTTTTGGTAAGGAACGAAGTTTCAAAGTATATTGTAAAGATAGTTGCAAACGGTGAAGGTGTAGAGAAGGTTCATGAGATTCAATGTATATGCCTTGAACTGAAGAAGTACGGAAAGCCCCAGTGCAGAGTCAAAGTCCTTGGTGAAGAATGGGGTCCAGCATCTTTAAGGCCAAGGGTCTGGCAGAGCCATAGTCGAGTTTTGATCTAATAAGAGCACGATATATCTTTAACATTGAACAGCAATCTGGCCCCCAACTGGTAGAAGAGAGGACACGGAGGATGTTCAGTGCTCTTGTGCATTTGACCCGAAGCTGCTTTAAGTGTGGTATAAAGGTCAGTTTACGATCAAAGATAAGACCCAAGAACTTGGTCTCTTCACCGATATGAAGTTCAGGATCAGGGTGAATACCCCGTCGATGGCAAAAGTGCATGCATACAGTTTTAGAGAGAGAAATTAAAGCCGTTCGCCAGAGTCTACTTCCGTACATGACTGAGGGCAGTTTGTAGTTGTCGCTCAATATATCTCATGTTTGACGATTGACATGAGATGTAAAAATCGTCGACATAGAGCCCATTCGCAACAGTGAGAGGGAGTTGTTCAGTGATAGCATTTATCTTTATACTGAAGAATGTGACACTCAATACACAGCCTTGAGGCATTCCAAGTTCCTGTACAAAAGAACGGGAAAGTGTCAAACCCAGACAAACTTGGAATCTCCTGTCCATTAAAAAATTTTTGATAAACATGGGTAGATGGCCACGTAACCCAAATGTATGGAGGTCTCGCAAAATGTCATACCTCCATGTTAGGTCGTAAGCCTTCTCTATGTCAAAGAATATAGATACCAAATGTTGGTGGTTGAGAAAGGCTTCTCTGATAGATGTTTCAAGACAAATCAGGTGGTCTGTGGTGGAGTGCTGTCAACGGAACCCACACTGGGTGGGGAGAGGAGGTTGTTTGATTCGAAGAACCAAACAAGACGAGCATTAACCATCCTTTGTAAGGTCTTACAGAGACAGCTTGTCAAAGCAATTGGACGGTAGTTTGAAGGAATCTTGGGATCTTTCTCTGGCTTAGAGAAAGGTAAAATAATAGCCTGGTGCCAGATATCAGAAAAAACATTTTCCTGCCAGATCAGGTTAAAAACAATTGGAAGAATATCAAGAGAAGCAGGAGAGAGATAGTGCAGCATGTCATAGTGTACATTATCAGGTCCAACAGACATACTGGCAGACTGATGAAGGGTCATTTTTAGTTCCACCACGGTAAAGGGACAACTATATTCAAAGAAACAGTCAGTTCGAAAGGAAAGAAGTGATCCTCCTGCCCGAGTCTTGATGGCCAGGAAGGTGGAGGAACAAGCAAAAGTGCTAGATACCCGGCAAAAGCTTTCACCTAGAGTGTCAGTGATGCTCCGGACATCAGTCACCTCCTGACCATCAGAGAGTATGATCGAGAAGGGGAAAGAATTGCAGTGCCCATTAACCTTTTCAAATCCTGTCCCATATGATCTTGGAACTGGTGGTAGAAGATATGCTAGTTGTGAACTTAATCCAAGATTCCTTCTGGCTTTGACGTCTTACCCACCTAGCATGTGCACAGGCCCGTTGGAAAGCAACACGGTTTGAAAGTGTGGGATATCTACGAAAAGTATCCCAGGCCCGTTTGTGAGCCTTCTGTGCTAAGTGGCAAGCAGGATTCCACCACGGACGAGGATATCGTGGGAAACGTGTCGAGGTTTTAGGAATACACTGAGCAGCTGCATGTATAATACAATCAGTTACTGCTGCAACACAGTCGTCTATTGATGACTGATCTACGATGGCAGGATCAAGTTCTGCAAGAGCAGTGAAAGTGGACCAGTCTGCCTGATCCAGCTTCCACCGGGGCACGCGGGTAGGGTGGCATCGACCACGGCCAGTCTCTCTCAAAAGGATCGGAAAATGATCACTGCCTGGTGGAATACTGTCAACCCTCCATGAAAAATGGGAGAATAATGAATGGGAGCAAACTGAGAGATCAATAGCAGTAAAGGACTGACTAGGTGAATGAAAGTAAGTGGAAGAACCAGTATTGAAAAAAGAAAGATTGTGATCAGAGAGCATTCGCTCTACAGATTGACCCTCCCATCAATAATAGCACTTCCCCAGAGGGGATGACGTCCATTAAAATCCCCCAGGATTAGAAATAGAGATGGTGACTGTTCAATGAGAGCATCAAGGTCTGATTGATCATATGTCTTTCCAGGGTACAGGTACAGAGAACAAACAGTGATGGTATGACCCAAGGAAACACGGATGGCTACGGCCTCCAAGGGTGTGTTGAGTGACAAAGACAGGGTGGGCACATACATGCTGATCAACCAACAGTGCCACCCCTCCATGTACTCGACAATCACACAACCTGTCATTTCTGTACAGAGAAAACTGCCAAATGGAGACTGTATCAGCAGATTTGAGAAATGTTTCTTGTAAAGAAAGACAAACAGGATGGTAGGAAGCAATCAGCATTTTGATATCATCTAAATTAGAACATAAACCTCGACTGTTCCATTGTATCAAGGTGGCCATTTTTAAGAACGGATAGGTGAAGTGGCTGGAGAACCCTTCGGTTTACGAGCACGTCTTTTTTCTTTACTGTCTTTAGTCAGAGGAGGTCTATCAATCTCCATGGATCCTGCTCTGGGTCGAGTGGGCAGCTTTTTGTTAATGGAAAGGGAATCCAGTGACTAAGAACATGAACGAATAATTGTTTTGTCTCTTGTAGTGGGAGAAAAAGATGTATCAAAAGAAATGCCTGTATTTGAAACTGAAGGACGTGGATCTTGAGGTTTGTTGGAAGGTATGGGAGGAACAGAGACGGGTGAGGAAGTCGATTCATCAACCTTTTTAACCACGGAGGTCAAAAGGCTTTTCGTTTCTTTTGAAAACGATTCTCTTGGAAGGACAGAGAGATCTGTCTGCAATCTCACTGTAGTTGTGGAATGAAGAGCAGCAGCATATGTCCGAGATAGAGTTGAGGACAGCAATTTCCGAGCCTCAGGGTAATTAATGTTATGTATCGTTTTAAACGCTGTACCTCTTTTTCCTCCAACCATTTTGGGCAAGAATGAAAGTAAGAGGGGTGAGAACCATTGCAGTTTACTCAATGTGGGTTCATGTCACAATCATAGGCATTGTGGTCCTTGCCTCCACAATGAGCACATGTCAGGGAACCATGACAAGATGTCTTTGAGTGGCCGAATCTCTGACATTGGAAACATCAAAGAGGGTTTGGAATGTATGGTTGAACCCTGCAAATGAGATAACCTGCCTTGATGGTGGCAGGTGCACATGGTGAAGTAAATGTTAAAACGAGGGTATTTGTTGGCAGTGTAACTCCATCTTTGCGAGTGGAGATGTGCCTCACTGCAGAAACTCCTTGAGTGGAGAGACCAGCAAGAATCTCTGACTTGGGAATGTTCTTCAAATCGCCTTCAACAATAACTCCTCTTGAAGAATTCAAAGTAGCATGAGGTGTGACCTCAATAGGTATATCCCCAATTGCCTTTGAATTCAAGAGAAGTTCACTGTGTTGGGATGTGGATGTTTCAACCAATGTCACCAAATCGAAAATCTTTACTGACTTTTGAGAGCCAATAAGTCCCTCTAGTCCCTTCTGAATGAAAAAAGGGGACATTTGCCCTAAAGGTTTTTCCGAAAGAGAATGTAATATAAGAAAATGAGGTACGTGTGTTACTGATGTTGAAGATTGCTGTTCAAAGTTTTCAAGACGTGGTCGCTTACCCATTGACTATTTTTTTACAATTTTATTTAAATTTTTTGGAGGATCCATAGGAAAAAGGAAAAATTTCGGTACCCATTGACCCCACCCACCATGGAGCCCTACAAGGGAATGCACTACAAAGTCATGCAAGGACAATGCAGCAACACCAGGGTTTTGTGAGTACGAAACCCAAACACCAGCATCAGGCACAATGTCCACAACACCCGTTGAGAACTTCCAACACTGGTACTTGGTTTACTCTAGCCCAAGTGGACCAGCCAACTGACCCAAGGGGGACCACCCAAAGGCCACCCATCTACAGGAATTCAAGGCCAAAGTGGTGTGTTAGGGTTGGACCCCTCAACCACCAGGATCCTCTCCTCCCCTTCAAGGGTTGCCACGCACGGCAAACACGTGAGTGGATGTTTAGATCACAGAGAAGGTAACCAGACAGAACAGAACCTTCCCTAGGAGGTCCCCTCACCACGTACAGGAATCCACACTGACAGGTTACTATGGTATAGTGGTGCAACTGGATAATACGGGTGAACCATCCAAGAGGCCGTTGGCTTCCTTTCAGGGTAAATATACATTTAAACAGAAACATTCCTATGAAAATGAAATCGTTGTAGACAACAAACTGTTAACAGTGATAAGTCCAGAGTCCTCCACCAAAATAAGTACTTTTTGTGCACTATAATAAGTTGATTCCACCACATGGGAATATGTATACATGGAAACATTTCATTAAACCAAATAAAGTGAAAACAACAGAAGTACTTAACCAAATACCACAAAACTTACAACAAACTTACTAAATGATATTTAGTTCTAGCTTAAAAAAAATCATATAACTGATTTATTTTTCTATCATTATTTCAGTCATAAAATTCCCAAAACTTCATTTTAAAATACTGTTTTTTATAGTTGATCAGAAAGTTCCATTTTATATTTCCAATCAATTTCCACTCAACTGTTTTTTTGTAAACCCATTTATTTTGATAATTTATTCTGCTGACTGCAGTAGTTCACACTTTTGGCAGCATATAATATAAAACAATGCATAAACTGACAGATCTGTCACTGGCATTTAAAACTGACATCAGGTTAAACTTGAACCTAATAAAGCTTATTTCCAATAAACAATCAGTTATTTTACTTATGTGCACTGTTTTAATATGACAAACTTAACAATAATTTCAATAAATAATGATATCAGAATATTTTTCCATTACTTCTCCTTAAACAAACTAAACCTATTTAACGTTTTGTCAAACAGCAAATTTTCACAGCTTTCAAAATATTTTGATCAGAAGAGCACTTTTGAGAACATAAATATCTAGAAAAATTTATGAAAAATTTCAGATCTGTGATTTCTTTTTAAGTCTCCTAAACTTTCTATTGGATTTGATTGTTTTTCCTCACAGTCGTTTGTTTGTGTCTCTTTTTCAAAAAACAATAACTGACTTCCCACTCCATTTTAACTTCACACTGATGTTTATCCAGTAAACTGTGTCTGTATTTTCATAACTGAGTTTGATTTGTAATTGTTCAAATCACATTATGTGATATCAAAGGCTTTACTAATAAAATTATGAAAGATAACAAAATCACATCAGAAGCAAAACCTGAATAATTAAATACTCAAGTGAGAATATTTTCTGAACATAAAAAAAACATGTGAACTTATGATTTACAATTAAGAAGATATTCAACAATTTTTGATAAATGTTTTGTTCTGGAGGCTGTGTAAAAGTGTAGGTTTAAACATTTTTATATTATTTTTCTTTGCTACTGGTGCTAAATAAATTAATATTAAAAATAACAATATATAAATTTTAAAACACACTTTAACAAAACATTGTTGAAATTGTTACAATTATTATTTTTACTTACATGTGTATATATAGGTTTGCGTTCAATATCTGAAAGGTGCTCACTAGTCATATAAAAATAAAAAAACACCATTCTTATAAAGAAGAATGACACACTAAAAGAGAGAAAAATATTCCATCCATTGAGTTACAAAAGCCTTTTGGTTTTATATCCATGAAAACAAAAAAGGAACTAAAACACTGATCAAAATCAATCATGTCTTTTAAACATTTGCCAATTATACTGATGATTATATGTACATTTGAATGATAAATGGCTACATTCACCATTAATAATAATGCTAAACTTCTGAAACATATTGTCATAACAAATCCAAATGTATATCAAACATCATTTGAAACTTACTTAATACAAACATTTAAGATTCAGTTCAGAATTATTAGTTACTAAATACAGAAAGTCTTTTTTAAATTTACTTAAAACTAACCTGCATTTCTAAATGTGCTATATGTTTCTCAGTTTCTTGGTTTTTAACTTCCACACAAATAGCATCAAGTGGACGACCACCTTCAAGAAGCCTTGTCAGTCTGTTTATTTCCTTGTCTCTCATTTCCAGCTAGTGAAAAAGACAGAGGACATTAATAAATGACAGTTTTATCCAACAACCAGTTATTGAATTGAAAAGATATGTTTTTGAATTTAAGAGTAGGGTGAGAACTAATGTGAAGCAATTCCATAACCACTAGAGAGTGAAAAGAGTCAGTGCAAATATTACTACATAACTTCTATGCTATCGAGAACTAAAGAAATGGCATACAGCTCAGCAGTGAAAACAGTAACTGTAGAGAGGATTTCTATGAGCAACTACTAAGTCACAATAAATGATAGAAGAGCCCAAAGAGTCCCTGCTTTTAAGCCATCCTTATAAACAGGAATTGAAAGATGGTTCTAAAGATGTTTAGCAAAGAGAAGATGGTATTTCCAATATGAAATATTGCCTTCTTCATATGACTCAAAGAAAGGTCACAGGTGGGAATGTTAAAAGTCATGGCATGAGAAGCTAATAAGAGGAAACAGCAACATCATCCAATGAAAAACCGAATTCAACCAGCTGTGCCTCAATATGAAGGCCAAGAGGAAGAATTACAGACCAGCTATTCAGAAAGAGCATAGCCCATTAAGAAAGGAAGATACAACCCCAAGTGGAATGCTATAGTAAGGATCGAAGTTTAGAAGCATACTGCAAAAAGAATTTTAAATTGCAGAGGTAAAAAGGGGGTTTCTGGAACACAGTGTATGAACTGTGGACTTAAGGACTGTGGAAAGCACCTTTGCAGAGCTGAAGCCCCAGGTGGTGAATGGAGTCCAGCACCTTAAAGGCAAAGATCCTGGCAGAACCACAGACCAGACATCAATAATCCAGTCTGGATAGATTGAGGGCACAATAAATCTTGAGCACAGAACATCAACCCACTCCCCATGATGTAAAAGAAAGGACAAGGAGGGTGTTCAGTGCCCTAGTACGTTTAAAATATAGCTGTTTTATGTGATGAATGAAAGTAAACTTATGGTCAAAGGTAAACCTCATGAACTTTATCTCAGGGACAACCGAAAGAACAATGTCACCAAGACAAGAGCTCAGACTCAGAGTGTAAACCATGTTGGTGGCAAAAATGCATGCAGATGGTTTTGGAAAACGAAAAGGTAAAGCTGCTCGATTTGGCCCACTTCAGGAAATGACTGAGGGCAGTGTAAAGCTGCCTTTCAATAAACCTCACACTCAATGACTAATACGAAATGTGGAAATCATTAACATAGAACCTCTTTGCAACAGTAGGGAGCAGGTCTATAGTGATAACATCAATCTTGATACTGACAAATGTGATACTCTAGACACAGTCCTGAGGGATTCCAAGTTACTATGTGAAAGAATGGGAAAGAGTCAATCCCATATGGACTTGAAACCACCTGTAAGTAAAAAAATTACAAATAAAAATAGGAAATTGGCCATTTAGCCAATGTGAATGAAGATTCTGTAAAATGCCATACCTCTTTGCAATGTCATAAGTTAAGATAAAAAAACAAAACAAATATGTTCTCTCTTGAGGAAGGCTTCCCTGATCAACATTTTAAGTTCAATCAGGTGGTCCATGAAGGAGCACTATAGACAGATCCCACACTGATTAGGTGTGTATGAGTTTTTTTATTATTCAAGGAACTAAACTAGATGAACATTAACCATCTTCTCCGATACCTTACAGAGATAGCTAGACAAAGCAATTGGAAGATAATTAGAAGGAATCTTGGAATCCTTCCCAGGTTCAGAAAAAGGTTGGACAACAGGCTTGCATCAAACATCAGGAAAAACACTCTTTTGCTAGATCAAGAAATAGAGAGCACAACATTTCATAGTGAACATCATCAAGTTAGGCCAATGTACTAACCCATCAAGAGCATACTTGAGTTCCAACCACTGTAAAGGGGATATCAAAATCATAGAGATGATCAGCTTGAAAGTAAAGAAGAGATTGCTCTACTTCAAACTTGATGGTAAAGAAAGCAAGGGAAGTGACAAAAGTGTTGGAAAGATAAACAAAGATCACACTGAGAGTATTAGCAATGCTCTGTACATCAGCAACTTCCTGGCTGGTAGATGAGATGCTAGTTATGAATATAATCTAAAACTCCTTTGGGATTTGATATCTGACCTGGTGACCACAGGCAATGCAGTTCGAAAGAGTAGAAAACTTGTTGGCAGGCTGAAGACCATCATGGGCAAGGATATCATGAGAAATGTATTGAAGTTTTAAAATGAACAGCTTCTTGAACAATGAAATCAGTTAATGTTTTCATGAAGTTATTAATAAACAATAGACTAACAGCAGCAGGATCAGTTTCCAAGAGAGAAGTGAAAGTGAGCCAGTCAGCATGGCCCATCTTCCACCATGGTACCTAGGTCAGATGGCACTGACCACAACCAATCTCTCTCAAACTATAGAAAAATTATTACTGCCCCATGGGTCACTATCACACCTCTAAAAGAAACACAAGTGAAGGGGAACAGATAGATAGATCAACAGTAATAAATGACTGACTAGGTGTAAGAAAATAAATAAAGGAACCAGTGTTGAAGAGAGAAACATTGTGATCAAAGAGCACATGCTAAATGGAATGACTTCTTCTACCAATATCAGAACCATTCCCTCTGGGGTGGTGTCCAATAAAGTCTCCTACTATTAAAAATGGAAATGATAACTTATTTGAGAGCATCAAGGTCTGACTGATTGTAAGTCTCTCCAAGAGACAGGTAGAGAGTATAAACAGTAATGATATGACTCAAAAAAGCACAGATAGCTGTGGCCCACAAGGGTGTATTGAGAGGCACAGACAGGATAAGTACATGCTGGTTGAACAGCAGTTATCCCTCCATGCACTTGTCCATCACACAATCTTATTATCTCAGTACAAAGAAAACTGCTGAAAGGTAACTGTAGTGGCAGGTTTTAAGGAACATTTTTGTGTGGAAAGACACATGGGATGATTAAAATAAATCAAGGCCTTAACATTATCCAGATTAGAACAGAAACCTCATCAGTTCTACTCTATCAAAATGGACAGTTTAGTTAGGTGGAGGAGAACTGGATAAACAACCTGGCCATATTTCTTTCTCAGAAGGAGGTCGGTTGATCTCAATGGATTCTGGCCCAGGTTGAGTAGGTAGGTAGATCTCTGCCAATAAATCAATAATCCAGCAGCTGAGAGTGTAAACAAAGAATTGTTCTGCATCTCAGAGCCAAAAAAAGATTGCCCTGAGCAAACACCAGAAGATGGGACTGAAGGAAGTGAACCCACACAGTTAAATGGTAAGAGGGGTGGACAGAGACAAGATGTTGACTTGTAAACTCAATATCCATTGAGGTCAAAAGACTCTTCACATAATGTGCCAAAGACTCTAAAAGAGGTACAGAAAGCACTGTCTGCACAACCACTATAGTAGTGAAATGCAGGGCAACAGTATACATCCAAGATAAAGTAGGGGACAACATTTGGGCTTCTGGATAAGAAATGTTAGTAGTTTGAAACCACTGTAGCTATTCCTTCTACACAAACTTAGGGTAATAATAAATGTAAAAGGGGTGGGAACCACTACTACTGATGCAATGAGGGTCCATTTTACACTTGTAAGCATTGTGGTCCTTGCCACCAAAATGTCAAAGAACTATAGCAAAATGTCTATGAATGTTTAAACTTTTGATAATAAAAACACCAAAGAGGGTTAGAAATATAAGCCCATACCTTATAGTTCAGATGATCTGCCTTCACAAAAGCAAGCAGTCATGGAAATTATAACATCAAAATAAGAACATTAGAAGGCAGAATAATTCTGTCACTGCATGTGAAGAAATGGCACATGACAGAAATGCCTTGGCTGAAATAACCAGCAAGTATTTCCAATTTCGAGATGTTCTTCAAATCCCTCTCTTTGGGAGGAATTAAAAGTAGCACGATGAGTAACCTGAATTACATTTATGAGGAAATGAGGTATGGGAGCAGAATAGGGTGAAAACTGCTCTTATGTCTTCTAGATGTAGTTTCTCACCTATGAGCTGTTTTCTGTTATTTTATCTTTATTAGGATTTGGGGGATCCATAATATAATAAGTAAAATTCAGTGCTCACTGACCCCACTCACCATGGAGTCCTGTGAAGGGATGCACTACAATGTCATGAATGGTTGAAAGCTATAATTTCAGTTTAATATCAAGATGACAAAACAAATGTTAATTATCAATACCTGTTTCTGTTGGTATTCACAAACTTTATCAGTTTCTTGTTGTTTCTTTTTAATACACTGAGCTTCTTCCTCTAGCTGTGAAATACGTCTGTCTGCAATGCTCATCATGTCTGTATTGTACACATCAGTAGGTTGCTCTATTTTTCTGGGACTGTACAACAAATTGCGTGGTAAAAGCATCTCTTCAATTTCCATCTTTTGCCTTCGGAAAGCAATATTTCTCTTTTTGCCCCCTACAATTTTTTTAAAAGACTAATTAATGCTATTATATCTCAAGCTACTAAATTGTTTTTATTTAATAGAAATAATTTTTTTAAACTAAAAGTCTACAGTCCTGTAGAGATATATTTTTTTCTAAGTATCATTGAACTTAAACAAAATCCTACTTATTTAATACCAGACTTGTATCTTACACAAAAAGAAAAATGTAACGTGTGCAAATATCAGTTCTAAAGTTTCTTCAAAAAGTGTAATCTTAAAAAGAAAAATAATTGGACAACTAATCCTGACTAAAAATTTAAGTTAATGTTTCAGAAAGGTCATGATTTCTGTTTTACTATTGGGTTACTCATTACAAAAGAACAAAGACAATTTATTCAATGTGATGACAAAAAAAAAAACATTTGTAGAGAAAATTATATGTGTAAGAAATGGCTGGTATGTGTAGAGAAAGCACTGTGTAGAGGAGCGAACAACACTGAGTAAGGTCAAAACGTTGTTCACTCCTCTACACAGTACTTTCTGTATCCATACCAGCTGTTTTTGTACATATATAATTTATTCAACGGACTTGGTATTTTTTGTTTTAATAATACCATAAAGCTAGCAAGGAATATTTGCAATAACTGCCTTTAATTTGAACCAACAGCCTAGAAGAAAGGTAGACAGTCACAATTATCAACTGCCAAATACTGGGCTACTCTGATTGAATAGTGGGATTTAACCATCAGTACTATAGTATACACATGGCCCCCAAATGCAAAGTATGTGATAATTTTGTAGCAATAGAACATGAACAACTAGCTCTCAGATTCACAGTCTAGACATGAAATAATTTGGATTTTACACTGACTGATTTACAGATCCATTAAGATCAATAGAAGTTTCCATACATGATCAAAACCTTTTGTTATAAATAACAATATACAAATATCACCTGAAGATTTATTTAGAGACAAGGGTTTAAACAAATCTAATGTGTATAGCACTATGCAGTTTCTATAAAAGCTTAGTGGAAGACATTTGTTAAGTAATGTTACATCTGCTGTATGATACTTGAATAGAACATTATTTATGTACAAGAATTGTTCTTGCTAATGATATATTTTAACTTGATAAGTATTGTTAACAAGATTACCTCTGAAAGCTGGGTTTTAAACTTCCCAAAACATAGGTCCTATCTCTTTTTAAGATCAAACTTCAAACACAAGTCTAAGCATTCTCACTTCTTATGATCTACTTAATGTTTTCAATTAATTATCACTTTAAAGGTCTTACTTCAATTAACTTCATATAAAATAAAAAAAATATATAAAACTGCACAATGCATTTAAGCACCGTAACAGTGCTCGAGGAAAGCTCTGACAGATATTTATCAATCAATAGATGCTGAATTTACAAAAAAATAAGATCCTTTTTTTCTATACATCATAGACTTATTAAAATTTGTTATAGCTTTTGTAGTAAGCTATGTATGCCTGAGTCTGATGGTTCAGAGTAATTATCCACCCAAAGTTCATGATTGTAAAAATTAACTTATTAAATTGGTTCTTTACAGGAAGGGATACTCTTAGTTATTATTTTTATTAAAACAAACAAGTTATTATTAACCAAAAAGTAACCTACAAACTTTGGGTTTAAATACAATGTTAGAACCTTACTTAAGAATCAAAATACTTAGATATTATTATAGCAAAGAAATAACTGTCACATGGTTTAAGTTATACATAATCAGTTTAAAAACCTAGGGGAGGTACTAAAAACATCTGTATGTGCATGTATTGATACTGTGACATGCACAATCTTTGATCTTGAAAAAGGGTGAGAGCTTGGAATGTACTTTTAAATCTTTAGTGTGTTTACACACTATTGTGTTTATCTGACGAGTTCTCTTTGGATTAGTTACATGTCTGTTTTATCTTGCATTCTGTTTTTCTCATTAACAAAGTTTCTTTAATATTTTACATTCAAGTTAACATTTTGATTTTTTTTTCAGCTTTTGGTAAATAAAAACTGTTTTGGATCCTTTCCTGTATACATACTGACATGATGTCCTAAGTAATTATGTATTCTAAGATAAATGTATGAATCTTAATAATTTGAAAAGCTTGGGACTGATCATGTTGGAGGATGTATAATGACAGCTGAAGCTCATCTACTTTATCTAGTAATTTTCACTTCCATTTACTCTGCAAGTGTTCAATCTCATTTACATTAGAATCTTGTTTCTAACAGTCATATTTTCATTATTACTGTCCAAGTTATTACCAAATTTAATAAATGTGCTGTACTTAGAACACAGTAATTACATACATCTATGTTTTTTACACCACTCATTGCAACCATGATTTCAGCAAGTTTTGATATAAAATGTGTGTATGTAACCCCCACCTCCTACACATACATGGGAAAAAAAATTAACCTTGAAACTTGCTAACAGAATAAACTTCTACAAAAATGTAACACCAATGAAATTGGCATATTGAGTATTTAAGTTTAAAGTTTTTATTTTAGAAACATTTTAATGGCATTAATTTTACTTTCTGGTTTTATCACTTTTCTGTTCACCAGTTATAGACAAATATCAATATGGTTGAAATCAGAATATCAATTTTAATTTATTTTTTATGGTAAATTGAAAGGAAATGACTTGCATAAAATCTATTAATCTGAAAGTTATATACTATATTTAAATGTGTCCCACAATGTTTTTAAACTCACAAACGCAAAGTTGTTTTAAGACTAATGCAGATCTTTTAAACATATAAACACATATGTAAATAAAATAGCAAAGAACAAACAGTGAGAAAAAGAACCAACAAATACATGTCTATTCTGCCTCTCCAAAAAGAAAATAAGATTTCAATGTTCATTTTCAGTTTAAGTGAGCTTACAAAAAAGAAAAGAATTTTAATCCAAGAGAAATAAGTCTGTCAGTGATTTAATCAGAATTAGTGAGCTAATACACACCAGGGGTCTGAACAACAGCTTGAAGGTTTTTTTCTTGAAGTTGCATGATCTTATCTGACTTTGCTTGTGACTCCTCCTCTAAATATTTTATTCTTTGTAAATACTGAGTGTTCAAAAACCTCAAGTCAGCATTTTCACATTCCAACTTTTGAAGTGATCGTTTTAAACCTGTAACAGACAAATAAATACAGAATAAACAAACTAAAAAGTGCTATCAGATACCAGAAATATACAAAAAGTGAATCTTGATAAATAGTTTGGAAGAAGTAAATACATGTACAGTGATCCCTCACAAAATAAATTTAATTCATTCAATAAAATTATTCATTATATGAAAAATCTGTTATGTAAGGAAATACAAGACAAAAGCCTAATTTGTTCCAAGACCATCATAAGTTAACCTTTTTCATCTTGAAAACATAGCTTACAAAATTAAAACAACAAGTTTTTGACAAATAAACATTATAACACAGAATGATTCCACAATTGAGCCTTTCAAACCAACCCTTACTTGCATTGAAATCTTCAAAACTGAACCAGAGACTTGAGTTGATTTATGTTTCAGCTGATAAAAACAGTTTTAGCTTTTCTGCAAATCATATTGCCACCCATGGACTTGCCTTGTTTTTGCTTAACACGAATCCAAAGCAACAGCAATCCTTCCCATTTCACATTTCTTTTCTTTCGTGACCCTGTTGAGGCATCATTTGCATTGGTAACTTTAATTTTCTCCATATTCAGCATGATGGTGGAAAATGTTGATTGGGGCAAGCCAAACTCCTTAGTAGGTACACTTGCTTTGTCTCCTTTTACTTACTTCTCATCATTTTCCTACATTATCTTAAAAGTATGCATTTTCTTCTATTTTTATACTTTTACATCTATAAATTCAACAGAATCACAAAGTTTGTAACAGATCTTTTTCTGCAGCTGTAACACAGCAAACTATGCAAACAGAGATAGTCTGGGTTCAAATGCTTATAAATTAGGAGCACTTTGATTTGCACAATTCATTACATGTAAAATACCTGTTATGAGTCAATGTGGCCAATGGAAGGTGGTTCATTACCCAAATGCTTCATTATGCGAGGGTTCATCATACTCAATAAACCAGTGAAACTTACAAAAGTGGGGGACTCCTCTAGAAACTATAGGCTTGCAATTTGGCTGTATTTAAATATCCTTTAGGTCAGAGTGATCTGACCATTTTACCTATGGATAACTGATATGCAAATGGTGGAAACACTGGAGGGCTATAATTTATTATTCACATGACTTACTACAATGTAACTCTCTAGATAAAGTTTCTTATGATAAACATTTTTTTAAATTTAATTTTAACAAGTGCTTTATAATGAGTGGATAGCTAAGATAAATCAAGTTGTGAGAATTAAGGTGTAAAGAAAGCCATCGGTTAAATCATTGTCTTTTACAAAAAGTGACATGAATGATAACAGTAATCAAGAAAGTTCAAATTAAAGAACTAAAGTTGTGTCATCATTGTAGTGAGGGGTCATCAAGCACTGAAGATTAGGAAAGGAAATATCAAAAGTAGTATTGGAAAATTCTCATGACAAAACATGGCATACTTTATTTGGTTTACAAATATGTTTTATTAAGATATTGGCCTGCACTTGTATGTAATATATTTTATGGTACCAATGAATATGGAATATAGAAAATATAAAGAATCATGAGTGTACAATGTAATGCTTTTCATGTAACGTAACACTGCTGTAAACAATGGTGATGTATTTTAAAAGATACTGTGAACAGATATCATGAAATATCAAACTTAATCACAAAAAATAAAATTATTATTCATACAAAATTGTTTAAAACCAAAATGAAACTAGCAAAACAAAAATACTGAATTTAAGTTTGCTTATAACCCATTTCAGTTGCAAGTTCCATTATATGATGAAAGTTTTTTCAGAACTTTGTGCAGTTCTATAAGCACTGGTATCTGTCCACACATCTAGATTATAAGTGTAACTTGTTAGCTAATTAATCATCAGGCTTATTATTCGACTACATTCACCTAATCTGTTATTCTCACATGTGTAACAGATTTATTGTTGTACATTTATTTTAGTGCCTATGTTTGTTTCACTGTAGTTCTCTTTTTGGCCTGAAGGATCTCCTATAAATTTTGAGAACAGGTAGGACTTGAGCAATACACAACCAACAATATACTAGGTGTTTGTAATAGTAGTTATTGACAGTATTGTTGCCAAACAAACTTTAGTGAATGTGCAAGATTCTGCATGGTTCCTATAAAAGCAACGTGCCAAGAAAGAAGATAATATATTATTTGTCAACCACAATCACAGTACCACAGGCCTCAGAAGCTATAACTATGAATAATGCTTAATAACCAGAAAAACTACAGAACCGGATCAAAAATATTTGTACATTTTGAACATTACAAACCATTTAACTTGAGTGAAATAACTTTAGACATGTGCATTTCCACAAAAACATTAAATATCTTTGCCAGAAAAAGTCAGCTTGTACTTGATGTGAGGCTAGCTTAGAAAAGACATGATTAGCTCAAGTGAGGTGTGAGAATATGAACTCAGAATTAATTTGCTTATCGTGAACCTGGATTGTTGATAAAATATTCAGTTATAGATCAGATGTCTACAAGTTTGTAAAATTCTTATATACATAACCCATCATTTGTACTAACTATTATTTATAACTGTTACTAAAAATTGTATTGCTTTATATTGAAATATATTTATGTTAAAAATATATGAATATTTACCATGTATGCAATATATTACAAATCCTGTAATAAGCTTAACATCTAATAAATACAGTTTCTTTTTACACATTTCCACAAGACTACTCTATTATAATTATTGAATTTTTGCTGATAAAAATTAGCATTATTTCCTGGCATTGATTACAAATATGAAAAATACACATAAATCAGTGACTAGCAAAATTAGTGTTAGGTATAGGAAAATTGTTATTCAAATTTAAACCACATGGATATTTTAGGTGCATCTTCATTGTCCAAAAAAACAATAAAATGAGCTCCTGAAGATAAGTTTGTTTCTGAATTAAAACATGTTGTGACTGAGGTGTACACTACATTAAATATATGTTTAATATGTCATTTTTAATTATATTTTGTAATATTGATGTTGATACTTTTTTTCTTCTGTATACCTTCAACCAACAGAATAAAAGTTTATATTCAAATACACACACCACATGTTCATCTGCAAGTCTAAATTTTTATTAGACTCAAATCTTTGATTTATCTTCCAAACCTAAGGTTGATATAATGATATACAGACAAGCTTGTAACATGAATATATAAACATAAAAACAAGTCCCTATAAGATAAATAAAAAGAATGAAATGCAAAATCCTTACTTTCACATGTTAAATGTCATAAATATGTCATTTGCAATTAGATTATCCAAAATATTAAGTTTCATGTTTTGAAGGACTTAAATAAAAACTATGTAAATAAATTATTCTAGAGGGTTAATCCTTCCAAATTATATTTTCTAGCATATTACTAATATAAAAAAACTTTTCATTTCTAAAAAGGCTCAATTTATAAAATAAAACAAGAAAATAAACAATAGCACTAACAATGTTTTACATTAAAACAGTATTCCCTTCTGACAAAATAATGTCTTAATTAGTGAATTGTCTATTAACCAGCCCAGAATAAGTTTTAGAAGTTTACTTTTCATATTATTCTCAGTCTTTTCCTGTTCTGCAAGAAGCTGTTGATGAAGTTGGTTGTTTTCTCTAATTAGTTTTGCATTTTCAATCTTGTAAGATTTTATGTACTCCTCAAAATCAGCATCATCCTACAAAGAGATTAAAAAACACTGAAACACAACAGGTTAAGAGTACATTATTTTATTTCTCTGAAACTGTAAACTATTAAAAATTACAGTGAATGCTTTCTTTGACAACTGTATTCATTACGTCTACAACCCTAAACTTCAGAACTGAAAACAGAAAGAGAATATTCAAAGTTTTACTTTAATTAACCGATATCTCTAATTTAGGATGTTATTTTGGGTGTCAAACATTCACGCATATAAACAGTACATCAATAATTTCTGAGTCTAAATATATACAGCACTTACACAGATACTAAACAGAAGGCTGTAATTTGTCAATAACTAATTTTGAAATAAAGAACACTATTCTTGATTAGGGTGCATGAGGTAATTCTGTGAAACTTTCTTTTATTGTAAAATTAAAATCAAGATTACAGTTACTTTAATATACCTCAAGGAGTCTGGGTCAACATACTTAAGATCCTCATAATCAAAAGGAGGAAGATTCAAGAAAGGTTCTCAAGTGAAGAACAAATCAGAAAGGATATTCAACATGAGTCGGTGAAATGAGCTATACAATACGGCAGATGTACCACCAAATGGTCAACGTGTACTGAAGACTAAGGCATAAGTTTTCCAAATATAATTTTAATCATACAATAAACTTACCAGTTGGCTGAGGAAATCAAAATTAGCTAAAGTAATCTCAAAAGCTATAGAACAGAAAGGAAGTGAATAGTTTTTAGAAATGCTATCAAACTTTCTACATTTAGAGCCATTAGCACTATTTACACACAAGATAGGCTTACAAAACCAGTAGTTTTTCACCCATAGCTACTGTTTAATAACTTTCATGTCCCATATAAAAGTGACATATTAAGCTTCATATTTATTAAAATTAGTAACCAAAATATATGATCAATCCTGAAGTTAAAAGAAATAAAATAAAAGGAACATTAAATGTTTGAAAACAATGAAGAATAACACAAGAAAAATAACTGTTTACACAGGCAAAGAAAGAAAAAATACATCAACAGAACATAAAACCATTTAAGAAGAGACAGCACACATGACAACTTGTACCAACATTAACATACTTTCCTTAAAATATGTGAAAAGCAGAAATTCTACAAATTTGTGATCCCACAAATAATCTTACCTCACATCCAGTAAAAAGATATGAATAAAAAGAGAGATACTAATTCTGATTGTAATCATTGGTACTTAAAACAAATGTCTGAAACATCAGAGGAGGGGTAATCTTGACAAATCTGTGTGAAAATGTAACCATTTCAAAAACCAAAAATTCAGTAATCAGTCCTAACAGTTATGTGTATACAACTGAGAATTAGTAGTGACCTTAAAACCCAGCATTTTTCATGAGAGTCTGTGAAAATGCATCACAGAAAGCAGTAACAGAAATAACAGACAATTTGAATATTAACAATCTTTTAAAAGTATAATAATATATTTTATGTCTATTACAAATATTTTTAAATATTTGAATGTAGATTATTCATCTTGTTTTATTGGCTTGTATTGCAATAATTATAACTGAAAAAATGACATGTTCATAACACTAAATTTAATTGAAGTTTTCACCTAGAAACCTGCCTACATCAAAACTCGTACAATAAGTGGTGTAAACTTTTGAAAGTGAACATACTTTATCAAGGAAATTTGTTTACATGACCACTTTTGCTAAAGCTCTTACATTCAAAGGAGTAAAGCCTCTAGAATATAAAATACATTTTTGAAAAATTTCTGGACACACTCATTTTGGAAGTTTGTAGGTTTATGAGCAATAAAATTTGTTAAAAATGAGGACACTTTCTTACTGAAGTTTAAACTGAAAGTTCAACACATGAGGATTGCTCAAGTTACAGGTTCCCTTTCAAGACCAATTTTATTTAGCAACATTTAACTAGACACATATCTTTATGACAGCTTTAAAGTTAAATTAGGCTTAAACGCTTGGAAATTAAAAAAATTGTTCTTAGAAATTTTACCCACGGGCTTATTTTAAATTGAAGATAAAAATCTCTGATAATAAACTTGGTGAAACGTTTTATCTAAGACCCCATTTTGACAATAATTTCTATTTACAAAGAAACTAAAATTACTGAAAATTCAAAACAATTTGTTGAATGATTTTTTATTTCTTGATAATGAATTTTTAAGAAAGTTAATATTTCAAAGTAAAAAATCTTATTTGTTTTCAGAATTTCATGAAAAGCTACACGAGGGCGATTTGAGCTAGCCGTCCCTAATTTAGCAGTGTAAGACTAGAGGGAAGGCAGCTAGACATCACCATCCACTGCCACCTCTTGGACTACTTTTTTACCAATGAATAGTGAGATTGACATCACCTTATGATGCCCCCATGGCTGAAAGGGCAAACATGTTTGGTGTGATGGAGATTTGAACCCATGACCCTCAGATTACTAGTCAAGCACCTTGACCACTTGGCCATGTCAGGCCTATCTATAATCAAAAATGAATAATCTGGGATGAAATATTTTCCAGAAATCATCTTTAATAATGTTTTAATAACTGAATAAGCCAAAACTAAAACTAGATAACAAGTAAAATTTACTAATCAATTAATCATTTGGTTTATTAATCAACTACATTCAACTCATCACTTATTCTCAACTCTGATAGTTTGAAATCATCAAAATTTGTATTAATCGGAAATGTCCTTTGATTAGTTGGAATATCACGACATTACCCGAGTTAATTATAATTTTGATAAATAAATTATTTTACTTGATAATAATCAATGCTAAGAGATCATGAATTTTAACAACTGATTGAGTTAATCACCCAGCTATAGACAAAACACCCAGCAATGACCATACTTTACTGACTTACATAGTTGGTGTCCCACTATATTGAAAAACTTCTGCAACTAATTAGGATTGGCTATACTTTGCTAAAATATTTTATTAATAGAAAAATCTATTGTTTAACTAATCCAAATTTTGACCTTAAGTAATTTTTTTGTGATAAGAGGATTTTTCTCAAAAAACACACTGGAATGACAATTTTTAGACTTTTAAGATCAAAACCTCACAGAATGAATATTCTTTTAACCATTGGCTATATCTGCATTACTTGGTGAATTTCTTGTTTTAACTGGTTCAGGTTTCAGTAAAAATACTTTACATAAAAACATGTGATCAGAGACCCTCTAGGTTAAATGATCACAACAGATTACAAATCTACTTTGTAATTATCTGGATATCTACCTTATGAAAACCTGTATGCTTAAATGATTGAAACCTCCAAACAGTTTCCATCAACAGAGGTTATGATTTGAGGTATACTTTCATAATATCTTCTAGTCGTTAACCTATTCACACAAGGTTAGTCCACTGGATCAACCCTATATTAGTGATGTTATACATATTAATGTTTACTAAAGTTCTAAATTTATTAAGAGTATTTTCAAGAAATTAGACAAGCTTACAGTAAAGAAAATGTATTTTTATTTTTTTAAAAAATGGCTGAAAATTTATGAAAACTTTAATAAGTCAGTGTGAGTTTGGGGTATTTTTTATGTTAATAGCAAAAGTACTTACTTTTATTTTATAGTTTCACATTCTATTTACATAACTTCCAGAATATCCTAAATTAATGTCAGTTTTATTTCTAAAACATTACATTTTGTAATTTTCTCAGCTCCAATATTACATTACAAAATCAGTGAAACAAAATATTAAAAAATTTTGGAAAAATGCCAACACTAAGTGATTTTTTAATGCATAATTAATTTTTCTCAATATGTTGATTAACCACAAAATAATTCAAGCACCTTTCAAATATATTCATTTTAGAACATCAAAAATTCATCACACACTAGAATGCAATGTCCCGAAACTTCTGGATTTCATCTGGATTTCTAACTGAACTATGAAATAGTTTTAAAAATTTGCACTACTATTAGGAACAACTACCACCTTTGACTACCAAAGCTAAACAAACAAGTTTTCAGATTCATGCACATTACAAAATGCATGAAAACATGGAAAGAGTTAATCTAATGAGTTTAATATCTCAGCAAACTGAGGTGGTAGGAGATTCATATTTCATATTCTTGCTTGTCATTACATATGTGTTTCTAATTGGTTTTAAGCTTCAGCATCTTATGTTTAATGCTACAAAACTGCAAAGAAAAAATCAAATTGCAGAGGTATCACATGATGTAGGAAAGTAAAAATGGAGATTTTTATAAATATTTCCTTTTGAAATTCGAAATTTAAACTCAGTATTCATTGAACAAAAATAGACTGTTTAGTATAAAAGTTATTTTTTATTTTATTTAGTGATTTAATATTTAGTTTTCATAATAAGTGTTAAAAGTTGATTATTCGAAAGTGAGAGTTATTACAAGTTTTGTTACATAACTCGGTATGAGTTATATATTGTGTATACAGTTTACTTATAGTACTCGGCTTTATGTTGTTGGCATCACTGTACTTAATTAAAGTTTCTTGAGTTTTTACATTGTGTGTAATATTGTTATCACCATAGGGCCAGAAAGTTCTAGGCCTCATTCAGAATATTTATAAATAGACATCCAACAATATATGGAAAAAAAAAAAAAAGCAAGTTAAATGAGAGATAATTAAACTGATCTACTAGATCAGTGATTAATAAAGTTGTTAATAAAAAAGTTTAGTCAGAAAACATTATGTTAGTTAAAGTGCAATTAGACTGGGTTATTTTTAGTTTAGCTGTAACATGCAATATTTGAAGTGCGTTTCACAGTTTAACCAAGATAACAAGCACAGTATAATATGTCTTGTCAAAGAGTGTTTTAAAGTAATTGAACCTTCCTATGTAGATGTTTGGCAAAAAAGAGAATTATTTAAAGCTCTGGATATAGCTGTAGTAACCCAATGGGTAATATAAATGAATCTATAGTA
Source organism: Carcinoscorpius rotundicauda (assembly GCA_011833715.1). NCBI lineage: Eukaryota > Metazoa > Arthropoda > Merostomata > Xiphosura > Limulidae > Carcinoscorpius > Carcinoscorpius rotundicauda. The sequence continues at coordinate 67,140,969 of CM022399.1, read as the reverse complement.
AATTGTGCAGTAAGAAACAGAGTAGAGAAAATAATTTATCTTGTCCATTAGGTTCTAATGTAACTGTATCAGCCTGTGTGGATTTTTAAGAAGAAAACAGAATCATTTAGATGCAACTATGATATCCAATAGCATTAAGAATTTTGCTGCATATGTCTGACTTGTTTTCAATATATTATTTTAAAATAAGTGGATTCTGTGCTGTCCATTTATTATTCAAATTTACTGTCAACAAGTCACAGACACCTACTGTAAAATAAACAAACTGATGTGCATAAACCCTGACAGCATTAAAACTTTGATTATAATCTACATTTGATTCCAAGTTTATTGACATAATTAATAGTTATAGTTTTTAATTGAATCTTAAGTGTAATTTTGTGAAAGATTACAGTGCACGTAAGTTTAAAAGATCAAACTTCTGATAACAAAAGCATACTTGCTGATAGGTTTCTGGTGACATTCCTAGAGAGGAGATCCTAGATTTAAAAGAATATACCTCCAAAATATCCTTTAATACTGAAACTAAAATTTCACCACTTTTAAAAATAAGAACATATCTACTACCTTTCATAATGCATGATTAAACTTTCTGAAATTACAAAAATTTTAACATTTTGCTTACCTGAAAATGTATTTTTGGTAAATGCTTACATCTCTACATACACAAAGTTGTGCTAGAAGATGAAGAAATCATCATGTAACAACAGCTCTCCATCAACAGCAGAGTGACACATCTTCTACACACAGTAGATCCCCATAAGCAATTTCATTCAAAATTAAATTCATTTAGACAGAGCAGGAATTGTGTTCACTGATAGCGGAGAGGAAGAGTGGGAGGTATGTCAGAAATACATTTTCAAGTAAAAATATGTTAACTTCCAAATCAATAGGCTTACATCTTTTTGTATAGTAGCTAGAATCACACATTCATGTGGTGGAGGGCCTGATGCAATAATAAAAAAAAACCTCAGTGAATTCCCTTCAAAGAAGGCAACAGTGGGGGTTTGCATTCATGCAAGATATACTACTCATCTAGATGGAAGTATAAAGACCAAACTTTTGTATACAGCAGATCAGTTGAAAATGAGGGATAGTGTGGCTAAGCCAATGAAATGAACAGGCCAAATGACCTTTTAAGTGTTTTGCTGTACGACTGATTCAACTCATGTACAGGAATGAGACCCAGCTTCCTTCCTGACATTTTACCCAGTTTAGCAGGTTAAACCATTGGAAATTACCAATATCATATAGCAGAAGGTAGTATGCATTATATTAACATTGACATCCCTGCACTACTTCCCACTGCATTGTGACGCCCATGTAGACTCTTGCAAGATGAACTGCACAATATGTGAGGAATTTTCCAAGTTAATCACACTAGTAGTTAGGAAATGGTAACTGTGAGGGTCTATGGGTCTTCCATGCTCCACTACGTGAAAATGGGAGGAAATTTGATTTGCAGAGACAAATAAGTAAGTGGAACACAAATCTTATCAGATCTATCTACTGCAAAGGTCAGTTACTGGAGAATATGCAATGGGTTCCACAAAAATAATTTCAAAAGCCTCCATTCACAAATCAGGAAAGCAGACAGACACTCCACAGTGTTGAGTTTATCCATTATAATCCATAAAATGTACAGCATGAAATAGACAATGTAATATGTGTATATTCCTAACTAGATGTGGGTTAGAAAACTAACTATATCCTGGGTGGCAACATCAGTTACTAGATGGGTTCTGAGAAGGAAAGAGGAGCACATTATAAAGAGGTAAGGAAATGAAAGTGCCACTTGCCTGTTAAAGACACTAAGCAGACTAGAAAATGGCAAATGAAAGGAATCAATATCCTTAAAATAATGCAGATGCAACTGTTTTTTGTTTAGACAGCAGAAATTTAATAGCAGAGAAAGGTGTTGGGCATAGTTCACATTTCAGTCTGAAGGATCTCTTTCAAGGGTTGTCAAAAATTCAAGGCTAAAAAATGAGACACATGACACATTTGAGATAAGATTTCATACAGAATGCGAGCAATTTCAACCAGGGAAGAATATACGATCTGGATGAATTGATGCATAGGAAAATGCCTTACAAAGAAAATAGATCCCATGGCAAAAACGAATGATTGTTGGAGACCCAAAATGGAGGTGTGCATGCCAAGTAACATCTGCTGGCAAAAACTAGATACAAAAGGAAATCAGGATCAGTACAAGTATGGAGGGCCAAGATCAATTGAAAAGATACAACCTCCCTCCTGAGCTGACCAAATCTTAAGAAGAAATAAGCAGTCAGAGAATAAAATCAAGAAAGATCTGGATAAAAATAGGGACGACATCAGAGGCAAAGATCAGATGTGTGACAATAACTAACAAGAAAGATAGGAAAATAGGATTTAAGAAGAGAGATAGTATAAGATGTTAGTGGCTAAGAGTTCAAACAGGATCTGGGTATGAACTTGTAGAAACATATGAATACTCTAGTTTAGCAAAGAAACTAGACAAAATAGACAATAAAGTAGGAAAGAACAGGAGAAGGAAGTTCAAAGCCATATAAAGAATGATGAAAAGCAGTTGGTCAACCTATAACCTGTGATGGCAGAAACCAGCAATCTTTGGCTAAGCAACTAAGTAAAGAAGGCCAAAAGATAAGCAAACAGTAGAATGGCCTGCTTGTAATAAGCAAAATGCACCACTTTCATTGAAAAAACAAAAGAAAAAAAGCAAGTGATAAAAACAGGATAACTAAAAGACTGCATGGTCTGAGAAACAAAACCAGCAAGCAAAGGTCTGCACAAATTTTACACTTGAACAAAAAATAAGGATGGTACTTTTGGGAAAGAGAGAGAGAGAGAGGAAGAGAGATGAGATAAAAGTAATAAAGACAGAGCAGAAAAAGAGGTGCCTTGGACTCAAGTCAGTAAAGAAGAAACTAAAACCGAGATGGCCCAAACTATGCTACCATCAGGGGTTGACACAAGTGTGTTGTAAACTAATGCCAAGAACCATGGGAGAAGATCAAAAGGAGGGCATATATACAGAAAGAGATGAAAGCAATCCTGGTTGAAAGCACCCACAACCCCAGTTGCTGAGCAAGGTACCAGGGACCTAAAGAGGGAACTTTGGAATTGAGAGAAATGGCAAAGACATCCATAACTGGCATGCCCATTTCCAAAAAATCCAACAAAATATCTGAAGATGGAGTGACCACACCACAGAACAAATCCTGTCTGATTGTAATTATCAATCTACCACCGAATTCAAAGCTCCCAAAATATATGACAGGCTCTCAAATAAACTTAATGTGAGTGAGTTTAAAAGAAAAGTCCAATATGTGGAAGTAAAAATTCTTGGAGTATGTCCCATTCTGACAATTGATATATGAAGTAAATGTAAAATTATTGGTATGGATCATGAACCAAATAATCAACAAGATGAGGTAGAAACTAGGAGGATGCCTAATGAACAACTGAGAGTTGCAAAACACTATTATGAAAGATATGTTCCAGAGAAGACCAAACCCCGGAGACCATGTATATATCCTGAGACATGTTCCAACCCATAACAGGTGTACTGGTAAAGAGATGAAACTGGGAAGCCAATTGCAGTATCAGCATAATTCAGGTACTTCAACAGGTCCTTAAAAAGAGACAGCAGCAGCATCACAAGAGAGGACAGAGTATCATAAGATATTTTCTATTCGTCACCCAAATTCTAGAGTGACAATATGTTCCAAAGACGCAAGAGTCAAAATGATTAAGTGTTCTATGTCCCATTAATGAATGACAAAAGTCTGAACTTTTTCTTTATCATGTAATTCATGAACAAAAATATTCACCCTTTCATTTCTACACAGCTTCAAGGAATTTCACCTATAAATAGTGCACCTGTCGATCTTTAAGTTTTTTTCTGCATGTCCCAAAGAACAGCTTTATTTTTGTTAAAAGATTACAATGCTTTTGGGGTATTTTTTTTTATTTTCAAGCATTTCCCTTGTCCTTTTCTGCTTAACTTTTGTAGAAGCTCAGTTGCCATCCTGTCACATTATGTGGTTTTTAATAGTAGAAAAAAATTATATACTATGTTTAGATATGATTGGATAGACTAAAAATTAAGCTTTTAATGTTACAGTAAAGAAAGTGGTTTAAACAATTGTTTCTAGTCATATCTCCTCTGGCGTTGAGTAATTCTGGCATTCAATAAATAATTCCGAAGACTGATGAGCAAAGGAAGGAGAAGAGATTTAAAATGTTCTTTCCCAAAAGTGTGTTAAATTTTATCTGGTTGAATGATACAGATTTTTTTTTCTATTTAGAAGACACTATAGAAGCTCAGTAAGATTTATTGATTATACTGTGTGATAGCAAAATATTCTGATGACACAAATACTTGTTTGTTATGAACTGTTTTTATGTTTATCCTATTAAAATAATTTATGCATGTAAATTTAAATTGACTCTGGCTACTTAATTATTTCTTAATTTAATCATGATACATTTTAAATAAATTATTATTACTGTCATCAGTGACAATAAAAGGTATTTTAATTTTCTGAATACCAATTTATCTGTTTTATGAAAAATTGATTAAGGTTTACTTCATCATTAAAAATAAAAAGTGATCATGTGGTCATTTTAACATTAGAGAAAATGTTAAAATTATCTCTAAAAAATTGTTACAAAAGTTTCTACACATATAATTTCTTTAGATTTTTTTAAAACAAAATGCACACATTTCAACCCCTTGAAGGTATCTAGCATGTTAAAGGGCATATGCCTTACAGGCAGTGTACAAATCATCAGTACCTGAGGTTGCAAGGATCTTGATTTTTCATGCTTGAGACTCTCTGTCGTATGAATCAAATCACCAAACAACCTTTCCACAAGATAGACAGATTGCAGGCCAAGAGGATGATGATAACCCATCTGGTCAAGTCTCTTCCTCAGAATGGAATATTTGTGTTCTGTGGCAGATGGGTTATTTGACAAGGAAGTCATGTTAGTCAATAATCAATAAACACTGCTATCTTCCCTTACTTCCACAAAGTCTGCATCATAGTTAAATGTCAACACATGGGGTCTTCATCTGTAAAAGATGTTTTTAATCATAAGGGTTTAAAAACAATAATATTGACTTAAATAGATATTATATTGCTAACTTTAAAATCTTTTTCTTTACTCAAAAATATATTCTTTTTAAATTCATCTGACAATACTAAAGATGAGGAACTACAAAATAATTTGACAAAATATTAACTACATTATGCTAAAATATAAGCTGGCCAAAGTATTTAAAACATAAAAAAATAGAAATACTAACTGCATAGATCAGTATAATTGGTTAACAGTTCCTTTTTAATTCACATTGTTGTTGTTGTTGTTTTGAATTAAGCACAAAGCTACACAATGGGCTATCTGTGCTCTGCCCACCACGGGTATCGAAACCCGGATTTTAGCGTGTAAGTCCGCAGACATACCGCTGAGCCACTGGGGGGCTTTTAATTCACAATAATCATAGGTTACAAGTGAACTACAAGACCACCACTAACACTGACCAACATATTATTTAAAATAAAATTATCAAAAAAGGCTTCTTCTACATAGAAGTAATAACCAAACTGTGACAGTAAGTAGTATAGCCTCTATACTAGCATAAAATAATCTGATGAAAAATTTGCCATCTTCATGACAGTATGAGTTCAGTAAAGCCATTGACAGTGATTAAAAAATTTTCTTTTTTTCCCCAAATTTACAAGATTTTGTTTATAGGGTAGGATAAAGCTTCTGATACCTTAAAGCTATATCCTAAGGGCTATAGGACACAATACTAATTATTTAAAAAGAAGGGCTAGACTACAGTTAAAAGTTTTTGGGTTTTTTCCCTAATAGTGTGCTTAGTTTATGAAACAAGCTATAAACAACAGTAGCAGATATCAGAACATTATGGGAGTTTCAAAGAAATCAAGAATTTCTGGAAAAATAAATGGTGAGTTTAATTTTGTTTTTTTACTTTTCTTCTTGGGAACATTCTTTAATAGTCAAATGGTCCCTTGTTGCCTACAAGTTACTTTTTACACACACATACATACATACATACATAAACAGCTGAACTACACTATCTTTTCATATTTTCTCTGTGTATTAAAATTTACAAGATTGTAATGTTATCTTTGTAACCAATGATGAATCCTTACAACAGTGTTGAAAGAGTTTACCCTTTATTGTAAAATTGTAAAATATTTCTGGAATTCTTTATAACCAGCACAATTAAAATAAATATCTAATTAAAATGAATTATTCAAAAATAAAGGTTTCAGATGTCATTTTTAGTTATAAATACTCATTCCAGTGCCTTTAAGAATAAGCAAGGAAGGAGGAAGTGAGCAAAAAGTAACAGCATTTAAATGTATTCAGCACAATAAAATCTTTCTTATTAGCAATTTTTAAAATCCCCAGAAAAATGGTATTCCAGCCCAAAATGTTGTGAACATTAAAACATCTATTTAACATTAATCATTTTACATGGTATAAGTTCTTTACCCTTTTTCTATTTATTTCATTGTAACACAGAAGCTTTTTATGTGGATTTCTTACCGACAAATCCCTCAGGTGTGAAATGTTTAAAAATATTTTAGTATGTTTGTCCTACATCAAACAGTTTTGGCCACCTACATCACATCACTATATTTGTATTATTGTCCAACTATGCAGTGGACAGCTGAATATAACTAATAGAATTTTGAAAATAACACAGGCCTGCAAATCTAAGCTTCATTTATAAAAGTTTTGGTTTTCATAATGGATTTTCAATAAATTAACTAAACAAATTTCAAAAATAATATTAATTTTTTTCTAAATGTGAAGATTTTTTTTTTACAAGCTAGGAAGAAAATTTATTTAGATCAAATTATTATAACTGAAGAAAAGAGAATAACAGTGAGATCACATAAATATGCATTCTCATTCATCTTAACATTTCTGTCAAATCTATATCTTTTAATCTCAAAACCACTTATAATGGTCTTTTATGTATTGCTTTTGGAGTATCCTATTGATATGACGACCATTAATAAACTCTCCTGTATACCTCCTCTTCATATCCCTGATGTCTCAGTGAAACCTTTCCATAAGTTTCAGGTTGAAATAAAGTCCCTATCATCATCATGACATTAGATTCAGAATGAGATGAAACTGTAACAAGCATATCTGAGAGAATAGGTACAGGTACATCAGGTTTTATAGCAGATTGAAGGTTTGGTTAAGAAATTCCCTTTTTAATTTGTATGTTGTAATCTTGCATGTTACATGAGTAAAAACAGCAGTCATAACTGTGGTTTCTAGACTCATGCCAGATCACTATAATTCCAGAAGGTAAAGACTCTTTCTTACTTTTAGTTCATTGTGCCAATTCTTCAACACAACCAGTTCAGGTTTCATGTGAAGCCCATGATTTATCTTGGTCCCCAAGTTTTTTCCCAAAATATGCATAATACATTTGTTGACCAAATTCTGTAAAATATTGCCTTTGTTTCTTTAAAACAAATTTATCATTAACATAACAGAGTATGTTTGAGTCATTTACGTAACCTCTTATCACTATAGCAATGAATAAATAACACTGTAAAGAAAAAAAAAAGTCAAAGTGCACAAATGAACAAATACTATCTATAAATGTCACATCATGCAGCCTGTTAACCATTTATGTGCAAGTGGCATGTTTCCTGTTGGTTCTAGAATGACTGATAAAACTTGCATCATTACTGGTCTAGAGAAATCTTGAGCCAGTGGTTGTCAACATTTTAAACATAACAAAATGTGGCCCAATTCCAATGAAAATGATTCACTTATATAAAATAACATAAGACATTTTGTAAAAATTGGTACATAATGAACAAAAATGGATGTCATATTTGGATTCAGTATACACAAATTACTGTACAACATATAAAATATTTCAAAACAATAAAACCATTGCAGGCTTGCATAATTTATAGTTTTTGAGTAAAAATTAAATGTTAGTAGTCCTTTAAAGTACCCAATTGTGAGACAGGTAAAAACTTAACCCATCTTCCATTTTGTTTAGGAAACAAAAGATTCACCTTTTAAACTTGTAAATTCTGATCCTCTACTGCTGCCAATATTACACCCACCTTGCATTTTAGCAAAATTATCATGATATGATGCTTATAAAATGTATAAATTTGGAAGTTCATTAGTATGATACACTCACAGCACCAAGGTCATCTTATAAAAATGAACTGCAGAAACTTCCCAGTCTTGGTAGCATCCAATCACATTGGCTAAAATTACACGTTAATAAACAAAATGATAAATGTAAATATATTTAGAAGTAAATAACAATAATTAAATATATAACTTCATAAGTCCTAAAATAAGACTGTTGAATCAGTACAATGAGAAACTACAATCCACAAGGCAGGAGACACATCAACGTGAAAGTGAGTAAAAGAAAAGGCTTATCTGGTTCATTTTTGGTTGCACAGTATTTTATGCACAGGAGTTTGGCTGAATAGTATTGTTGCAAGATGTGGAAATAAAATAATCACTTCAAGGAAGAAAAAACAAATTAAAACGTAGTAGTTATGAGATAAACCAGAGCAAAAAATACACTAGTTGGAGAATTTTTAAATTAACCAAATAGAATAGGAAACCAAAAATAAGCTAAGAGAAAATATTTTTCCCTCCTTGGATTTCCATGTATATTAAAGAAATATACATTCTTTAAAATGTTGTAAGCAGAACCACATTTCTTCAACTTTTATGCTATACGTATTTCAAAGTATTGTACATTTCACTATACTTTTTTCATTAAATAAATCATCCAATAAAATAGAACATTTTTTTGTAAATGGAAAATGTATTTCTCATAATACTTGCTTCTGCTTGCACAAGAGCTAGTACTCAACCTGCTGGGGTTTCCTTCCTTTGCCTGATTCTTTCTTGCTGGCTCTAGTCTTTTATTCTTCATTTAATTGCTCTTGAATAAATTTGTCTCATGATGCTCTCCACCTACATGAAGAAGCCCTTTTATCCTGATAATGCATAAAATCATCTCATTCAGATATCATCTCTCTCTCTCTCTCTCTTTTTTTTTTTGAGAGTAACCCAATCTGCAGTCTCTAACATTGGCTCTTAGTGGGGTGGAAGAAAATGTTAACTTCCAACACATACTTATCACCTCTCACACTACAACTAGAATCCCACATTAGTAAAGTGGAGTGGCCATCTGCATAGATCATAGGCATACCAATATAAGATTAGCATCCCAGTGGGGGAACTGCACTGCACTACATCCAGAACAAATATGCATTCACTCAGAACATAATTCATGAACCACTGGTCAAATTTGACATGATCCATCACCACAACTGGCCAAGACCCAACTAGGTAGCTGAGATTTCACTGTTCAGGACTGGAATTATAGGATCTTGGTTCCAAATCCATGCTGGAGTATTTTGACCACAATATACATACCACAGCTATAAGACTCAGATCATGCCTAACAGAAAACAATTTCAAATGTTACTTTTTAGATAAGAGTAATGCAAGATATTTACATTGTTTTAAATGACAATGTATGAGTAGGAGAAATTATCATAAGTATATGAAATTAACAAACAGTAATTTAAACATAACATCTGTGAAACTGGTGTATCTATTAGTTGCTTGTAATAGACCATTTTTAGTGATGCAAATTAAAATATTTATGATAGAACTGTTTCCTGAATAGTTTCTTAACACTGTTTCAGTACAAGCAGCTTAACCCTTTCATGACAGATCACAATATTATTTCATTTGTTAACTTATATTCAAATTTTTATTGAACTATTATTTTATGAATCTACATTAGTAAGTGTGGTATCAAATGTGAACTATATATTAATTTAAATTATTAATTTTAAAAGTAAATATTAAAAGAATACACTTAAATATCAATTTTTGTATGCAATGTGGCACATTGAAAAGGTCATCGTAACTAGAAGATACAATTGTTTGGTATACTTATTCATTTACTGTTCTACGCTTTAAGGAAAATATATTCAAGAACATCTTTCTAAGAAGTAATAATTTTATAAATATATCACGTATATTATTTACCATGTGACTGTATTTTACCAAATAATAGTCTACTAAAGCACAGCCAAGACAGGTCACTTTGTAAAGTCTAAAGCTCATTTTTGTATTACTGGATACAGAAAAATGAGTGCACGTGTGCTACATTAATGCAAGTTCTGTAATGCTAGCCTAGCATGACTGGAAGGTCAACACAATAAAAATAATAGATGTGTATAAATATGGTGTTATGAGATTTAAGCTATTTAGACTAAACATTTGTGTTTTAGTGTTGTAATCTGTAATCATTCTAGAATAAAGAAAGCATAACTTACTCTTATTTCCCATTTTTCTTATTGTGGTTACAAGGTATGTCAAACTGACAGACCCCATAGAGTTAGGATAGATAAAATAACAGATAAAATATTGCTTTTATTGAAAACAAACATTTGAAATGTATTTAGGAGGTTTCAGAGATTACATAAATAATATTTAAGATTTTTGGGAGAAAGATTAGTTTTTTAATTATAACACGAAATTTACTTTGCACTCAGACTAGGAATAAAACAGACTCAATATTTTCACAAAAGAAATCTTTAGTAAGTGTAAATATTTAATTTGTATATAGTATAATGAGATAATCATAAAAGGGTTAAGACACAAGTAAATGCAGGTTGCGAGGGTACTAGAGAGATGCAGAAAATAGTACCCAAATAGTGAAACTTTGTAATTCTCACCATTGCTTATAGTATATTTATAGTTTGAAAAAGATATATAATGAAAGGTCCAATGGTCTTATGGTTCACATAATTCACAAGTACCAGGGATACATGTTCCACAGGTGATTTTTATATGAGCACTTATGAAACAATGAAAGTGTCACTTGACCAAGAAAATAATTTACCCTGTAAAGGTAGTTTTTGAGGAGGGTAATTGTTTTAACAGTTTTGAGCTCCATTCAACTCACATGTGATTAACCTTTTGAACAATTAGACACTAACCTAACATTTTCAGTCATGAGCTTTGGTACTTAAAGTTGTGATCCCATTTGGTTATCTCATCTTCAGTTAGCCAGTGTGTTTGATACTGTTTAAAAACAATGAGTCAAATCTCAAATGATGCTGATAAGGAATATAACTTCAATAACTGTTTGGAAAGGAACTAAACTTTACTACCAAACCAAAGACATCTGAAGCCAGTCTGGCTTTCCATCCATGAATGAAGATGCACGGCTGGCTGATGCAACAGGTTGCTGGGATCTTGCCAACTTGAGTCAGCATTAATCTTCAGCAGCTGGACCATCCACCTTGTTTGGAGCAGTTCAAAACCCAGCCAGATAGAATTGTGGAGCAAACACTGGATTAGCCAATTTCTACCTCCACTCCCACTGTCAAAAGAACAGCTGTGGCTTAACAACTATGATAAATGAAGATGAATAAAGGTGAAAGTCTTGGTATTGAAAGCCTATGCTTAAGTGTCCCATTAAAGAAGTTCCTGAAACAAAGCAGCAACATAGTCAAATGTGCAGTTTCCTCTTTTAAAACCATTACATGCCAAAACCCAAAACGACCTTTCCAAAGTTGAAGTCACTTCTTGGGGTCGATAGAAGCTGATCACCATCTAAAAAGATGACTAGAATTATTCACAAAGTTGCCACAATTACCCAAAACCAGACCAAACCAACAAAGATGGTCTAGTTATCAACTGCACTGTCACTATCTTTGTGATGGATGAATAAATCTCCATTTTGGTGATGGTCCAACACATAGTGAGAATTACCACAGACTGAAAAAGGATGGGTTATGAAGATCAAGTAGTTGTACACAGCAAGGCCCAGAGTCACCTCAGTAATGGCCAAGGGTTAACATGCCAATGATTCAAACCACCACAAAATTTCAAATGCTACACTTTTTCAACTAAAATGAATTTCAAACATGTATTTACCTCTTAAATACCAAAAAGCCTTTTGTTTTTTTGTTTTGGTTGTTTTTATGCAAAGCATTGTTCATTGGAAGATTCCACAGGAGGTGAGCAGTAATAACTACAGATTGTACATGATCCTTGAACTAAGTTCTCTTCCTCCTCCTTCTCTAAAGATAGATGTACAGCAAATAACAAAATGACTATGCCCATGAAACAGAAAATAATTTGACAAAGTAGCATAACCAGACCATGTTTAAAAGTTTTGAAATGTATCTTTCTGAAGAGACACTTTTAAAGTATCAGTTAATACATTAATTATGTTGAAACTGATAAAGTCTAATCACATTTTCTTAAAATAATTTTCATAAAAGGTTCACAATTAATTATTTAATACCACAGACAAAATGCAATTCACATATCAAGTCATTGGGCTGATCAAGACACCAATCAAAATGCTGAGAGCATACACAGCTTTGAGATTATGTTGTCATAAAACAAAAAAATCTGTTACGATGTAACATAAAATTATATCTATTAAGTAAAATTACAATGTATAGTTTTAATTTTTCTAAATTACCTGTGACATGAAGAAACAGTGGGTATCATAACATTTATTCTGAGGAATTGAAAAATAACTAGACTGAAGAAGGCAGAAGGTTGTTACAGACAGATTTCAATAAAAGTGGATTAATGTCATAAATGGGGTACCTCATAACTCAATGTCAGAAATTATGTTCTTTTTGGATTACATAAATGATATGGGTGAAGGAATGATCAACATATTGCTTAACTTGCTAAAGATATTAAATTATTTGGTGTTGTTGGCTGTAAGAAAGTGGTTCTGCTTTACAAAATGACTTATTACTTGTGTTACACAAATAAATTATAAGTTTTGAGTGATAAAAAACAAGAGGTAATGCATGTGATCATCATAATTTATATCAAGCAGTTTTTATTAAAAGACCATTATGACAAAAAAGTAACTTGGTGTTTTAGTTCAACAACTACTAATGGAGGGGTACTAGTATGATATTTTGGATGAAAAGGTTGTCATACTAGGACATACTAAATCTATGAACTTAACTATTCTTGAAAAACAAAGAGCTACAGGGAATTTGGTTAAAGTTTTCAAGATTATTAAGGAAATTACTTCTTTGGCAATTGGAGCCCCTTTAAATGTTTTTCTGCAAAAGTAACTGTGTTACATTCAAAAGTGAATTAAACAACTTTATTATGATTATGAATATAGTGAATGAAATTAATATAATGTATGTTATGTTTCAAAGTTTTATTTTATCCAAGCTTTAACTTCTTTATTTCAAAATAAATCTCAATAAACTACTTAAAACTTCAGATGGATTGTCATGTGACCAACGAGCTATGAAAATTCTCTACTTTGGTTCTTTTGTATCTTTAATAATACAACATTAACTGAGTAGAGATACATCTGTACAATCAGATACTTACACAACCTTTTAACTTGCTCATTTTAAAATTCTCTCTGAATGAGCAGTTAAAATAAGTAATTAATGTTTTCAACCCCTGACAGGTGTCATGTCCACCTTCAACAGATTTGACCTCTATACCCTACTTTTGCATACTCCTTATAAAAAATGTATTTTGTATTGTAATTTAACAATTTATTTTAAACTGCTATGCAGATGTCATCAAGGATTCTGTGTAATTTACTGGAGTATTGTTGGCCACTTGACTGACTATCCTGGTTATGATTGTTTCTTACATAACTAGAGATACACTTTAAACTGTATTTAGGTCATACTATTATATTTTAGTAAATTATGTATTATTTATGTTTCAAAATGCATAACTAAAAGTTTTGAAAATTAGTTTAATTATACATCATACTTTGTGTCAGTTTTCGATGCATATAATATTATGTAGTGAATGAAAGTTTGCAGAAAAGTTGTTTCCCAAAGAAACTGTAATGTGCCTTGAAACCACTGTTGACTTGTGTAAAGATGAGCAAATGGTATAGAATAAGAAAGAAAATAAAACATTAAAAATTAACTATGTGTGAATAGGAAATGTCTGAAGTTATGGGTTTAAAAAAGGATAATATTTTGAAGATATTCTATAAAAAGTTAAAAGGTGTATATTTTGTTTATATTTTCTAATTATTTCATTGCATTGTACACTGATGATAATAGCTGGAGTAAGTGATATGGTACAGAAAATTAAAAATACAGTATAAATATTTACCTTGAAAATGTCAGATATTCTTTTTGGAGGTTCCCAAGATTATGCAAATGAAGGATGAAACTATAAGACAAAAAATTATTTTTACACTTAAAAATTGCCTTGCACTCATGTTGTTAATAGTAAGAATTGAAGTACAAAAGAAAACACAACATATTTTGTCTAAAAACACTTCATTAAAATAATGTTATTCTTTGAGTTCAAGACCATTAAGAAACTACAGCAGGTACACAACATTATTTATGAGCATACGTAACTAAAATCAAGAAAAGTCCAGGTATGTATAAAAGCCAGTGTTAAAAGTTGGATTTGAGATCATATTTGTACATATCTCATCAAGTTTGTTCTAAAAAAAAAATAGTTTTACATGTTTCGTCCACCCTATGTAAGTTCTTCACTGACAGGTGCATTGTTCCTAACAAGTCACTTCAAAGTTCAATAGCTAATCTACAATCCTCCAATGTCTCACCACTTTTAGTGTATTTATTAGCCTGGATAGGTAAAACTTTATTTTCTTGAAGTTATAAATATAAGCTTGTGAAATTATTAACTTCCAAGCTATTGAGTAGCACTATCAGTTTTTAGATGATATATATATATATATATATATGAGTACATGAATGTGAAAGGCTACATTTAACTAGTTAGTGGTCTGATTTTAATGTTTGTGATACATGACCTTGTGTGACTATCTGTTCTTAAAAACAGTGTGCCCAAAAACAGTACTCACACAAGCAGTCATACTCTCATTATCCCCCAGATCTGTACTATTTATTATGCATATCATTATTACTAATTACAAAAAATCATTCACTGACAAGAATAAATTTTACTTAGGTTTACCAGACTTTGAAATTATATCATCAAAGAAGTTCATGTTAACACATTCATTATAATTATATATCACTATCAGCTTCTCCCTCTTAAAAGCATAAGCTAAAGTTATAAACAAGTACTGTAGGGCTCTAAAAATACGTTATTTCAAAATTCGCCCTAAAATTCTCTGAATAAAAGGTATCTAAACCAGTAATAGTACAGCAGAAGTAGTGTTAATATTATAACTAATCTTACCTTACTTTTTAACGTTTAGAGATGTTTTGAATTAATGAATTACAGCTTAAAATTTTATACAAAAAATAGATATCATACCAGTGTGTGATGTTTTATGAAAGATAGGTTTTTAACTTTTAAAACTATGTAACGGTCTTAAATGTTGGTGTACGATAAACACAACAGGAATTTCAAAATATAATAAATCCAATCATAACTTCAATTTAATAAAATCAAACATTAAGACTACCGCCCATAAGAAGCTGCATTAACGCCACCATCTGTAAGTAAAAACTTCACTTTTTAATATTTTAAAAATAATATATAAGAATAAAACAAGAATCTGAATGATTTCCTGAAGAAAAAATATTTACCTTCGGAAAGCGTTCTATAGGTAATGTTTTTTTTTTTTGTGAATAAATTAGCTATTTTGTCTTATGTGATCAGTGATGACGAGAAAACTCAATTCTAGAGAAAAATATATATGTAAAAACGCAGTGGCTGAGGGGAGCTTGGCTCATTGGGGTGCTCAAGCCCCCCTTTGGCGCTGCTACTGTAAAAACGGGCTGCTTTGGGTTGAGAAAATGATTTTATGCAGAGAATCTGCATAAAATCATTTTATCATCCCAAACCAGCCGTTTCTACATATATATTTGTCTTATGTGATGTTCTAGTGTTACCAATCTGTGACAAAAGTAATACATGATAAGATTTAGATTAATCTAACAGTTTATGAAAATTGTGATATATCTAAGCCTTATTTTTTAAGTGTGCAAGTAACAAAAGATCGGATATTGACTAACGTTACTCTTTTTTACAAGAAAGGTGATAAAAATTGCTTCTAGTCTTACATTAAGTGTGGAAAAAGTTTTGAAAGGTATGATTAAAGATACTTTGGAAAGTCATCATGGGTTTACAAAGTGAAAATTTTACCTAACAAATCTTTTGTCATTCTTTGAAATTTTGCGCGAAATTAAAAACAAAACAAACCAAATCGTCAGCTATGGAATACCACATACCGGTAGTTTAAAATATGTGAATTAGATTAAAGCAAAGTTGGTGCACTTTTTTTAACTGTCAAGTTTGGTATTGAACTTAAGTCAATTAAAATTGCAGGTAAAAACTGAATGTGCTAACCAGGAATTATTATATAATCAGATCAACTTTTTCTGGTAAAAACGTTGATTAAGTCAAAGGATTAATAAGTTAGTCAGAATACAAGAAGCAAATCATACTACAAATACATACATCATACATACTAGGTATGTTAATCGTAAATTAAAACGACATATTGCCAGGAACTTCAGATGAAAGCGGCCTGGCATGGCCGAGCGCGTAAGGCGTGTGACTCGTAATCCGAGGATCGCGGGTTCGCGCCCGCGTCGCGCTAAACATGCTCGCCCTCCCAGCCGTGTATAATGTTACGGTCCATCCCACTATTCGTTGGTAAAAGAGTAGCCCAAGAGTTAACGGTGGGTGGTGATGGCTAGCTGCCTTCCAAAACAAATAAACAAACAAAATCGACGAAAGCATGTGAAAAATAAGCATTATTCCAAGAAGATGATAGAAAAAGGAACCACTATAAATTGAAAAACAAAACAACATTACAGCCGAAACTACAATAAATCAGCAAATGACAACGAACAAAAGAGACTCTGGGGATGTTTGTTTATTTGTTTTAAATTTTGCGCAAAGCTATTCGAGGGTCATCTGCGCTAGCCGTCTCTAATTTAGCAGTGTAAGACTAGATAAAAGGCAGCTAGTCATCACCGCAAACTGTTGGGCTACTCTTTTACCAAAGAATAGTGGGATTGACTCTCACTTTATAACGCCCCCACGGATGGGAAGGCGAACATGTTTAGTGCGGCCAGGAATAATATAGGTATCTTGTTACCCTTGGATGTTTTCTTAAAGAAAGACTATTTTCTTCAATTAAAATAACTTTTTATTTGAATTTATGGTCGAAATTCCAGGGAATGTAGACCTATGTTAGTGATTTTTCGGTGAATTTTGGTTTTGAAATGTGTGTTGGATCTAATAACGTGGAAATTAAGAAAACACAACTGTTCGTTATTTAAGTGTTCAATGTTGAATTTAATGTTGGTGGAGTTTATATGTTCGAAAAAGTGTTTATCTGATGCTCAGAAGAGAAACCGGCAAAAATATCGTCGACATTTTTGTACCAGTATAGATAAAATGTGGAATGTATGCATTGTGTTTCGATCTGGATCATAAATATTTTGACGAGAAAAGGTTAAAGAGGATTGCCTATACTTAAATCAACTGTTTAAAGAAAGTTTTTATTGCTGTGAATTCTGAAAGGGAAACAAAAAGTGCGTTTGAAATGTGAATTAATTGACTGGTCTCATCATTATAGAGATCAAGTGTAATATTACAGGATGCGAATTGAAGGAATGATCTCGTTACTGTAGAGATCAAGTGAAACATTACAGGATTGGAATTAAAGGATTGAGGTTGTTACTATAGAGATCGAGTGTCACATTACAGGAATGAAATTAAAGGATTGGGGTCGTTACTGTACAGATTAAATGTAACATTACAGGATGGGAATTAAAGGATTGGGGTCGTTACTGTACAAATCAACTGTAACATTACAGAATGTGAATTAAAGGATTGAGGTCATTACTGTAGAGATCATGTGTAACATTGCAGTATGGGAATAAAAGGATTGGGGTTGTTGCCTAAGAGATCATGTGTAATACTGCAGGATGAGAATTAAAAGATTGGGGTCGTTACTGTAAAGATCAAGTGTGACATTACAGGATGGGAATTAAAGGATTGAGGTCCTTACTGTAGAGATTGAGTACAGGATGTGAATTAAAGTATTGGGGTCATTACTGTAGAGATCACGTGTAACATTGCAGTATGGGAATAAAAGGATTGGGGTCGTTACCTAAGAAATCATGTGAAATATTGCAGGATGAGAATTAAAAGATTGGGGTCGTTACTGTAGAGATCAAGTGTGACATTACAGGATGGGAATTAAAGGATTGAGGTCTTTACTGTAGAAATTAGTACAGGATGTGAATTAAAGTATTGGGGTGGTTACTGCAGAGATCAACTGTAACATTACATAATGTGAATTATAAGATTGGGGTCGTTACTGTAGAGATGAAGTGCAACACTACAGGATAAGTATTGAGGGATTGGGGTCGTTACTGTTGAGATCGAAGGTAAAATTACAGGATAGGAATTAAAGGATTGGGGTCGTTACTGTAGAGATCAAGTGTAACATCACAGATTTATTAGAAGAGAACTTTGCTAAATAGTGAAAAATGTTAAAGCCAGCCACTAAGGCTTTAGAGTATAGTGGTGTAATGTGTTTCTGAAGTTAAAAACATCTTTAAAAAGAAACCTGCAGAAGTTATGTAAGATGTGAAGATCCAATCTATGTATCGGGTCATCCCTTAAATAATGTCCGATTTTAGGTTCAGAAAAAGAGAAAGGTATTCAAACGGGTTTTATGTTATTTAAACATCAATATATGTTCCATTATTATTAATTACTTCCTGCCTATGATTCACAAGCTTCTAAATGTCACTTCTATAAAATTATTGGGGTTTGGGGAAAAAAATGTAGAAAGGGTAGTTTTACATGTGTTCCAAACTATTTTTCATCAAGTTAGCTCTGTAAACGTCGGAATAGATGATAATCAGATGGAGCAAGGTTTGGAGAATAAGGAGGATGCGGAAGTTTTTCCCAGTCTAGCTCTTCAATCTATGCAGATATGATTCTTGTTGTATGGGACCGTGCATTATCCTGGTGTAACACAACACCATTCCGATGGATCAAAGTAGACCTCTTTTCTTTCAGTGCAACATGCAACATTCAAGCGCTCCAACTGTTGACAGTTGAAGTCTGATGTAATCGTTACATTTAGTGACAGCAACTCAAGTGGATCACACCAACAATATCCCCACTAAATGCTTCAGAAGACCACCCTCGGGAGAATGGACATTTTGGGCCGTACTTTAGCCAGTTTACCTACACCAACCCATTGTCTACGGCGCTTAACATTTTCATAGTGTATTAATTTTTTTTATCTCCAGTCATTAACCACTCCATAGAAGTTGAGTTACGTTCACAAGAGTACAGAGAAGTGCAAATGTCCACTCTCGCTCTAAGGTTGGCTTCTGTCAAATCATGGTGGACCCATTTTCAAAGTTTTGACACCTTTCCAAGCTATTGCAGATGACGGTGAACTGTTAAATGGGTTGAATTAAGCTTGTGTACTAGTTTGTTAACTGTTACTGCACAATTTTCATCAAGAGCATCCAGCAGAAAGTCATCATTAAACACAACATGACGACTTGAATGTGGCGCATCACTTAAACTGTAGTCATCTGATGTAAACTTCTGAAACCACCTTAGACATTTTCTTTCATTGAGAGGCTCCGCATCATAAACACCCTGAATGTTTTGTACAGTTTCTGCTGCATTATTGCTTTTTTTAATTCATAAAGCATTATGTGCCTGATGTGCTCCTCAGATACATCCATATTCTGAAGAATTAATTTTATTAATGATCTGAAAAAGTGGAGTTGTTTTAGTTTCTTTTATTTGTTTGAATATTTTTATATGTGTCCTACTACATATTCTAGTAATTAAAGGCTTCTACAAATATAGTAATGATGATGCACTTTGTGATTTAAATTTTTAGACGTTACTTATGGAATTACCGGATATTTATCAAGAATATGGTTAAATGAGTCATAAGTGGAGGGGCCCGGCATGGCCAAGCGTGTTAAGGCGTTCGACTCGTTATCGGAGCGGTCGCGGGTTCGAATCCCGGTCGCACCAAACATGCTCTCCCTTTCAGCCGTTGGGGCGTTATAATGTTACGGTCAACTCCACTATTTTTTGTTTAAAGAGTCGGCGGTGGGTGATGATGACTAGCTGCCTTCTCTCTAGTCTTACACTGCTAAATTAGGGACGGCTAGCGCAGATAGCCCTCGAGTAGGTTTGCGCGAAATTCAAAACAAACAAACATAAGTGGATAGTAAAGGTCGTATGGGGCAGTCTTGTATGTGGGGTTTGAGGGTGCCATAAAGTTGAGCGTCAGCTTTTCTTGTATAAAAATAAAGATATTTGGTAATCAAGTTGTTTTTCTTCATTTGTAACAGGATTTTGTTGAGTTGTGTTTTATCTGCATTTGTTGGGTTGGGATAAAATATCTTATTGTCTGAAAGGATTTTATTCATTTTGTCGATGTATTCTGTGTTGTTCGTAATTAAAGATTCTGTTCGTTGTGAGATTGGTTCTCAGTTTATGAGTCTGATTTTGTTAAAAAAATATTTGAAGAAGTTGAAAAAGATAGAGTTTTTGTAAACCCGTGGAAACCTCAGTTTGTTATAGTTGCCTATTATAAAAGTCTGATGGTTGGAGTTTTGGGTTGTTGTTGTTTGCTCTATAAGGTGGAGGTAGGCTTTTATTATTTTGGATAGTGAATCACTAGTCTTGTAGTTGAAGGCGAAGTTAAGGCCTTTGTTCAGATGATGTAGTTTAATGCCATTTAGAGGTCGATCTGATCCGTTGATGACAACATTAGCCTGGGGTTCGTTGTTGTAGGTTTTTAAATTGGTTCAGTTTTTATTGTATGCAAATATCATTTCTTGATTTAATATGGTGCTGATTTGTTTGATGGTTCCTTGTATATTGTTGTACTCGTCTGGTTTAAGGGAGCAGGTAAGTTGGTGGTGTAATTCCTGTTTTCGTTTTTGTGAGTAGTTTTAACAATTTCATAATCCATGGCAGGATATCCCTATGTACCAAAAGACAACTAGAACACCAGAGGCTGAATTTTTTAGTGTCAACAATAATGAAAGCACAGGATAACGAAGGCATTCAACCTGAGGTGCAAAAATAGGACCATCA
Source organism: Carcinoscorpius rotundicauda (assembly GCA_011833715.1). NCBI lineage: Eukaryota > Metazoa > Arthropoda > Merostomata > Xiphosura > Limulidae > Carcinoscorpius > Carcinoscorpius rotundicauda. The sequence goes on along the minus strand of CM022399.1, from coordinate 67,119,813 downwards.
GAAGTGAACTAATATTGCTGTGGCAGTGAACCATAATAAAAGGCTGCCAAAATGAAAAAGGCCCTGTTTATTATCACTTTCATATACATGCAGTGGAATGTAAATATTATAAGAAATATATTTTGCAATAACTTATTTCTGCTTAAGTAACGCAAAGTAATCAGTACAAAATTTATTTCTTTAAAAAACTGTATATGATAATAAAAATAAAAACATGAATTTGTAAAAGTATTACATTTTTAAAATTAATGTTACACTTTGCATACTTCCTACCTGTTACCGCTTGAGATATAATTGGCAACAGAGTGTGTGTGTGTGTGTGTATGTGTGTGTTTTTACTGCAAAGCTACATCGAGCTATCTGCTGAGTCCACCGAGGGGAATCAAACCCCTGATTTTAGCGTTGTAAATCCTTATATGTACTGCTGTACTAGCGGGGGGCGGCAATAGAGATGCTAAAAATTTAACCAAAAGATGATACAAAAGCCTAGCGATAGATTTTCGCTGACCAACGAAAATACAACTGATTAAAAGCACAATATTCGTCACGTACTTATACGCGTATTTCAGTTTAATACAGTGTGAATATCAATTAATTTCATAGTCGTCTATGTAACATCGCGCCTGCAACGAGCATGTACAAAACAAATTGACAAGGACTAGTTGTGATGCCATTGCTTGGTTTAAAACTGACCTAAAAGAGGAAATAGATGAGCACCAAGTAATAATTTTGAGGCACAACATTGTTAAGTAACAATAATCTCTTAAAAATTAAAGAACATTTTCATCAGCGAAATAATGGGAAAGAAAATACCTTAACAGTCTTGCTACCCTTAAATCGAGAGAGATAGGTAACCCAACCTAAAGTCATACACCGTGATAGTGTTTGAAAGTATATAAGTGGATATGCTGATTAGCTTCTAAAAGATATTGATAATGGTAATTCAAATTGCCAGAGATTCAGATTACATGGAGAATCAAACTAAAGACAATTCCCCCAATAACAAGATGGCAAGTGATGATAAAGGATAAGAGTTCATACAATATTTGTTCAATTAATTCAGAAAAAAAAACAAAAACTTCAACATAATGTGGTGACTGGACAGTAAAGGGGTGAATGAAGGATATTTTGTTTTGTTGATGAACATTTTTGTTGTACTTTGATTCACATCTTTAATTATTTAATTATCATAATTCCTTATTTATGAATATTTATTAATACCATTAATTGTCAAGAGCTGCTTCAATGATAATAAATTAAAGTTGAAATTTAATTTACCATTTTTTATATTTGTAATAGGATTGTTATTCTGATAATCAAACACAACATGTCTGTATAAAAAAAATCCACATCAGAATAATAATCCTCGGCGTAAAAAACTTTGCTACAAGTGTTTGGGCCTAGTGGTTAGGGGTTTGCTCGTAATCTGAGGTTGCGAATTTGAATCTTCATAACCGAATATGTTCGCCTTTTCAACCGTGGGGGGCTTATAAAGTTATGGTCAATCACACTATTCGTTTGTAAAAGAGTAGCCCAAGAGCTGACGGTGGGTGGTGATGACTAGCTGCCTTCCCTCTAGCCTTACACTGTTAAATTAGGGGCGGCTAGCGAAGATATCCCTCGTGTAGCTTTGCCCGAAATTGAAGAACATAAAAACAAAGTACAACTTGTTTGTACTACGAAAACATTGATTTGATAAATCTAGTTAATCCTTTGGCATAAACTCCAAGTACATTGAGTTACTGCAAAAATATAATGAGCTGTCTTATACCAGAGTTTGTACGGACAATGTATTCTTTGTTTTGAAATTAATTAACAATTTTATATAAAAAAAAACTGATATCTGATGAACAATTTATTATAAAAATAGTGGATAAATAATTTAATTCTAATTTGCATAAATTGTTACTTTTAACACTTTGAATTAATTTTTGTTTTGCACAATGTTTGCACAAATCTACACAAAAGGTTGTATACGCGTAGCCGTTCTGACCTTTGAAGTGATAGAAGGAAGGCAAATAGTCAATAGCATACACCATTATCTCTTGCTGTTCTTCTTTGATCTAATAGCGAAATCACACTCTTAGCGCCCCACGATTCCAACAGGACGCAAACCATGAAACCTCGTATCGAAATCCGGGCATTTTAATCATTAAGTGGACTACAAATGACTACATTTCGAATTAGAAAAGGATATTAAACCACAATAAAACTACGTTGGTGGTGTGATGCCTGGTTTCAAAAACAAATCGTTTTGAGGAACGGTATGCAACATCCCTTTCAGACGCTAAATATCCCTCCTCTTATGAATATCTTAAATATTTATTCACGTAGGAGATTTAGAATTTCCAAAACGTTTATATTTCTTGCACATAGTGTCAGTAGGAAACAGAGTTGTACCCCAGCCACCGCAAGCAGAGTGTGGTGTCGTTAAACAGGTGAGACCCATGAACATAAAGGTCATTGGGTAAAAGCCGTCCGAATACCCCAGGCCATATTACGAAACATAATAATTCTCCATCTGGGAAAATGTAGCAAACGCCACCTGTAGAGAAAGAAGTTGCTTCCCCAATACATTCGTTTAACCATCTCAAGCAGTTGGACAATTGAACAGATATTCATATCCTTTTGTGCAAAAACATACCAGTTAAGTTTCTAGACATAGTGCTTGTTGGATTTCTGTGCGATATGATTGTTGAAAAATCATCTTCCTCATATATTAGATGGATTGTGGAAAGCAATCAGAGAGCAGCGCATTGATAATTTTGAATAAACTAGACTATTAACAGCAGTCCTTATCGATCGATAAATGTAAGAGTAGAAACTAGTAAAGGTTGGCATGCAAATAGTAAACAAAAAAAATCATTGTGTGTACAACCAGTTTATTATTGTATTCCATCAAAATTTATGTAAATTACAATATCAAAGTAAGATATTGTGTCATTCTTTTAACACAAACCATCATTTTGTTCAAAATAATGATTTCCTTATATAATAAAAATTCATAATAAGTGTATTGCTTTCTTGGAAGTGTGTGTGTGTGTGTGTGTGTGTGTGCGCGCGCGCGCGCCAGAAATAGTTGTCTGGATTCGAGACAAATATATGAATTATTGATTAAATGTTTCGCTCTGAAGATGTGTCCTTAGGATAAGTTATCCAGATTGTGAATAATACAGTTTATCAATGTTTGAGCCTCCAGTGGCTCAGCGGTATATCTGCGAACGTACAACGGCAAAATCTTGGTTTCGGTTCCCATGGTGGGCAGAGCACAGGTAGCCCATTTAATGGCTTTGGATTTAATTCAAAACATCATTCTACGTCTTAAATAGCGGTGGTTTACTTTATTATATTACTCACTCACCCAAAGCAAGTCTAACAACCTGATTTTCTCGAAATTAAAGTTAAATGAAATGTACTTAGCCAAGTTAGTGTAAAATCAAATAAATGCTTTTGAATATTGTGAATGGCAAATATGTTATTAGATTAAAACTAAAAGTTAACCCACTTTGCGTAACTAGCAATCAAAAGTGCTGAGTTTCTTTCAGAATTTGTGATCCTGCAGCGATTCGGTCAAGCACCATAAAATCGTTTCGAATTTAGTTGAGTTTCTAATACGTTGTGTTAAAATGAAGTGTAAGAGCGGTCATTCACGCGAGTACTTTAGAATCTTCGAAAGCAAAACATCGAATCATTTCATAATATAATCCCCATCTTCCTGTTATTTGAACTAGCAACGTGTATTAGCAACCTATTAGTGATGACCAAATATTGCAGTGTAATTTGTAACTTTATGCTTTAGCTGTTAAAATATTCAGTCCGAATAACTTATCGTTTTGTTTTGAATTTCGCGGAAAGCTACTTGAGAGTTATCTGTGCTGGACGTCCCTAATTTAGTAGCAGTGTAAGAGTAGAGGAAAGGCAGCTAGTCATCATCATTCACCGCCAACTCTAATAGTTGGATTGTCCGTCACATATAACGCCCCCACGGCTAAAAGTGCGAGCATGTTTGGTGTGACGAAGATTCGATCCCGCCATCCTCAGATTACGAGTCGAGTGCCTTAATCACCTGGCCATGCCGGGCTTAAAGACGCTTTCAATCGACATGTGTTATATTGATATGCCGCTGGTAGGATGTGAAATTTGAAAATACTTCTTTGAGGTTAACTTATGAAAAAAATATTTGACGTTAATTTCCTACAAAGGAATAAACACCAACCAACACTTTTAATCAAAAAGTTTCAATTTTTATTTCTTACCATATGAAATAGTTAAAATACAGTTTTTGTGTTGTCATTATACAACACGAAAAACAAGGTGAGAGATGGTCGAGATAGTTAGTATGAAATATTGAGAAAGGCACTGAGGAACACTTATTTGATTTTCAATATTTCAAAACTATAGTGTCTAACTTGTATATTTAAAGTAAGTCGTTGTTTAGAATAATTGAGTGCAGGAAATAAACACTGTTGTCAAGGTTCGATCCACAGTTAGATCTATAGTGATGTCTGGCTTCTTTCTATACTCTACAAACTAATTTTTTTATTAATTGAACATGTTTTTATTCTGAATTTTCGCATTTTAACCTAATTAATTACAATGATACACAAAATATGTCAGATTAGTCGGGCTAGGTGAGTAAAATTCAACAGTTTTCGCAAATTGTGCAACAAGGCATGAAAATACACAATATTTGCATGATTCTTGTTTGGTTATTTGCAGTTGTTTCCGATATAACAACATGATAACGTGCGTGTACACATACACTCAATATAACCTACGTTTTCAGTTTATTTCTAAAGATACTCAATTATTCAGTTTTAAACAACTCACACTCAACTCTTCGATGTAGGGTATTTAGAGTTAGATTCCTCAATTATCGAGTAATTACGTCTTAAAATTATGTTTCATGAATATACATTGATATTTAAAATATCAAGCAGCCAAAAAGTTCTGCATTTCCTGCCATTCAAATCGGTTATAAATAATTTTAAGTCAGGATCTAGATGGTTAGAACATTTCACTTTTACCGTTACAACTATATATCTAAAAACTTAAGCACGAAATATTTCAGATTGCTTGTACAAAACGTTGTACGTGTGCGCTTTTAAATTTTCACATACAGTTCTCTTAAGTTGTACCCGCCTTAATTTGTAACTCAATAACAACTATCATACAATCACTGCTTAAGAATATTCCCAGCTGAAAACTGGCACAGACGTTAGAAATGTGAATATATGAACTCAGGAAAGAAATTGACTAGGTCGGTTTACCCATATTAATATTTTAAATTAGTCAAAGGAAGAACAACATATAAACATAGTGACCAACTTACAGCTTCCTAAACGCGATAAAATGAAACCACTTAAATGTCCAGACATTCAAACAATTCGAAAGACACCACAGTAGTTTAGAAGACACAGATAATGCTTACATTTTGCATAATACGGAGCTTTTTCGGTTTTCATTGGTTTGTCTATGTTACAGTCTTGTTTACTGTAACATTTGTTTTATTACTTCCTGTCATGTAAATATCATGTAAATGTTGTCGAGAGTGTTATGTAAATGTTATGTAAACGACAACCATGTCGAGTGTTATGTAAATGTCATGTAAATATCATATAACGTCGTATTTGAATTCCCATATTTATTATTTATAATTCTATATTTATATTATTGTTTCGAGGTTTAAATCGGTGAAATTTAAAATAACATTTTAGAACTAAATAGATTGATCACTTGTATTGGCCTGGTGTTTGTGCTGTGGAATTCTGGGAAGTTACGCGATATAGTATATAAACAGATGGCAATGCGAGAGAGAAAAAAATCCACTTTTACTCGGGTCAAGAAGTAAGTCATCCATTTTATTCGGATCAAGAACTTTGTCTTGTTTGAGAAAGCTTAAACTGAATTTGTGAATAGAGCTAGATCGACTAAAGCGGTGAAAAATTTTATTCCGTCAACCTTTACAATTCAGTCGGATTATATCGAAAGTCAATAGGAATTGGACTGAACTTTTGTTTGAAATTACCCATTCAAACTTCGAAAATTTCTCCGTGGGACTAAATTCAACGCCTAGATTGGAACTTTGGATTTCGGATTTGGACACTTATCCTGGATCATATTATTAAGCACAGGCCAGTACTTTTTTGTATTGTAAGTAGTTTTGATGGTTGAAACTGGATATCTGTTATTGCCATTGGATAATTTATTTTGTGTCTATCGTATAGGTAGATCATTATAATAAATTATACAAGCTGCTATCTGTGTCTTTCTGTTGCGTTCAGTCCGCATGTAAAAACGTAACAGAAAATTGGGGGCTCGTCCGGGATCTGACGTTTTTACATTCGGACTGAACGCAACAGAAAGACACAGATAGCAGCTTGTATAATTTATTATAATGATCTACCTATACGATAGACACAAAATAAATTATCCAATGGCAATAACAGATATCCAGTTTCAACCATCAAAACTACTTACAATACAAAAAAGTACTGGCCTGTGCTTAATAATATGATCCAGGATAAGTGTCCAAATCCGAAATCCAAAGTTCCAATCTAGGCGTTGAATTTAGTCCCACGGAGAAATTTTCGAAGTTTGAATGGGTAATTTCAAACAAAAGTTCACAGTCCAATTCTTATTGACTTTCGATATAATCCGACTGAATTGTAAAGGTTGACGGAATAAAATTTTTCACCGCTTTAGTCGATCTAGCTCTATTCACAAATTCAGTTTAAACTTTTTCAAACAAGACAAACTTCCTGATCCGAATAAAATGGATGACTTACTTCTTGACCCGAGTAAAAGTGGATGATCTCTTCTCTCGCATCGCCATCTGTTTATATACTATATCGCGTAACTTCCCAGAATTCCACAGTACAAACACCAGGCCAATACAAATGATCAATCTATTTAGTTTTAAAAATTTCTAAATGAATTTTAATTAATTCTAAAATGTTACTTTAAATTTCACCGATTTAAACCTCGAAACAATAATATAAATATAGAATTATAAATAATAAATATGGGAATTCAAATACGACGTTATATGATATTTACATGACATTTACATAACACTCGACATGGTTGTCGTTTACATAACATTTACATAACACTCTCGACAACATTTACATGATATTTACATAACACTTCCCTTTCTAAATTTCATTAAAATTTCAAATTATTCATTTATCTTAACCTTTCACCACAACTCTTCATTTTGCAAGCTTATTTAAATATACAAAATACAAACAGCTGTCTTATGTTTCTACTTAAAGCTAATTCGTTTGATGTTTATTATAAATTAAAATAAGTAACAGAAGCAGTGAGGTCGGCCAGTTTTACAAAACTAGTTTCAGAACATGATACAACATGTGTATATCACGTGCGAAAACGTTTGCACAAATCATTCAAGGTATACGTACACCTGCGGCAAACATGTTTGATAAAAATTCGAGTCTCAGAAACATGAAATGTCATTTATATGTACGTCAAATCATTTCACGCTAAATATTTCGCTTCGTAAACATTCTAAAAAGCATGTTCTACAACAACGTTCATAAATCTGATACAAATTTCCGAGATCAAGACGATAAAAGTTTTCTACATACGTGCATTTTTACTGAATATTTCACTTGTTTATTTTCCATATAAAAATCGAATTATCAAACGCGAAAACATTTTTCTAATCAGATGTTTAACAAATTTTCGATGTTGTAAATAAGTAAAAATTAAAATTAAACAGTAAGTACAAGAGTTTGGATACGAGGTCACAAAAAGACCCATGAAATACTTTACAGTCGTACACAGAATTGGGTCGTAATAATATCTTTAGCTTCAAGGAGAACATAAAACGTGTTGTATATCTTTATAATAAAATACCAATTAGGACTTCATACGAAAAGTGACAGAAAACGTATTGTAGCCATTGTAAGCGCTCTTTCAGCATGTTGAACGAAAACACAAGAGACGCATTTTTTAAACTATTTGATTTATGTTAATCTCTTAGCTGTATATACAATGTCGTGCGTTACATCATACTTTCATAATCTACAGTTATTTTATCCGTTCGTTGTTATACATACGATTGTAACACAATCAGTTTAATTAAACTATATAATTAACCTTGTTACAGTACATTATTTGGATTGTGAGTGCTTTAAAAGTTTTAAGGCGGTTTGATTGGTCATCTAAGGATAAAAAAAATATTGTCAAAAACATTGCACTTTCAAGCTGTCTTAAAACTTATTTACCATATAGCGAGTTAACTGTTTTGTATTTGACGTTTTTGAAGTTTAACACTGATAAAAATTAGCAATTTCGATTGAGACGGTATTAAAACATTGTCTAAGTAATTTTGTACAAAAACTTGGTTGTAGGACAGCTGCTCCTCCCAGCCACATCTTATATTGATATAACAGAGTAAAATAGAAAAAAACAACACGTATTTCTTATATTTTATAGAACAAATTATGTTAAACTATTTAATCCTCTCGTTTGCTGTGCATGTAACAATATTTTAGAATCTTACATTTAAATCTTAGTATTCACTTTACATAACTCGGTATTCATTTCATTACGATATACAAAACTGAGCATAATTTTATGCTACTTAAACAGCTTTACATAAATAATTCCATGAAATACAAGAAACACGTGTTGATGGTTTTTCTTATTTTTGTCAGTTATATTAATGGCTTAGGAGGGGGCAGTTGTCATGTTACCGAAAAATTTACCTACACATGTATTAAACGTTCTTCGCACGCTTGTAATATTTGCTTTGATAATTTCATCATTTCATTAGTTTTGCACGAAGCAAACAAAACTAGAAAAGTACAGTAACCCTAAACAAATCGCGCATAAAAACGAAACATTGGAAAATCAAATAGTAACTAAAAAGCAATTTCACTTTACTAAAACGTTAAACACTTGTATAAAGGCCAGGAGTCTCGCTGAAAAAAAATCTTCTGTTATTTGATGCGGTCAGAAGCAGGTGACCCAGGAACTTCTTGTTCCAGTGTACTTGAAGCAGTACAAAATGATTCTTGGCTTTGATGTACATTCAACCTTTTATTCCTTGCCTAGATTATTAAAACGAAATGAAAATTACATTATTGCTAAGGTCTGTCATACACTGTATTACTTAAAACACCACAAATACTAACGTTTGAGAACAAAAATGAGTGAAGCTAAAATTGATAAGTGCATAAAGAAACAACAACAATATATTAGCAATTAATTAAATTGTTCGTATTTTTGAAATATTATATAAATAGTTGTGAAACATGAGACAACGAGTTAGCACATTTTGCGAACTACAAGATATCGTTATTATCATAACTGCTTTCAGATATCATTACAATTTGTTAACAAATCCCTTCAAATATATGGTCACCTACCGTGTAGATATTTTTTTAATAAGCGAAGTAACCTTTACGACATTTAGCATGTGAACAATTATTTTCAAGATGTATAAACTGTATATCAACCTTATAATTAAGTTACTAAAATGTGTTTTCAAATCCAATTACAGTACTATGCAAAAGTGTTAGTAAAAGAGAATATTTTGTGATATTCTATACATTATGCAATTAATTATTCCATATCATTACAGAATGTAAATTTAAACACTATAGTAATACTTCGCCGATTCCTGTTGACAACTGAATGACAGAGTGAGAATACTTATTCTATAGAATTCCCTATACAAGGGTATGTCATAAGAGTTCTGTCTGAATGAACGTACTGATCAAATTTCGTGTCTCAAATAACTGTCATGGTATCCCCATGCAGTGTCTTAACTATATAGAGTTAAGCAGAGTTCAGATAAAAGCTGGTTGGACTCTCCAACAAATTACTAGATTTTAAATGTTCAAACACTGTCAAGTGCTACTTAAATCGTGAGACCGAGAGGATACATTTGGGAATAGGGAAGGAACAGGCAAAACACTTGAGTGTAAAGATACTGATGTTAAATACCTTCGTTTATGCAACTTTCAAGGCAAAAGAAAGACTGCCACCGATCTCAAACACGAGATAAATGACCATGTATCAATGTGCTTAGATAAACAGTATGAAAAGATTCAACAAGAATGTTATGTAGAAGTTAAAAAAAAACTATTTTAATTCCAAATACTGTCAAGAGGTTGAAATTTGATAAATAGTTCAAAACTGGACTTGATAATTGGGAAAAGGGCGTTATGAACAGACGAGTCTAAGTTTGGAATATCTTATTCAAAGTGTAGGTTTAAAATACTGCGGAAAAAAAGACGAAAGACTCTCACCTCAATGCATAGCATCTACCATGAAGTATTGGGTAGATATTGTGACGGTTTGGGGTATTTTTTATGTTGAGGTTGCTGAAGATATTTGCAAAATAGATGATATAATGGACCAGTATACCCAGCGGTTTGAATGTCATTCATTAATAAAGGATTCTACTACCAGTAACACTCTTCACACATATGCAGAAATTTAGTTAAGAAGCTGTAAGACAAATTCAAATGGTGAAGATTTCCAGATAAAACTATAAATATTATACTGAAAGTCAAATATTCAGGCACTTTCTAGTTATTAAAATCACTACTTTTTGACGTCCCTGGTACGAGATAAAAGCATACGGGTGAAACATTTTTAAAGACCATGTTTTAACCATTCGATTGCGAAATGTCCGAGTCATTATATAAAGCATACTAACGTATAAATATCGATCAATGAGTTAATAAACTTCACAATGAGGTTTATTATGAAACAGAAATTGTTATAATGTTCAAATAGCAGATTCTAGAGTGTACATAAAGACATTGTTATTTACATGTACAATTACCTACCTACTTCGAGAACATACAAGGAATTCTGTTTCAATGAATATTAATTGTTACTGGTAAAGAATTCTACCAATAACACTCATCCAATATGTGCAGAAATCATGCTAGTATAACAATGAGTGGAGTATTTTGTAATTGTACTGTATGTGCTTTGAGTTTGTTACACAAGGAGCACTGTTTAGTTTTAGCCCAAAATAAAAGCTCCTATTAATGATAAATAATTTAGAGCGAAAACAGTTTTGCAGTCTACTCTTGGCATGTTTAGTTAACTAATGTGAGAAGCCATAATCCTAATAGTAAACAATTGTGTGCAAAACTGGTTTTGCACTTTAACCGTACAATACATTTCAAAAGTAATGTACATATATGGTGGCCCGTCAGTCCCTACCCATCCATATATCTTATGTATCCAGTGTATCTATGTGCTGTCCCTCATTCTCGCTGCATAATACTATGCAACCCCATGTTCAGTGACACATTTTCCCTCAACTTAGCAGAGGTTATTGTTCCAAATGCCGCGGGAACAGCTGCCTTCAATTCATCATTAGCATTATAGCGTTGTTTAAAACACAATGTGGATGGGTAGGGACTTACGAGCCACCCTGTATTGTTAAGTACAAAACTGCACAGTAGGCTGCTTTCTAGTCACTACTAGGTCCTCGGAACTTCACGCTGAGCCACTGTGACGAGTGGGATGACCAGTTCAAGTAATGCAAAAAATTATGTATGAAAGTGGTTTGTAGTCTCATTACGGCACGTTTTCTTTGAAATGAATTACCATAGCTCGTGATGCACTGACATTTTCTAACAGCTAACTTCTATTTAGCATGTTACGGAAAAAACACACGTGGATTCCGTACTGAAGACTAAACAATTCTAATCACATACACTTTATCACAAAACTAACTTTTTCATAACAAAATGAAATCTAAACCTAAATAAATATATCAATAGCGAAAGCATGTAACGTTGCACGTGGAATTAATGTTCAACACTACTTTAGGCTACGGGGAAAAAGAACGACTAATTAGGACCCAGCTTCATGCTTTCAAACATACACAAATTTTGTTTCTTGGTTTTGTTATTTACTACTGAAATCAATTATAAAGTAAAAATTGCTAAAACACTGATTGTAAAAGGGTACTAGTTTAAGTTATTTATCTCTAGGATATTAACTTCCTCAGTAACGTTAGAGAATCGTTTGTCTGTTGTAGAGCAAAATACATTGAAATAGATGTTGTGTCCACAGGGTAATTTAACTCCGGAATTTAGTGTTGTAAGTCCATAGTTCTAACTCATTATTAGAGGAACATCATAAAAACGAAGACGATGTTAGTATTACCAGGGATAAAAGAGATTAAAAATATTTTAACCAATTTAAAACATGAATTCCATAAAACATAACAAAGGCAGGAAAGAAACAAAACAAACTAAACCTAACTCTTAAAAGTTCGGACAAAACATGCTCTGCTTCATTCACGTGTCATCTGTTGGCACAATTTGAATCTTTTTTATTTTTATGAAAATACAACTACGAATAATAACAAGCTTTTAATTATAATATTTAATAGATACAAAATAATATTTTTGTGGTTACAAGACTTCATAACGGTAGTTTATTGGAGTATTACCTCAACTATTTGAAATCCTATTGAGTATTCTTGGTGGCGTCGTCAGATGGAGGGCTGGTAGTCAAACTGGTATACCTCCTGAGTAGGAAGGGAAAGAAATCTAGTGGGGCTTTCAGCTGAGAATGTTGGGAGAACGGGTTAAACAAAAGTGCCAGGACAACAATGTATAAAAAAAAAAAAATACAAGGACAACAATGTATTAAAACAAAATAAATACAAAGACAACAATGTATTAAAACAAAATAAATACAAAGACAACAATGTATTAAAACAAAATAAATACAAAGACAACAATGTATTAAAACAAAATAAGGAAAAAGTACACAAATTGAGGTACTATTGACACATAGACAAAAAACAAAAACAATTTATTAACGAATTGGACAAACGTAATTGGTAATGACAAAGGGCACCGTATGAAAATACAAAGGTGATCTGTAGTCTAAAATCTTGATACTGAAGCCCTCGACAACGCTTGGCTTAAGTGCACGTGTGACGTCCCAAAGTGATCAAACGTTCATGTGACGTATAGCACTCGCTATACTAAACAATCTCAAATTGCTTGATGTACATTATTGATCTCCAAATTTAAAATTTAATTTTGAAAGATGTATAGAATTTTTGTTATTATGAACAAAGATACACAACAGGTTATTTTGTTCTGTGTTTATTGTGCGTAGCGATACTCTATTTTTTTTAGCATTCAGACTTACCATTGTTGGACATTGTTCAGGGCGTTTATATTACAAAACAATTAGACATTCAAAATTACGATTTTACTTTATGCGATATTCACGAAAATGTCTTTTGCAGGATTGTTCTTTTCGAACAATGAAAGTAAAGCATAAGGAAAGTAAGTTGTTAGAAAAAACATTCTTGATATTAAAACAGATTACAAGAAATCCACTAACCCTGAAGTAAATACCAGTTTCAATGTTTTCTGACATGCATATAATATGAAAAAAAATCGGTAACTTAAAATTGCATGCATTATATTTTTCACATGACGAGTATTATAGCTATAATGATTTGTTCTAAAACGGCATTAATGCTTGGGTTTGAAACACTAATTGATTATTTGCTGATTACTTTGTAATCAGGTATTATAATTTTACTCTATTATTGATATTATATTATTATTATTATTGTTGTACAAACATTGGATAAACGTTTGTTTTCGATGTCTGAAAGGTATTTATGCTTGTATAGGTACATACTTTGTACCCATATGAGCACGAGAATGGGGCTCCTAGGTAACATACTTTGTTACCACCTAGGAGCTCCATTCTCGTGCTCATGTATAGGTACATACTGTTACCTAGGAGCTCCATTCTCGTGCTCATGTATAGGTACATACTCGGTTACCTAGGAGCTCCATTCTCGTGCTCATGTATAGGTACATACTCGGTTACCTGGGAGCTCCATTCTCGTGCTCATGTATAGGTACATACTCGGTTACCTGGGAGCTCCATTCTCGTGCTCATGTATAGGTACATACTCGGTTACCTGGGAGCTCCATTCTCGTGCTCATGTATAGGTACATACTCTGTTACCTAGGAGCTCCATTCTCGTGCTCATGTATAGGTACATACTTGGTTACCTAGGAGCTCCATTCTCGTGCTCATGTATAGGTACATACTTTGTTACCTAGGAGCTCCAAGTAGCAGTTTTTCTCCTCTTCTCGAATCTCTTGCTATTCCTAGTTTCTAATTGTCGGTATTTAGGTCATTTTAGTGGAACTGGGAGAGTTAAATACAATTTTGACGTCTTCTTTCCCAGTTTCTAATTGTCGGTATTTATTGAGTGTTAAGTAGATCTTGTCCTCTTCTTTCCCCGTTCTAATTGTCGGTATTTACTGAGGGTTAGTTAAGTAGAATTTGACCTCTTTCTCCGTTTCAATTGTCGGTAATTACTGAGGTTAAGTAGATCTTGACCCTTCTTTCCCCGTTTCTAATTGTCGGATTTACTGATGGTTAAGTAGAATCTGACATCTTCTTTCCCGTTTCTAATATGTCGGTATTTAATGAGGGTTAAGTAGAATCTTGACCTCTTCTTTCCCCGTTTCTAATTGTGGTATTTACTGAGGGTTAAGTAAGAATCTTGACTCTCTTCTTTCCCCGTTTAAAGTGTTAATATTTTATGTTTGGGGCAACGGTTAAATGTTGGACGCACAATGAAAGAGGGTATTAACTTCACAAATGTTCATTGTATGAAAGCAAAACCCCCATCAGGACCATGTCCACTTATGTTCAAACGTACATCATGTGCACTGGGACACTCCCTATATAGACCATTCATATATTCCAATGTTTTTCATGTTGTTGGATTATTTTTTGCGTTTCCATAAGTACCCATTTACTACACTATGCGATATAATATGATGAAGTAGGTATATCTACCGATAGGTGGCATATTTTTTTGTTTTTCTTTAATTTCGCACAAAGCTACTCAAGAGCTTTCTGTGCTAGCCATCCCTAATTTAGCAGTGTAAGACTAGAGAGAAGGCAGCTAGTCATCACCACCCACCGCCGACTCTTGGGTTACTCTTTTACCAATGAATAGTGGGATTGACTAACATTATAACGCCCCACGGCTGAAAGGGCGAGCATGTTTGGCGCGATGGGGATGCGAACCCGCGACCCTCAGATTACGCGCTTGGCCATGTGGTAGCATATTACTAAATTTATAGTGCATATTTAAAGGTGAAAGATACGTAGGCTCATTTCCAGCATGTTTGATATTGCGATATAATGTGGAACATTTCGTTTTTATTAAAAGTCCATGATCTACTTAGAAGTCTTTCATGGAGTAGTAGTATATTTGCGTGTTTGTATAGGAATTTCATATGTTGAGCGGGGAACTTTGTAAGCGCTAGTGAATGTTGCATTTTGTAGTTTGTTTTAAATATAATTTTAATATTCTTGAAAGCCACATTGATCCAGATTGGACAAGCGTAGTCTGTGATTAGTCGAAAGTATTGTTTATATAGTTTTAATATGTTAGTTCATGTTGTTCCTGTATTATATCCTGACAGTTATGACTTGTTTCATTCTTCCCCCCGCTAGTACAGCGGTATGTCTACGAATTTACAATGCTAAAATCAGGGGTTAGATTCCCTTGGGTGAGTTCAACAGACAGCCCGATGTGACTTTGCTATAAGAAAAACACAAACAAAATCTGTCAAAGAATGAAATGTGTTAAGATTTCAGTTATGTTTTATTATTGTTTTTTAATTTCGCGCAAAGCTACACCAGGGCTAACCGTCCGTAATTTAGCAGTGCAAGACTAGAGGTAAGGCAGCTAGTCATCACAATCCATCTCTTAGACTACTATATACCAGCGAATATTAGGTCTGATCAAAAATTATAACGCCCCGACAGCTGAAAGGGCGAGCATGTCTAGTGTGACGGAGATTTGAACCAGAGATCCTCAGATTGGGGTCCCGCCATTATTACAAACGTATCTTGGTACAAGTTTTAATGGCTTTTCCCAAGACGCGAGTACTAGCTATGTTGTAAATAGCATTAATTATCACTCATTTGTTATTATTTCCAATTAGATGGTCATTCAATAATTACTTGGAGTTATTTCAGTTTCTTCAATCATTGAATTACACTTGTCAAGCTCTCAGCAGTTTCAAACATTATGTCAGCCGAAACGTTATTACAATTTGTGTTTTTGATATTTTGACATCTCTGACTTGAGACGACTCGTAGAAATTTCAGTTTGAATTAAAGAACTAGGAAATTCTTCTTACACACACACACGACTCTTTTGTGTATGTGAAACGAAGGAAAGTAAATCTTAACTTATAAACTACATTTTACAGTTATGGAGGAATTTACATTTCTACATCAAACCGAGATGTTTAGAAGTGTTAAACTGAACAGTAACATCTTCCTTGTTAAGAACTTTTGTTTCAACACTAAGTCGAAGCCAGAAACACTACGATTGTGGTTAACTATTACATAAAATTACTATTTTCTTACCTTTTCATTAATACATATATTTTCTTTACCAATGCCCTATTTTCGAAATTCTGCGACCAAGATATTTTGGGTTTTTTTAAAACTGTAGAAAATGCGTCTGTCCCTGATATTGAAACTTAGTAGAACAGATTTAGTGGTATTATAATAAACCAATCCTCCAATTGATCAAAGCACACAACTGTAACATTTGAATGAGAGAAATCACGACGAATCTTCGTTGTGTTGTTTCCTCATTCAAATCCAAGAAGTTTGAACACGTACTTACCAAACATTCTCTTTGTCATATATTTTGTTTTACAACCTGTAACATAACATTTCAACAATATTCTATATTCTGAGCAGCGGCTTGTTGAAAGCAAAAGACAGATCCGAAACGTTGTTTTCGTACGTCACCGATTTTTAATCCGAAACTAGCAAATTAAATACTTCTATTAAAATGATATACTAATACTATCGAAGAATAAGGGCTATATCCCCGAGTGAAGCGAAGTAATACGGTTTTTGAAAGCATTTTTTTTTGTGAGAATGTGACGTCAAGAACCATGTCTGAAAACCAAGTGTTATTGCAAATTCGATAATTATGTAATAAAAATAAAAACACAGCTCAAAGTTATTGTAAGCGTAATGGAAACTACATAAACCACATTATGTATTAACAGTTTTAATAATTTTATATAAAACAAACAATTCACGTACAATCCTTACGTGATATTAAAGAAACTCGAAAGAATTTTGATATACTCACTTTTTTGCAGAAGAACGCTGTTATTACTATTGCTACAACAGTCCACAAAGTGCCCAGCACTATAGCTGCTAACATAATACTCGTACCTAGGTTCATCGGAATTTGTACTTGGTTTTTGAACAAATTCGCAGAAGATTCGTCAATTTCTGCAGACTGCAAAGTAACAAAGTATTATAAGAAATTTTTCATATAAAACTTGATATCAAAACACTGAAAGCTTGTTTTTCCCTTTAGATATTTGAACAGAATAACTTTCTATGGTCTCGTATACTTTATCATTTAAACAACATAGTTTCTAAACTGTAGTCTGTACACACACAAAAATAAAACCTGAAGAATGAATTTATAGACTTGAAAAAGTGAAACTTGTACTTTTTCAAAACTCTTTCACAATTAATAACAACGGTCTTTTGGTATTAGTATGATATAGAATCAGTCGTCTAAACCACTTAATATTTTCTAGGAGAGGGTTTAAAACTTATTCTTACATGCTATATTTAAAGGTATTAATTGTTATGTAAACCAGTACATTTGGAAATATTTAGGTATATCACACACTTGACAAAATGTTATTTTTTTCTAATTATTAACTTGTTAGAATTTGCTATTTAGCAGTTCATTAAAGAAATCGTTGGTAGTTGTGAAATGAGTATCTGTAATTCAACTTAACTATGGATTAACTGAAAGAAACTGTGGAAAAGAAATGGTCTGAGCGACATGCTAAGCAGTAGTTTACGTAAGGTGTTGAAAACAAAGTGGGGGATAACTGGTACAAATTTTTCATTACTTCAGACGAATTACATAAACGAGCTTTATCTTTTGATTAATCAAAATTACTTTATTTGAAAGACTCAACATTTGTGAGAGGATAAGAACAGTTCATACTGTAATTCATGTTAAACACACACATACTGTATTATTTGACTGTTAAGTATTTCAATGTTTCTACGAATCTTTCAGTAAAATAAAGTAGCCTTTATGTAAGCTTTAGATGAACTATGCAAGAACATTTTAAGTACAGATGGTAACATTAAGTCTCCTCTCGTGCCTAATGTAGATGTCTGTAAATCTTGAAAAGGTAATATAATCGAGATTGGTGCTCTAGGTGGCGTATTCAGAAGTTACAACCGAATCACGGGCACGTTACAGTTCTTTGTTTTGATGGCTTTTTTTGTCATCAGGAAAAGTATGTGAAAAGAGCGTAGATGCAAGCAGAGCACACCAACCTTCTTTCTTAGATGTAAATCTCCTCTTTGAGAACAAGTCGGTCTTTTTTTAGACAATAAAGAAAACCGGTATTTGTAGAGTTAAGGCCAGTGTGAGAGCGATTCTGATGCCTTACGTTAAATACGATGGAATCCGATCTCGCAGATGACATGGATACATGTTGTATCGTATCAAAATTAATCTGATTAATATAAACTCTAAAGAAAAATGCCATCCAACCGTGAAAAGAAATGCAGTTGTAATACTAAACGTTCTTGGAAAAGAATCGCTATGTACGAGTGCTTGCTTTATTTGGGGTTGTAAAATCAAAGTTACCTCGCCTTATGATGAATTCAGTATAATTTTAGTTTGTTTCAATGAATTTATATTTCATAGATGCTACAGACGAGTCAGCAAGAGAAGTTTGTTTATGGAATTTCGCACAAAGTTGCATGAGGGCTATGTCCCTAATTTAACACTATAAAACTCGAAGAAAGGCAGCTAGTCATCATCTCCAACACTTGTGGTATTCTTTTGCTAACGAATAGTGGGATTGACCGTCACTTTATGACGCCTCCATGGCTGAAAGAATAAACATGTTTGGTGTGACGGGGATTCGAACCAGCGACATTCAGATCACGAGTCGAGCGCCCTAACCATCTGGCCATGCCGGGTCCAACACGAAACAACGAGTCTGAAGTTCTCGCAAGTTTCTGTGGTGGAAAGATAAGTGTCCCAACGGATACTTTATGTTTCAAACTATGACTGAAAGAAATCACAAGTTATGTAAACCCTAACCTGATACTCGTTCCAACCTGCTACACAGCGTACTAGATTATAAATATGAAGTACATGAAATACCTCAAACTTCAGATATACAAATAAACAAATTTAACGAATTTTCCAAATCTTCAGAAGGGATTATTTTAATTAATAGATATTTTCTGAACATTTCGATCCTTTATTTAATGTGTAATTGTTAACATTGGTAAAGTTGTTGGCAAAAATGTTGGAATTTTCCTTATCTAATAAATTAAATTGTATTAACACGTTAAAATGAGAGTACCGTTATCTCTACTACGAAGTATAAAACACAATGATCTTTCTTTATAGTTGGTTTTAAACTCAGTATTACCGAACAATATCTAATTATTTGCAGTGATATGTATACATGTTACGTTAAAATAAAATTATTGTATCGTTTTAATTATGTTTCACAACTACAATAAAATATGCTTGCAGATACAAAATACTATGATAAAATCATGAAGTTAAATTGAAATTAAACGGCTTACCTCACACAACCAAATCAAAGGGAAAATGGTATCACGTATGTTTTGTAGTCCTCTGTATTGAAATAACGCCATAAGCATAAAAATAATCTTATTACTTTTATTGTAGCACTATTATCACTGTTTAATTATCTAAAGGTTTAACATTTTGAAAACGTACCACCATGTCCGAGTATTTTCCTTGAAAGTTCTTACATTCATATAAAGATTTAAATGGTTATAGAATTTTTTTTTTAAATCACGAATAAATAAATATATTTCATGAATTAACTATATACAGTAATAAATACATTCAGTTGAATTAGTCTTAGTTGTTTCAATTTATTGACAACACTAGATCTCTCACACGCTAACCTTTGAAAAATAAATAACAAAGAGATCGAACATATAAAGTACTTACATGATTCCAGGTGTTTGACGAACATATATATTTAACTGAAGTCTCTTGGAAGCGTTTAGTACTAACCCTGTCAGCTGAAGGGGAGAAAGAGATTACAATTAGGCCAAAACTGTATTCGTAAGAAGCACTGAAGAAATGTAATGTTAAACGGCTAGTAATGTGATTCAATACGACAGACACCTCAAGCCCTGTGACTTGTTCCTCTGTAGGTTTGTCCTGTCATGTCTGTTTTGTTCTTTCTGTGACGTTTCCTTGCGTCTCAGTTGAGTCAACTTAGTCATTTAATATAATACTATTTACAAAACAAATAGTTACAAATTATGGATTCTTACCGGCTCAACGTCTAGAAAAGTTTCATGTTTCTTTTTAACTGGTTTAATTCCATCAATAGCGCTTTGGTACTCCAGCGCCCCTTGATAGAAATGAGGACTAGAAGCAACAACTGGGGCACCTAAAGTTTGAAACACTCACCGGTTATACAAATAGTATTGCACAAGTTTCACATAAAACGTACCCACGAACATAAATACAAGTACGTGCAATATAATTGTTTAAAATCAAGTACACTTATCTACATTCAGTATTCTGCGTTAAAGTTAGGCTCTTTATATCTGTTTATATCCAGATAATGAAGTTTACTTCTTACATATCATACACACAGATAATAACGCTGCTGTAATTTCAAGCAAGTACTTTTTACCAAACGAAAACATTGCAAAGTAATTTTTAATCAACCCTCAAACGTGATCCAATTATTTAGC
Source organism: Carcinoscorpius rotundicauda (assembly GCA_011833715.1). Classification (NCBI taxonomy): domain Eukaryota; kingdom Metazoa; phylum Arthropoda; class Merostomata; order Xiphosura; family Limulidae; genus Carcinoscorpius; species Carcinoscorpius rotundicauda. The sequence continues at coordinate 67,098,963 of CM022399.1, read as the reverse complement.
TTTATTTGTACAGACCCTCTGAAACAAAGTTATAGTAAAAGAGAGAGATGGAATGTTTTGGTAAGGAATTTTACTTAGTGTATGGATATTCTGTGACATAAAAGAAAGTAAAGTTTCCAGAGCGTGATCTCTCTAACCCTCGTTCTCTCTCACTCACATTAAACACATGCTCATTCGTCTATCCATACTACTTTAGTTAACAGCCTGTAATGTGTCTAAAGGAAGTAACAGCTGAAACAAGAGAACGGGGTGATAAAATGAACAGATTATTGTTCTATATATTTACTGATGTTTCTATTGTTGGAAGGAGAAATGTTAAGCAACACAAACAAACGATAGTTAATAATAACTTTGAGAACATTATTTAAGTTGCTTTTTTTCACGGGTGCACAACCCTTTATTGTGAACGTTGTTAGCAGTTGTGTGAGAAATACGATTCAAATTGGGGGCGATAATTTTTGTTTTGAATTTCGCGCAAAGCTACACGAGGGGTATTCGCGCTAGCCGTCCATAATTTTGCAGTGCAAAACTAGAGGAAAGGCAGTTAGTCATCACCACTCACCATGAACTCTTGGGCTACTCTTTTACCAACGAATAGTGGAATTGATGGTCACATTATAACTCCCCACGGCTGAAAGGGCAAGCACGTTTGGTGTAACGGGGATTCGAATCCGTGACCCTCGGATTACGAGTCGAGTGCCTTAACCACCTGGCCGTGCCGAGCCATGAGGCGATAGTACGAAGAAAAATTATAGAAAGGGTTGGAAAACGTTGCATTACAGCATCTAAGCGTATAGATAATATTTTACTGCTAATTTGAAATAGTAATGATCTTGAACCATATTAAAGGTTTTTTGGCCCCTAGGCGTTAACTTATAGATGCAGAATCTTTACGTGCAATACATCTAGTTATAACTTGAGGTTCCCTAATTGGTGTGAGGTTCTAGGCTTCAACTCAGTAAGCCCATGCCTTAATTAGGGGCTGATCTTAAGAAATTTCATCTTAATTTATACAAGTTTAAGAAAAAATACGTTAGTCCGGATATATTTTAATTACCTGAAAGTTTTTTGCATGTATTCATTATACCATTCTTCTAAATCGGATATCGAAAGGACATAAGTATTAATAAATATTACATTGATTGCAATACGGAAGTTTTCACCTGATTGAGCACGTGTTTTTGCTTACTTCCTGTGGAGAGGTAATTCCATTTAAAGTTCTTGTTGTTGTTTTGAATTAAGCACAAAGCTACACAATGGGCTATCTGTGCTCTGCCCACCACGGGTATCGAAACCCGGATTTTAGCGTGTAAGTCCTCAGACATACCGCTGAGCCACTGGGGGGCTCCATTTAAAGAATGACACGTTATTGTTAAACTTAGTATAATGTTGGTTCCTCTCCTTTCAGTGTTATTTGAAATACTTATGAACCTAAACAACTTGTGAATTGTGCGAAACTGTACTTTTATTATTGATCTCACTTGAAAGTATAAATAATTCGACCAGTCACTATCTAGTGCAGACGTTTTGATAAGCCTCTCTCCAGCCAGTTCAAATTAAAACAGAACCGTACACTTGTAATTTTCCATTTATTTTGTTGCCCTCGTTTGAAATATTATTTAGCATGGCAATTCCGGAAACTGTGTTTTTCAGATGTTGTGGACGTATCTGTTGACTTTCAAATGTACGTTATTAAAAGGTCTAAATTGGTCACGTGCATCAATGGCGGATACAGAACATATCTAAGGTGGGGCGCGGATTGTACTGGAAACGCCACTGTCACTGTGTACAAAAGCATAAATCGCATATTAGCTCCTAAGCCTATCGTAGTGTAATTCAGCCGTACAGCGTCTTATTTCATATGGAAACGTACTTCACACGTGCATTAAATATAGATTTTAATATTTAGTTTGGAATCTGCATGCTTGACCACTCGATCACAATTTAATTTTCTGGTTTCTAATCTTCCTATTCCACAATGACCATTCAGCTGTTTGTGCAATACAACACAATTTCAACAGTGGTGGTTCAAAACCTTGCAATAGCTGCACATCGAGAGCGCTCGAGAAACGTAGAGGTACAAATACTCTTTTATATGCTAATTAAAATAATATATTGATTGGGTAATTTATTCAAAACGAATTGCTGGGTTGTGTGGATATTGATATTTTCCCGTAAAAATCTACTACAAACGTCACTAACGTTATTGAAACCTGTGTGCTAAGTTGTAACCTGTTGACTACGAAGCATTTCAACAGTTACGGCAACTCCAAACCAAGTTCAAAACACAACTTTAATGCTTCTTCAATTTGTAACTTTACGTGACGCCATTTGGGATCGAAAGTGAAACAATTTGTAAGTAGGTCGAAAGGCATGAATAATGCTGACATCTAGAGTTGAAGTTAGGTATTATTGAGAACAAATTAACTCGTCCATGGCACTGTCACCGATCGGCTTGGACGAGTTATCTCGTTTACGGCATGACAGGTTAATATTCAACATTAAACCATTTCTTCTTCATAAAGAAAATAAACACAAGCTAGATAACTTGAAAAGGATAACATAATCTTCGGAAAGGAAGCCAGACGCGTATCAGATGGGCGAAGGGATCGGGGGAGTTATCCCGTTGCTCCAACTTTAAATCCTTCACTGAAGTGCATCACAAGTTTTGAAGGTCGGAAAACTTCTTTAAAGTTGCAGTAGATAACTAACCATGAATGTTGTGCATCATTATTCAAAGCAACATATTACGTTGTATCTGATACATTGGCGGTAGTTTGTTTCAATAATTATTGTACGATGCAACAGAAAAACAACCTAATTGGAATTACCCCTTGAAGGTAAGGACTATGGTACATACGAGACAATAGTTTTATAGCTAGCTAATTCCATTACTAACAGAGATCTTGACCTCAAAATCTTCGATGGTATGTTCGGGTCATTTATAAAACACCACCTGAAGTAACGGCCAGCTTATGTCTTTCTTCTGACATCGTAGTAGTAATGGTATTTTCTATCTCGCTTATTAGAAAGTATTTTAAAGTTATTACGTGATTGAGATGAAAGTGTTAAATATAGATTATTTCATGCTGTGTCCAATATATTTCTTTCTCACAATTGGTAAAACCGGAAAACAAAAATATCCTCGAAATATCACACCAAGCTTAAAGATAAAATTTCCTAGCGCCACCTATATTTCACACAAATTTCATGTACTACAGAGAACACATTTTATTCGTCCATACTGTCACACGAACTGATAATGAAATATGATATAGTATATAGGCAACACGTTTAACATTTCCACTTTGTCGCGTGACCTACCATAACGAAACACGAATACAATTCTGTCACTGTATGTGCTAATACAAGTTTTTAAAATGAATCCGAATATTACAGAATTCATAGCAATTATACTGTTAATAAATGCCCTCTTGAACAACGGGCTACCATTAGTTTGCCCACATGCCAGAGAAACTGATGTATTATGAACCTTCAAAGTTACCATTGAGTCACCAGATAGGGAAATCTTGGTAGGTTGTTTATAATAGGATGTCTTTACAACTCAATACCATTTTGTACTACATTTGCACACATTTTCGTTAATTTCTGGCATAAGCCATTTAATTAAAGTCCTTATTGGCGGTCAGTTCAATATAGTATAAACCCTATACACTAACATTCGCAGACTTTTACTATAAAAGTATATGTGACGTTCGCGGTGAAACACTACACTGACTTTCACTCCACCATTCCGATAGTAGTCTTTATTTCAGTTTCCATTTCACTAAATCAGTAGACATCGGGCAACACTTTAAACATTTCAACGCACATAGACGGAAAATTGCGTAGTTGAATATCTGGCAAAACCTGGTCTCGACTAACGAGTTTTCCAAACGGGTTGAACACGTATCGATTTCCACAGCAATTACAAGATAAAAACTCGTAAAATATCCATCGTTGTGTAAACCAAAATTCATTCTCTATTTTAAAAAAGTCAACATTTATTCATCACAAAATTTAAAATATTTCACGGAACGTATGTTGAATATCCCAAACAGATTATCTACCGAATAATTTATAAGAAAACATTAGTATCAACGCTACGCATTGTTTATTCTTATATAAATTTATATAAGCTTACTACGGAAAGTAATAAGCACCGTAAAACAAATTACAATGTTTTAACACACCACTTTAGAGAGTATACTGTTATGTGATAGTAATGGGGTCCTTTATCGAAAATTGGGCAGTAAAAACATACCAGACAAAATAACCAAGAACCATATGGATTCTAACTTGATGTCGCTGCAATCGACATTATTGGATGCCACTGTAATTGTTTTAAATATATTGGAACACATACAAGTTCAAAGAAGACGATTTTATCTTTACTTGCATGGACAGTAAAATGTGAATAAGGTGTTTAAACCTAAAGTAAGCTAGAAGGAAAGTGAATAAAAATTCACGTTATGAAATTTCCTCACCGTTTTGACAGGCAGTCAACTCGATGACTCCGGCTTTCAAGCAGTTGTTGGGATCCGCGCAAAAACATTTGTTGTCTGGATCCACGTGAGGATCAGCAAATAGTTTACTTGGAGCAGTGAAACGGTATGCATCGATTCCCAGCACTTTACTCTCTTGTTCGTACCACAAGTACAGAGACCTGCCATAAACATTCAAGTTATTTCAGGAAAAGCAAAGAACGTTTCATTGGATTAATGTACATGTATTTTTTTATTGTTTTAAACAAGTAAGCAGTAATAAAACAAGGATGGATAATCCAAAACAATTTTCTGACCCAATGAACGGTTTCAAAAAACAACAAACGAGATAGACTTATTGAAATGACAGATATTTATAAAACATATGAAAGTGTCACAGAAGAACAAAAGGAATATTCAGAATTTCATCTTTGTAGTTAAAAAACTTTTTGCTGAGTCACTTATGATATTAATTAAATATATTCAATTTATATATCACAGCAGTAACAGATTCTGGCTAGTACAAGAAGTGTTTTTATTTTTGTGAACAAATATATTCTTCTCCGCTACCTAGATGTGCAAAAGATTGGTTTGATTTGTTTTGAATTTCGCGCAAAGCTATTCGAGGTCTGTCTGTGCAAGCCGTCCCTAATTTAGCAGTGTAAAACTAGAGGGAAGGCACCTAGTCATCACCACCCACCACAAACTTTTGGGCTACTCTTAACAACAAATAGTGAGATTGACTGCCACATAATAACGCCTTCAAGGCTAAAAAGGCAAACATGTTTGGTGCGGCAGGCAATCGAACCCGCGACCCTCAGAGTACGAGTCGAGTTCCTTAACAACCTGGCCATGCTAGCCAATACAAAAGATAATAGCACTTTTAAAATATGTTGAGGAAATAGCTTGACTTGAGAGATTAAATTTTAGAATGACTGAAGTCTGAAAGGCTAATTTCTGATAAAAAATATAAACCTAACTTAAGCTAAAAGAAAACTCAACTCCCGCGTTTATTATTTTTGACGCTTAAAACTGCCAAAAATGAAAAATGGAGCTATTAAAACATGAACAAATTGTTACTGCTAATTTAACGAATCTATTCTTAATTGTATTTTTCCTTAATTCTATTCGACATTACTAAATTTTAGTTAACATTTTTCAGTTTCAATATAAAAAGTTTTGTTAGAAACGTCAAATACTTGAAATTTCCTATGTGTTCACTGCATTTCACGTGCATTTGGAAGTTAACATTGGCTTTGGTCCTAAAGATCCGAGAGTCATCACAATATACAGAAGGTTATTCATTTGTTCAGTTAAAACGATGAGAGACTTGAAAGTAACATTGGACAGATGTATATCTTATACAGAGTAAGGGGCGATATAAAAATGAAAAGCTGTGCCAGAGAAAGAGGTGAAGGATGTGGAAGGTGAACCTTAACAGATACAAGATTGCTCACAATACCTCAGTGTCCGATCATTGACACAGTCTCAAAATTGTTGCTGTTCTCTTATAGTGAGGCTATCGGTAACCATTAAGAAAAAAACGAAATACGTTTAAGAAAGATATTTGGTTTGGTTGGATAAATAAGACACCAAAGAAAGAATCTGTTCATAGATGTAGCATGCGTTCACACGAGTATTTTTAATAAAAAAGAACGAGTAGAGAATTTACAGCCATTGAATGTTATTGGCGTAACCTTATATTTTAAACAAAAGCACATAGAATGGAAAGGGTACTTCCTATCTGTGTTGTTTGTTTTGAATTTCGCGCAAAGCTTCTCCAGGGCTATCTGTGCCTGCTGTTCCTCATTTAGCAGTGCAAGACTAGAGAAAAGGCAGCTAGTCATCAACACCCACCGCCAACTCTTGGGTTACTCCTTTACCAATGAATAGTGGGATTCACCGTAAAATTGTAATGACCCCACAGCTGAAAGGGCTAGAATGAGTTGCTGCGACCTGTATTCGATCCCGCGACCCTCGGATTATCAGTCGAACGCCTTAACACTTACACCTGTGTAATACTAATAACAGTACAAATTTACTAACCACTAATATACCGAAATACAACGAGTTACATACTCTAAAAGCTTTCAAAATGTTAAGTAATTAGGAATTTAAAGAAATATTGAACCATCAAGTTTGTTTTTATACGAATGTTACTTACCTACACAAGTCCGTTGTGAAAATGTAAAGTACGTCACTTTTGCTTACAAATGGCGGGAACATACTTCCATCTACAAGATAAAATACATACCACTTTATTATGAATGGACATTTTCAAATATTCTATTGATAACAAGTGTTATAACTAACGATTCTATTACTAATATTTAATTATTAAATGTTACAGATCGAAGAAGTGGAAGTTGTCTTCGGTAACTTCTGACCAGAGATATTACGATTCAAAACAATGTTCGTGTTGGTGCAATAAAAATAGACTTCATCGTGGGCTTATAACTAGATTTACAGAATGGCATTAAACAAAAATTTCTAGTTAATAATCAGTTCATGGATTCATTACTGCAACACAGTTATGTTGTTAGTTATGTTATTGATCTAATTTAATGAACTTTAAAAACTAAAGTCTACTCATTTCAAATAAAATATCAGTTTACTTTGAAATAATACAACAGGGTGTTCGGAAAGTCACTGTGCCCTTGTGTATTTATTAACAGACAGGGTTCAATACAGAAGGTAAATATGAATGACAATTTTAAACAATGTTGAAAGTGACCCCCGTTGGCATCAAAACAGGCCTGGATCCTTCTTATTTTGTTTCTAAACATCGCTATCAGTAGCTGGCTTTAAATAGACTAAATGAATGCTGATTACAAAACTGCACAGTGACTTTCCGAACACTCTGTACAGTACAAGACTGAACTTTAATCTCCGTGGAAACCGACCCAAATGTAACACTATTCCAAATAATCAGAAACTCCCTCCCCTCAGCCTCCCGTTTATGAGTTTCAACTTTTCCACATAAATATACCATGATTACATTCAAATATTTTGTTTATTCATTTCAATGTAAACTACACCAGCTATAGGGGAGTTTAGCGTTGCAAGTTTATAAACAGCACTGATACGCCCATAAGGAGTAAAGTGTAGTTCTGGCTCATGAAAAGTGATTCCATGCAATTGAGGAAAAGGAGCTACACATTGGATACGTGACATATTTAATGTCATACTTTGCAAGCCCAACCTGAAACGGACGAAGTGGCCAAGAGCACGTCGGTGAAACTCGTAACTGTCCGTTACACGCGCGCACACACCATGTTTTGTTACATATGGCCAGAAGAAAGAACACACCACTTTTCTATGTACTTGATAAGTTTATTTATTTATTACTTTGAATTCAACTTTGTTTCATGTGATTACATTGTTCCGAATCATGGGAAAACCTAAGATTTTCTTCTTGATTACTTGTGCAAAACTAATTTCCTAATAAGCGTTAATGAAGTATATACGACGAAAAACTGGCTCAGCCACTAGCGAATTAAAATATTTGATGCTTGTGGTTATTACTTTAAACTATTTTATTGACATCATTCGAATTAAATGTTCGATGTAACTGTTCTCTGCATTGGACAGCATGCTTTGTTGCTATGTGCTACGTTGTCCAAATGGTCGGAAAAACTTACGTGTCTGTACAATAATTCGTGTGAACAATAAACGCTATTTGGACAAAGCACGCCGCAGTATCGATTTGTTTACGGGGAACTCGTAATAATCCTAGTTTTCACATGAAACACAAAATAACTATCTGGAAATTTTATATGGAGAGTAGCTTTTACAATGATTTATGTTTTATTAAAGTTGAGCACAATGTTATACAACGGATTATTTGTACTTCACCCTTGTGCAAATTAATTGAAACAAATGGTCATTTTACAATATTTTCAGCATGGCGACCGGTGAAGGCTCGCTGGACCCGCTGATTTTCTTTAATAGTCATTTTTTCACATAAAATAGATTTGGAGGTCAAAGGAATAAAAGTCAGCTCTTTAACTGTTCCTCGTAGGCTTCTTGATGTCGGTCGAAGGTCAAGGAGACCAGTCAAAAACAACTTAAACTCAATGAAGAAAAAACAGCATCAATGGGGTCTGAAATACAAGAACTGGACGTAAGAACAATGGAGGAAGGTGTTATTCAGTGACGAATTTCGCAGCAACGCGGTGCTTCTTCAATTTTTCGATCAAAATCTCGCAACAAGATCCAACTGATATCCAACACTCTTCAGCAAGCTTCCTGATTGTCAGACGTCGATTTGTTCACACCAGGGTATTGATTTTGTCGACGTGTGGGTCGTCAATTGACGTGGAAGGACGTCCAGGACGCTCATAATCTTCAATAGACTGTCGATCATCCTAAAACGTTCATAGCATTTGAAACATGCCGTACGCTTCATAGCAACATCACCGTAAGCCGTGTTAAGCACAGCAAAAGTTTCAGTCGCAAATTTTCCAAGTTTAACACAAAAATTCACAGCAAGTCGTTGGCGGATTTCAGAATGAATGACCTGAAGGAACAAACGAAAAAAATCGCACTTCACTTAAAACCGCGAAGCTAATACACAAATGAAGATATCTGCAATCGGGAAATGGCGTCGTAATCAGCTGATCTGTGCGAACCTAGCGACACCAAGCGGATTCCCCTGGAACCAACTGGAGCCGCGCAATTCAAACAGTGCGTATTTTTTTGAACAGACCTCGTATGCTCATCACGAGTATTGAAACCGGTTTCTCCTTTTAGAATGTAGACTCACTATTGTGCCACCAGGCGATATTTACTTATCCAAGTGTGTATAAAAATAATTATGGCTTTTTATCAAGTTTATTTACAGATAAATACTTTCGTTAGCGCAATCCAAGTAAAACTTACCTGATACATCTCTCAAGGAATCACGTAAATCAGAGTCTTTAACGAGATAAATAGAAGTTTATGTAAATTAAGTAAATTTAACACATACAAAATAAAATAATTCAGTTAACTGTCGGTTATGCTGATAATTAGCATACATATTATTTCATGGTTTTACGGAGAGACGTTTTACGAGTGTAAAATTGAAAATTTTACTGAACATAATAGTGTAGAATATAAAAGAAATCTATGAACGACATTTATTAACTGTTGTAAGTATTATCTCTTCGTTCTTCATGTTATACAAAGGTTATTCATGGAAGATAAAAACGTTCCTTCTCTGGAACGAGATTTTTTAACGCAAAGCCAAGAAAACATCAATCCAGACATAAATCTCCAAAGTTTATTATTAATGGTACACAAATTTAAAATATGCTTTCATGAATTTTTATTGGACTGAAATGGAACTACAACTTTTCTCTTTTCGTGTTTTTAAACTACTGGTTAGCATGTAGGTTGAAATTAGTTGCAGTCGTTTTAAATCTGAAGTCAGAGTCACTTCTTTTTTTATATTTAATAAACTACTATGTAAAATCAGCTTTCTTTGACGATTCTTTTTGAAATATTAACTTGATGACATTTCGAAACTTCTCGGTGTTACCTTCCTGAAACTGTAAAAATATCAATGAAACATACAGGTGTTTCGTACTTAGTCATCGTCGTTGTGAGTACAACCGACAACACCAGTAAAGAAGTGAATGTGAATTAATAATAGCCGGGAATAGAGTTTTACATGAGTGACCACACCAAACAAAGATCGTCCCAGTTGCTATAACAACAAACTCATCTTGAATATTTTAGCTCTCGACACACATTTCTATTTATAATATCTGGTTCAGTTGCACTATACTAATGCTAGAGTCACAATACAAAACAGAAAAGTTTCAAACATTGTGATACCGGTACACTATTTTTTTTCTTTGGCGCTGTGAACGATCCCTATGACATGTCATTATACTTAATTGGTTCTGTGAAGGGACTTTAAGAACGATTCAAATGCTTCCACCCCTATTTTCCTACACATTCGTGTGTGTGTGTGTGTGTGTGTGTGTGTGTGTGTGTGTGTGTGTGTGTGTGTGTGTAAACTTTTGATATCAGTAATGTACACAAAATATATACAAGTTATTTCAGTGATATTTTGAGATATAGTAGATTTACGAAATACTAAAAACTAAGATACTTTTCTAGTATCTGTTTATATTTTTGAACTTTCCAAAATTAAGCTTCAGACGTAAGTGATAATTCAAACCCAGTTAATACATTATTATGCACTATTAATGCTGTACTGCACTACTGTTTTTTTTTTGTTTAATATATTCGTGTAAATCTACACAAGACTACTCATTACCTGCACTAGCCGTCCTAATTGTGAAATGATAGATTAAGAGAAGGGAGCTAGTTAACGGAACCCATCGCCAATTCTTGGGATTTTACCATCACTCTTATAACGCACTTACAGCCTCGAAGTGTAGAGCAAAATTGTTCAGTAATAGAAAGTTAACTACACGAAGCTGTAAAATGAATACTACTTTTGTTGATCTATGTTTACCTCCCGTACCATTCTGGCATAATGCCTATTTATTTATGAAACTGTTCCAAGTACGATGAACAGCTGAACTAACTATAAAATCCACATTAGTTGGAAAAGGAAAAAGATTTAAAAAAGAAAAGGAAAAGGAAATGATATAGACTAGGTACAGATGAAAAAACTACTGTTAGCTCTGATGTTATACATGTATTTATTGTATCATTTTCCGAAACTTCGACATAAATAAAACAGTTGAACAATGCAGCCATTCAACGTCACAACTTTTTAAGAGGCTAGAAAGTACGAATTTATAATGCGAGTCATAAAAGGATAGGCGTACACTGTTTATGTGGGTTAACCCTATTCACCACAAATGAATATAGATGGAACTACGTTCGAGTGATTCTTCAAATTTTAACTGTCGCTGGTCAACAGTAGGCATAACTTAAATACCAAAGAACAGCCTAGTTTTTATTTGTCTGTTGGATTTTAAACAAAGTTATTCGAAGGCTGTCTACGAACAGCCTCTAATATTTGAGTATTAGACAAGAGAGGATAGCTAGTAAACACCACCTGCCAACTCTTAAGCTGTTTCTGTCACTAACACATCCATGACCTAAAACTGAAGAGAATTTTTTTTTTTTTTTTTGATAGTCAAGAAACGAGAGCCACGGAAGATAGTTCGTTATAATAACCAACAGTACATCATCTGGAAGTCTGAACCCACGTCCTTATCCAATGAAAGTACTAATTAGTGACTCGAGTGAAAAAACCCACTGTTAACGAACATTTCTAATTCATAGCTCTTACAAACAAATTAAAATACATTTCTAATGAGAAACGTTTATTGTTGTGCCGACATTAACTGTGCCCCGCTGTGTCATATTCGGGTTGTTTCGTCTTCACGAAAAGTTGATTCACAAAAACCTCTTTTCCTCATTTACAAACGTAACTAGTTATACTGAGAAACGTACCTGTACCGTTGATCATGTTGCAATACTTGGAGTGCCAAAACGAGAGAGAGCTGAAAGAAAAAATACAGACGTAATCTGAACAAAGATTGATGAATTCTACTAATGATTAGCACAAACTGTTCATCTTATGAAAATAGAAAGTTAAAGCAAGACTTCCGTTTTGTTTATTATCGGTATTTTAAAAATATTACCCCAACATTACAACGTCAGCATTGTTGTAAAAAATACACTGTTGACGAATAATGAACTTATCGAATCACGTGGTTGTTTTGATAAGAAATGTTAGCAAGGGCCATAAAAAACAAGGTCGTGAGACAATGGTTACTGAGGTTATGTTCAAGTAATAGCTGATTTCAGTTAATTAAACGACACAGACTTCAGTCCCTCTGTTCACGTACATTTATGTATGACATAACACGAATAAACACATTTCCACAACAATGTGTTCATTAGAGTCATTTTCAGATTATAAAAAACGCACACGTTCTTCCTCCTGCAAATATCGGACCGGTTGTAAAACTAATACCATTCGTGATAACAGAAAACCTATTTGAGGTAAAAAAGTGTATTCTGAAGACGACTGGTATGGGTACTAACACTAAAATAAAGTACAGGACAACCTTCTTAGGCCATATTCAGGTTAACAAAAAATACATTAGTACTAATGTCAGGTAACAGGCCTTTCACACGCACGATAGAGCATTTTTGATTCTCGGAAACTTTCGTACGTGAATACTGTGGTGGTGAGGTTAGAAATTCTTACATGTTTGGTTGTTTTCAGCGCAAGGTTACACATTGCGTTGTAAATCTACAAATACCGTTCACCCACCAGGAGGACGACCTCACCGGTAAAGACACGAAGTTGACGAAGATTCAATAGAAAGACTGTTGCTAGGTGTAGAGTTCTCATTGAAAAATAGCATATACTGTAGAATACAGACAAAACTATGAAAACTGAAAAAGAAATCGATTATAAATTACCAGTAAACACAAATACGAGAAGAGTGAGCTTTAGTGGCTCTATCCCATTTGAGGTAACAAGTATTCATTAGAAGCAATTTAATTATAATTTCTAACATAGATAGGTCTCCATAAAAGTAAGTTAAAATTATGACAATCCAAGTCATTTTCCAACCAAAATACTTCCCCCATATGATAACATCAACTTATTTTCCTATAAATTACTTTAATAAGTATCTCGTAACAGTTTTCATTCACTGACCATTAGAAACTGACCATTTATAAAATGAAATTGCAGTACTAAATATTACCTTTGATTTCTCCATGTTTCCACTAAACCGAAATCTTTAACTCCTCGACTTCCGGTATATATCGAATAGATTCCATCATCACTATTGTTTTTCTGTAGAAAAATACATTTTTCTCACTTGGCATTTCGCGATATGAATGACGACAGAATATTAAAAACAGCGACACTTCACCAATATTAGTTGGTCAACAGCTGAATAAAATTTATTTAATAATTTAAAATAAACATCAACCAGTGATTGAAAAGAAACAAAAGAACACGTAATAAACATCAATCGATGAAGACAAATTTATTATCCGACAACAAAACCCAGATTACTGTGGGAACAAATATTAATATTGTAAAAATTGTGCTACTTTTAATGTTTTTTTTTTTTATTTGATTTCTTTTTTAAAAACTTCAACTAATGAAAGTTCATAAACTACTGATGATATTTTCTTATCCACAAATCAAAAGCCAAGTTTGTATAATCAACAAATAAAGCAAACATTTTACATCTACATGAAAAATATTTTCAGCCCGAAATAACTACAAAAATCAACTTCTAATGAGTGTTATCCTAGTCGTCGCAAAAACATGGAATTAGTTTATTTCAGTTGCCCCCTCTTAATTGTTATTTTAAAATCCTTTGGACTGACCCCATAGAAAACTCCAAAAGTATTATTCGGAAGGATCGTTGGAATGTCAAAAAAGGGTTTGGCAAGATTTGTTAAATCCTTAAGCAGTGGAACTTGGTATCCTTCAAATAAGATTTGTCGAACAGTCCTATTAACAAAGAGCTGTTCATTGTAACTCTCCAGTAACGAACTGAGAATAGGCATGAATACTGGTCGTAGAATACCGGAGAGCTTCTGCACTGCCATGGTGGCGATTCCCTACAAAACAAAAAGAGAAAAAGAGAAAAAAACGGTTGAAAAGAAGTGATAACGTCTGAACAATATAATAAAGGTTTTTAAAAGACTATAAGAAAACAAATTAATACAATTTATCTTACATAAAAGTTTTAGAAAATGCAGTTACGCCTACTTCTCTACAAGGAGTGGCAAAACGTTTGTGAAATAGTTTTACATTTAAAATACATACCACCATCGGCGCATTGATAACGTAGACCACCTCATCCTGCGTGCCAATCGACTTTTCTCGGTCGAAAATGTACGTTTTGATTTCTCTGTATTGTACGGTGCCATTTTCAGTGTCCCAGCTAAGTATTTCTTTAGTTCTCTTTTCCCTAAAATAGTGCAAAAAAAAACACGCTTTAGGATAATTATTTACTATTTGTTCAAAAGTTCCTAATGCATTTTGGTTGGAGGGAGATTTTGTACGCCACTTGATAAGAGCGTGGCTTAATGACAAGAACTTTGCTGAAAGTGAGGGATGCAAAATGACGTAGAAAACAACTTATGCTGGAGTGTTATTGATTTCTGTCTCTTAAAATCGAAGTTAATGACTTGGCGAGTTTGCATGTTAATTTAGTTTTGCGAACATTGTGTTAGTGTTTCAACGAAATATTAGAAGTATGATAGAAGCTAAAAAGTGAATGAAATTGTTGAGTTAGCATTTATTGTAATGCTAGGACTATGATTCGGCACAGATAAAGCTAACTTGAAGTTTGAGAAATAATGTTCTTTAACATTAAGTGTATCGAACCTTGCATTATTCTTTTGCAAAAAAAAAAAAAAGTCCAAAATTATCTCTATATAATGCTATTCTTTCGTTCTCTAAAATTCGGGTGAAAACAATTCAACATCTAGTCTACTTAGTGACACGAGATCAGTTTATTTTTTGTATTAAACATTTCTCGAAGATTAACCCACATCTGTAAATTGCAAAGCTAAGTTTATATCCACATTAACTGTATTACATAACGCAAATAAAACTAACTTATGCAACGTATGCAAACATGGACAACACTTATATTACAAAATCAAACTTTCATCACAACTGTTCTATTGCCGTTGAAATTTTCTTGAGCTATTAATATAATTTATTTTTGTTATGGAGATTTTTAGGACTAAGGTGAATTTAATCTCACATTTTATCATGACAAACGCACAGCTCCATCTGGTTAACAAAACACTTCATTAAAAAACATGAAAAACAAGAGTTTCAAGCTTAACACACAAACATACCCAAGTAAAAAGTATTATGCAGATATGTGGAAACATATGGCCCTATTAATAGAACCCTCTTATTATATAAAAAATTGACTGGGTCTCTGTCTTGAAATATATCTTGATAAAGAAGGTTAACAATATGATTATCTTTGTCAAGTGTAAATTGTAACTGAATATTTGAATGTAATGCAATTTAATGTAATAAGTTAAAATCAAATTTTAACTAGTTTAAAAACAGTAGTTAACTATTACATCTTGTGCAATGATTTCTGATCGCTAGTTCTGACAGCTAGAAATAAACTTTGAAAAACACCTACAAACACATTCTTATTCATCTGAGTTGAGTTTCAGAAATTTGAACAAAAATATAAAAGAACATCCACATATAACTCTGATACTGAACTGATAAACTAGAGGGAAGGTGGCTATTCAACAATACCAACTACCAACGCTTGTCCGAGATGTGCCCGTATTTTTTATTTAAATTTCAAATTCATACAAAGGTCAGTATTTCACCATTAACTGAAGTTGTAACTAGTTTTCAGGTCTGTAAAAGAATTTATCACACTGTAGCATGAAAACAAGCTTCAATATCTTCAGCAGCCATTCCAACAGTTGCAACTGTTTCGTTAACAGAGCTCTAACAGACTTTACTTATTGACATTAGTCCAATGAAAAACAGTCCTTTGTATTACTGCTGTCTGTGTTACTTTGTCAATAAAGTTTCTGCTACACAAAAAAACACCTCTAACTACTATTAATGAGGTCGGTAGCAGTGCTTTCTCACGTTTTATTTTTCCCTTTTGATGTATATCGGAAGTTAACATTAATTTAAGTGAAACTAAGAATTAAAAAAAAATCCGATAATAAATACAGCTTTCCTTATTTTCTCATTTGTAAATATTAGAATGAGTTGTTTCATTTACTGGGTATTCTAATGTTAACATGTTTTGGTATCTCACAGGGTTAAGCCAAATTCTGATTTGTCCTAAGTACGTATGTTAAAAATTAAGAAAACAACAATAAGTTGTATAGACCCCATACTAACCTATACTTTTAATGAAAGTAACTAAAAGCAATCGAGTACATCCTACTGACGTCAGTAAACGTGTGAATGTATGTATTGCGCTAGCAATGTGCCCGTATTTGTTTTTATTCGTTTCCGTACTTATACACGGAGTTGAGAGCCAAATATTAAATACTGGTAAGATTCTTCCATATTTTTCTACTTAATATTACTATTTAAATTTCATGACTTTCTGCTACCGCGAAAAATATTTACGTTTGTTTGATAAACTCGAAAATAAATACATGCTGCGACAAACAAACGAGGTTTTGTTTGTCAACCTTGTGTTTCAAAGTCCTCATCAGACGCGGGTCCTTATCTTCAGTTAGACAATAACATAATCAACACAATTCAGAAAGCTACGTTTAACTACACTGGTTCGAGTTAAAAACAAACACATAGTGCATTAGCAAATAAAAGTTAAATACAAGTTGGAATTAGATACTCTATTGAACGATAAAATATTTGATAGAGGTACATTGCGGTGATTATAAAATCGATCAAAACGATTTTATTTTTAAATAGCACAAACTCACAGACGCACTGCTTGGCATTTGTACAGTTAAAATTACATTGATTAAAGTTGTATGTACCGACATTTGCTTGTAAAGGATGAAAGAAAAAATTTTACATGGAATATGATAATTTAGAAAGAACGAGTGCAAGTCCATTTCCACTGAATACTTAAGTCTGAAAAAAAAAATAAATCAGTACAAGATTTCCGTGGAATTAAAATATGTGTCAATAATTTCTTACTGATGAGCAATAAAGAAATTGAGGCTATGGATAATAAATGAAGTTTCAATTTTCCTATGGGTTGGATGTCGTCAGAAACGTTGTTGTTAACTGAAATACCACACAACAATTAACACGAACCAATTATCACTAAAGGGTGACGTCAATAGCTTTCCACGGTGTTACAATTTTTTTTTTAAACAATATTAGTTTCAGTGTAACGTACGTAGAGTACAAAGAATATAAGCCAACGTTTACTAATGTTGTTATATATATATATATATATATATATATATAACGTGATCGTAAATGCCTTTATGCAGCCAAAACATTATAGAAAAAACACAAGCAATGTTTGTTTATTTTTTAATTTCGCGCAAAGCTAGACGAGAGCTATCTGCGCTAGCCGCCCCTAATTTGGTAGTGTAAGACTAGAGGGAAGGCAGCTAGTCATTACTACCCACTGCCAACTCTTGGGCTACTCTTACCAACGAATAGTGTGATTGACCGTTACGTCATAACGCCCCCACGGCTGAAAGGGTGAGCATGTTCGGTGCGACTGGGATTCGAACCCGCGACCCTCAGATTACGAGTCGAACGCCTTAACCCACATGGCCATGCCTGACGAAAACGCAAAAATGATTGTGATCTTATTCAAATGAATATGGATTATGGACAAAACGACCCGTCGTGTTATGCTGTGGTAACATTACTTTTTCGATACCGAATCTGAAATTGTTGTACGATCTTCAGTGTCATTATAAGTTAATTTTATTCACGCAGTGCTAGGTGTGGCCTAATGGGTGGTTTGCAGGACTGTAAATCAGAAGATCGATGATTTCATATCACGCTTCGTACTTTGAGGCTGTGGATATATCATAAGAGTGCGGTAAAATTTCACTGAAGGATTTGTATAACTCAACATTTGGCAGTGGGTGCCATTAATTAGCTGACTTTACCCTTAGTAGTCTTTCAACGAATCAGTGTCAAGTTTATGAACAGAGGACAAATAGCTCATTTTGCAATTTCGTTCTAAAACAAACCAAAATATCTTTCGATTTATCAGTCCAAAATCAGAAACGGCTAAGATTGATAACTGTCCGTTAAAACAAAAAGCAAAACAGCATTTTGTTCCTCATTCCTTATGATGTGTTCAGTAACAGTTAGGCATATCACACCAATATTCAAAAACATAAAAAGTCCACAATTTTCGGATTTTTTAATGTTAAAAATTCCAGATTTTGTTGTATTTGTTTTCGAAAAAAAAAAAAAAACTTTTTGCCATACCTCATTAAAGAGTGATAAAGAAGTCCCTGATGTCACGGTAGTAGTCACAGGCCCAAGTTTTTTTTTATTTTTACTATCCAGTTGCATTATTTTCCCATTGAATATTACTACTAGTTTGTTTTCTATTCAACCGAGTTAACAGTTGATGTTATTGACACCCAACTAAAGACGTATATACAAGTTTTTATTTCCATATATTGTTAGAGAATTAAAAACACTGTTACTGACGTACATTCCTAGTCACCTAAATATGATATAATCTCACCTAAATGTATATGGTCCTATCTCTTGCACTGCGGGTTTACTGGAGTTTCGAATGACATCATAAGGATTTGTGACATTGAAAACGTAAAATTGCATGTACAGAGGAACAGGGATATCTTTCCAGTTCGTGTAAGCTTCTGTCCCGTTCGAAAGATTCAGTTGCTGAAAAGAAAGTAAATATACTATCATTATGACGAAAATGCGAAATAACATATTCTTTAATTTTAAACTAAAAACAAATAAACACGTGTTCGTTAACGATACAAAAAATAATTTTATTTCTGTTGTGCATAGTTGCTCATAAAGACAGTTTAATACTAGAAAAAACGACCTTATAACACCAAATTTAGACACTCAACGTTTCGCTTCATAAATTCATAAGTATTCTACTAAAAATACAAACAATAACTCTGTCTCGTTTTGAAAAATTTAGTCGCTACAAACGAAATCGGTTCTTGCGACTACATTGCGAAATGATAATATCACATACTTTGTTTTCCGAATGCAGGTTTTTTGGGGGGGTTTGTTTCAGGAAAGATTTTGTCGATTAGAAAATCTAAATAAACAACATTTTTGTGTTATGTCATTTACTTCTAATATTATAACACTGATCTTTGTTCATACAACCAACTATATAAAACCAATTCAAGTGCCTTTCTAGTTTGGTAGAAATAGGATAGGCACCTAAGATGCATAATTTATAAATGTTTATCATACACATTTAAAAAACCCTTATGATTGTTTTATGTTGTTTTTATAGCAAAGCCACATTGGGCTACCTGCTGACCCCACCGAGGGGAATCAAACCCGTGAATTTAGCGTTGTAACTCCGGAGACATATCGCTGTACTAGCGGGGGCAAACCCTAATGAACATATTAAAATATAAAAGATATTAAATCAAGGTGTATAGGCCCAGTCCGGCCTGGCCAGGTGAGTTAAGGCATTCGAGTCGTATCGCGGGTTCGAATCCCCGTCGTACAAAACATGCTCGCCCTTTCAACCGTGGGGGCGTTATAATGTTAGGGCAATCCCACTATTCGTTGGTAAAAGTAGCCCAAAAGTTGGCGGTGGGTGGTGATGGCTAGCTGCCTTCCCTCATGTCTTACACTACTAAATTACGAACGGCTAACGCAGAGAGCTCTTGTGTAACTTTGCGTGAAATTGAAAAACAAACAAGGCCTATATTCCAGATTAAGTATTTGAAAAAAGACTAATTGATACATTATAAAAAGTACGTTGTTATACAAGATAGCAAACTCAGGGTTTAAATATCTGTGGTGGGTAGATCACAGAAAGCCCATTGTGTAGCTTTGTGTTTAAATACAAACATTCACCCTAATCATCCTGATGTTTAAGTAATGATAACAAGACAGGTATTGCTAATTCGCATTGAGATTAGCAAAACTTATTGCAGCTGCAAAGGATTAAGAAGTCCCATATGTATTGTTTGTACCTTATTTCTATCATTACGTTACTGTTGTTGTTATTGTTTTTAATATTTTATAAGGCAGTAATAACTTGCTTTGACTGGAAGAAATAGTAACTCCATTTTATATACAAACAAGTTTATTTTTAAAGTAAACACAAAAAATCAGACGAGTTTAAGAAGTCGACAAATTGAGTAAAAATTATTCGAATTTATTGTCATGAGGAACAGCCATTTAATCCTGTGTTGATAAAAATTCAAATTTTAAGTTACTTAAAACTAATTTAAATAGCAGCTGTGTTGAAGAGAAAAACCGAGTGAGCAGTTGTGGACTGAAGAAAAATCTGACAAAACGTGCATTGTGCTATCATGTTTTCCTTGTACTTTACAGTTTTATCATAATTTCTTCTCATTCACTTAACTCGCCCAGTTTTAAATATATGGCTAACTTATCTATACACTAAACTTCAAGTATTTAATGTACATAATGCATTTTATCTGTACAATATTCCTTTAGTAAAGCCAAATGTCAAGTTTGTGAAATGTACGGCGTATAATATTATATGAAAACTCCACAACTTTTAACTGCTATATTTCAACACCAAGACACATGGTAGTGTGTTGCTCAGCCAACAGTTATTGTTGCAAAACACACTGCGTTATTAACAAGAGTAATAGTTTGGGAAATTTTCACTTTCTTTAGCCCAATCTGTGGTAATCTAAACTATTACATTTTCCGTGGACGAGCTCTACTGGATTCTCACTTTACGCCAACTTAAAAGCAATCCATTAAGAAACACACGAGATATATATATCTAATTTTGATTGATGTTTTCCTTCGTACTGAAGTTAGAGGAAGTTTATTTTATAATAAACCATAGTTACCTTTTAATTTTTTAATTTTCAAAGTTTGTGCACTGATAAATCTTTACAAATAACACTTATTATTCAGTTTGGTCTAAGTCACATGTGGAAAAGTATTTAACAAAACCTTTCAGTTGTGACCAAAAATGTACACGCCTGTACAACAATTCTCGTGAGCTATTGGTCTGAAATGTTTACCATAGCTTCACCTAAGAGGAAAGGTGGAAAGTTTGCAGTTTGGATTTTAAAACGGATAATTGAGAGTAGCAAAACCATAAGTTGAAAGTACGTGCAGATACGTAACTACTGATTACGCTAGTTAACTAGATTAGCAGTTTTTAGTTCAAGTATTTTAAAAGAATCACACGGCTAGACGGTTGTTCATTATTTATTGCTAATATTTGCTAGGTTTTATTTTTACTAATTAAAGAGCATTTATCGTGACATGATTTTATTTTAAGCAATTAGCTTAAATAATTATGTTTCAAACAGCTGTACGAAGTGCATGCTTGTAATGACAAGAAACTGTTAACCAGAGGAAAAATTATCACCATATATTTTAAAGAATATGGTTGTGTTTGTAAAGAGAACACCTGTTCTGAATAATAGGGTTGGTTACTATAGAGTGTCGTTTTAACTTTGGTTGGTTGGTGTGTATGCAACAATCCTTTTATCGCAAAATATTCAAATACACAGATCATAAGGATGCGGATTTAGGATTTAAGACAATGTTCGAAAACTAAGAAATACCGATCAAACGGAGCACCAGCATCACTTAAAGATCTTGAATAATTTACGGCTTGCAGTTTTGTAACAACTAAGAACCGTAGGATACAGAGGTAAGTGACTAAAGCCATCCATGTAACCCAGGCAACAGTTCGCAATATAATCAAGGACAGTCTTAAAAAGTGGCACGTCACGTGCAAACAACACATACGTTTAACTTCGGTACACTCCTGCTGTTGAAATAGATGCTGGAAAATTGTCGTTCTCGTACACTGGGTGGAGTATGGGAAGTATGCAGGGATAGTGTTACGTTTCTTGCAGAAAAGCCTCGTGATACAGTTATAAACAAAGGAAAATACGCTGCAATAGTAATTTTAAAATGTACGCCCACGAGATAGAGCATGATTGAATGTGGCGAACTGGTAAGGCTCCAAAATAAATTTAACATGGAGTAGTCAACCTTTGTTTATTTACTTGTGGAAATAAATATTCTTAAATCACCTTAATAAAGTTTACTCCTTGTTGCAATTGTTATTGTAAAAATATCCTTTTGTTTTCTATTTTAGCCAGCAGTATTAAAGATGATCCATAGATGTACGTTATCGAAGGGAAGACAATAATGAACATTACAACCCAGTTACAGAAGAAAAACAAGAGAGTATTAAGAATATCAAAAACAGCCTTTATTTAATGGCATACGATATAGTATTAATGTTTAATGTAATTGAAGAAATGAAAGATAAGTAAATTGTAAAAATATTCAAATATTGTCAGTATTTTTTTTATGAGGAAAACAATGGATTAAGGGTAAATAAATTATGACAAGAACTATACTAATAATGAATTCAATGTGGAACATAGTAAAAAATAAAAGTTTCTTAAAATCGGCGATAAATTTTCTGTGTAATATCGAAAGCTATTATGATATGTAGTGTTGAATTGAGTCAATTACGCACGAGTGTTAAAAACATACAAAATAAATAATTAAAACGTGTACTAGGAAACACTCCAAGTTAAAAAAGTAATTTATTTTTCTTCCTTGATAAATTCAAGGCACTTCGCTCTAAGCTAGGTGATATTACACTTTGTCTGTAATTTATGCTTATTATACTAACACTCATAACACGTAAGGCTTCATCACTAAGTTCATAATGGGCAGCCAGTAATTGAATTATTATATCTGGAAAAATGAACTTTAGCTTTTGTGACTCCCGTTTTAAAGAGATCCAGCATGGCCAGGTGACTAAGGCACTCGGACTCGTAATCTGAGGGTCGCAGGTTCGAATTACCGTCACAAACATGCTCGCCCTTTCAGCCGCGGGGACGTTATAAAGCTTTGGTCATTCCCACTAGTTCGTTGGTAAAAGAGTAGACCCAGAGTTGGTGGTGGGTGGTGATGACTAGCTGCCTTCCTTTTAGTCTTACACTGCTACATTAGTGACATCTAGCGCAGATAGTCCTCGTGTAGGTTTGCGCGAAATTCAAGCCAAACCTATTTTAAGAAGTCAAGCACGACGTTACACATACCAGTTTTCATACAAGTTGGATACGCCACAAAGTCATTTTATTGTCCTCCATCCTTATGTACATCATGAATATTTTTTTATTGATAGGATGTTTTACCTTAAAGATCTGAAGAACTGGTAAGAAAGTTTTCAAAACTTAAGACTATTTACGTTACTGACTAAAAAAGACAGCAATACTGCGAAGTTTCGACTATGGCCGTTGTCAAGCTTGCTGTTCACTTAAAGACGTCTTTTCGTAGCGTAAAGAACCATATTACCCAGATTAAAGTTGAAAATTTCGATCTTTGCTCAAATGTAAATAATACGGAAAATTTAAGCAATGTAAAGGTTAGAAGTTTTTCTTTCAAATTGAGCACAAAGCTATACATTGGTGTATCTGCTTCTCACACCACTGGTATCGAAACCCGTTTTTTAACGTTACAAGTCCGCAGACATACCGCTACACCACTGGATGATGTAGTGGTTTTCGTATGCGTGTTGCAGGTTTCGTAACCCCCCCAATTCCTTCACTTAGAAGTACTTATTTAAAACTAATCTCCACGTGTGTACCGTCCGTTTCTTTACCTTCCCAAACTGTTCATGGTAAAGAGTTAATTAGGAACTTTAAATAAACAAAACTTTGTTATATGGTGATTTCTGAAACAGTTTAACTTTTCCTTATCCAAAAGAAAAGCATTCAAGTTAGAATAAATTGAATTACGTTTATGTTGTACATGGTTATTATCGGGGGCGTATATCCTGGAGGGGATGGGGAGATACATCCCCCCTTCATTTTAGGAGGAAGTTGTGGTGCGTACAATCATTCCCCCCTAGTTTGGTCTGTTGAATTGTTTTATTGCATCATAGGCCTACAAATTGTGCGTTTGTTCTTATGATTCTCGTGTTCTTACCAATCGAATTACATAATTAGGCACAGATGTAGGCTCTTTCAGTAGCTGAAATGTACATTTTTAACATAGGCGTGCTTCTAAGCTTTTCGATCGAAGCGATAGTTCGTATCAGTCAGTAGGCCTAAGTATATATGCAAGTATCGTGGCAATAAGATTACTCTGACTGCATGTTTACAGCTTTCAGGTTCTCGTAATCAGAGATTACCAATTTGCAAATTGAACAGTCCAAATAAGTGGTTGCAAAAATCATCTTCCTCATAGGGTATAAAAAATTTACGCCCCTGGTTATTATGCACATAAACTACTGTATGTTGCGACGTCAATCTACTGTTACTAAATATCAGGAATTTCCAAACTTTTTAGACCTGCGGTGTTTCATATCAAGAAGAAAAATACTCCTGAGCCTTAACAGAAAAATACCCTAAAAACAGAAACAATCGGTCACTAGTACCAGATAACATTTACTTCAATGTAAATTTATTAAAGATAAATATTTAAAGAGAACTTTTTACTTCTACTTGTTCATAAATTTTGGAAGCAGAAATTTCTGTCAGTGAAACTGCTAAAGGAACTTTCATTCATAAGTAAAAAACCCACAGATTTTCGAAGCAATCAAGTTCTTCCATAAGTATACATTCACCCTAAAGTTTTAGCTTACGTTGAAGTGCTTTCATTTTACCCTGAGGCCTGGCATGGCCGAGCGCGTTAAGGCGTGCACTCGTAATCCGAGGGTCGCGGGTTCGGGCCCGCGTCGCGCTAAATATGCTCGCCCTCCCAGCCGTGGGGGTGTATAATGTGACGGTCAATCCCACTATTCGTTGTTAAGAGTAGCCCAAGAGTTGGCGGTGGGTGGTGATGACTAGCTGCCTTCCCTCTAGTTTTACACTGCTAAATTAGGGACGGCTAGCACAGATAGCCCTCGAGTAGCTTTGTGCGAAATTCCAAAACAAAAACATTTTACCCTGAGCTTTGAAGTACGTTACCCTGGTTGGCACTCTGCATTGTAGCATTCTCCTCATTTAGATAGGCAAATACGTCCAAAGTTAAGTTTGGTTTCTGGATGCCGTTTTAATTTTGCTAGATGCAAACTAATGTTACTAAACACTGTTCTACATTCAACACACAACCAACTAGGTCTATCTTCTTTACCTGTCCATGTAAAACTATATTAAATAAAACTTACCATACTCTTTTATATCTTGTTTCGGTACTTCTTGCATCATCCTGTTTTGAAGTGTTTGCACACGACGATAACACCGATGAATTCTTATTAGGCCTAGGCTTAAGATTTTTAGTCGTATCAGATTTATTACAGGTAATTAGCCACTTATCCATTATAAAGGTGACAACTAATTATTAAATTTGTCTAAATACGTATTCTTATATCTCTTATATCCCATAAGCTAAATACAATCGTCTGGCGTTAAACAGAATAAAATATTAAAAGGGCCAATACGCGATAAACGTGTTATATTAAATATAAACAACAAAGCTTTGTCTCCAATTCATACAGTGCACGATGAGAACTGATTTTTTTTTTGTATCAACACGAATTTTTCCCACGCATTAAGGATTTAAATAAACAGTCAGTAAGCTCACGAAAAAATATTAAACTAAACAATCTACTTAAAAATAAGTTCAATAAATGTTTCGTGCAGGACAAATCGATCTTTCAAATTTAATAAAACCAATGTTGGCAAACCAGCTTAGTTGGTCTTGAATTTTTTTAAAAATAAAAGTCATTACTATAAAACATGAAGTCAAATAACAAGATATTCCGAAAATTTTCTTAAAGTTTCCTTATCTCCACTAACATGTATAAACATGTTCTCCTTCACCATGACAACAACTCTAAAGCAACAACGGTGGCTTAAAAAACCGTGTATAAGAAACTGGAAAATAAAATAATACTTCACTTGCATGTCTTAAATTAACATTTTGTTCATTGAATAAAGTTATTCCAGAAACTGGACCAATTGTGTTTTCTATCATTTTCGTGAATTTGTGTGTAATCCGGTTAGTAGAGAAAGCGTTGCAGGTATTATAAGTGTGGAAAGTTAGACTTTTCATGAAATGACTTGAGTAGTGAAAACATTAAGACAATGGGTTAGATCAACTATTTTTGACTTCCAAAGGATCGTGATAGTATCTTTTGATCAACATTTTCTAAAAGACCTAAAATGCACACACACATTCCGTTGTTATTATACAAGTTTTTAATGAAAAGTAAAGGAACATCAAGTAACGCTATGAATTCTATAAATGCTCTTATTAAATAACTCAGTTTCACAAAACGAAACGTTCAAGGATAGTTTTTTAATTCCGCTGGTTAGCCAACGGACTACATTCGGTCACTTACTACAGAAGTAAAATGGTGCAAACTAATAATAAGAGTTATTTCCTAACATTTCACGACGTACAAAAAAACCAAAAACAAGCAGTTATGCCATCAGCGGTAGAGCAGAGGAAAACGTATATTTAACATGACAATATTTTACGAGAATGATATAATGAAATACATACGCATTTATTAAGTTATTTATTCATGCAATATATCTATATATAAACCGGTTTCCCCCATCAAGTTGTTGTGGGAAGCTGACTCAACCAACAATTCGTTTTTTGTTTTGGTTGTTGTTTTGAATTTTCGAGCAAAGCTACACGGGAGTTATCTGCGCTAGCTTTCTTTAATTTAAGAGTGTAAGACTAGAGGGAAGGCAGCTAGTCATCACCAACCACCGCCAACTCGTAGGCTACTCTTTTACCAACAAATAGTAGGATTGACCATAACATAACGCCCCCACGGCTGAAAGGTCGAGCATGTTTGGCGCGACCGGGATGCGAACCCGCGACCCTCAGATTACGAGTCGAATGCCGTAACCACCTGGTCACGCTGGGCCCTCACAGATTTAGATCCAAGTGCCCTAACCACCAGACAAACATTGAAAAGATGAAATATTTATTAAGTTCGAAGAAGTGGTTATTTTGGTCTCTATGGCGAATGTCTCAATTGCACGGACCAGCGATTAACTGGCAAACAAATACTAGTGCTCATTGTTTGATTATCAGCTAAACTGTAGGAGGCAATAATAGAGAGACAAGAGGAAGATATTTAAAACTGTTCAGAATAACATACGATCAACATGAACATGGACAGGGAGATGCGAAAAACCATCTTTCGTAAGAATTCTTAAGTCATTCACTTATTTCTACAAACAAACGAAAGAAACGTCTCCACGAGGGCCTAACTCATAATTTCACCGATGACTAATGAAAGTGGTTTGTGGTCTGGTGTGATTGTTGCTCTATGTCGTTGCATAACGATGACAGAGTTAGAATGTGGCGATAACCCAGTGATGTCATGCAGTGTCATTGCCTCCACTGTGTATTGTTCTGCACTGGAAGCAGGGTTAGAGTGCGGCGCGGATACAGTGAAGCCATAACTTTCTATGTGGTCTCCACGATACAAGTTTAAAGACAATGCGATATCAAACGGCTCATTTACATTGCGTAGGCTAGGTTCTTCTCGTCATACCTCTGCATGTGAATATTTAACAAATCCGTCCGACTATACGCATCTCACCTTGTTCTAATTTTACCTAAACAGAAGTAGTTACTTCCGGAAAAATAACCACAAGCTGAAACCATTCGTGATTGCCTAACCGAGAATGATATAGAATTTACATTTAACCTTAATTTCAAGCACATTGTGAACCTATGAGAAGTTTTAGAAGAACCTACCAAGAAACATCACTAATAACGATGCTGATTAAGAATTTGAAACAGATACCTTACAGGTAAAAGTGCCATGCCGTATCCTGGCTGAAATTCAAGGCACGATAAACATGAGGGTTTATAATGGTAAAATTCGAAGTTTAATCCACAGAGCAGACATGGTGCAAATAGCCCATTATGAAAGAAGTTTCACGGTATTTTCGCGCAAAGCAACACAAAGTAGCTTACTAACTACTGTCCAGTCTCGAACTAATAGACTATAAAGCCAACTAATCAAAAGCACACGTGACATGTCACTCTCCTCTGATGTTATTATGAGGTTTAACAATCCTAGTGCACCCATAGACTGCACAGGTGGAGCGTGTGCAACATCGGGCCATAAACCACGAATCTTCAAATCTAAGTAGTAACTGTTGAAACATAACACATACACGTGTTTGTCCTCCACCTGAAACAGATATATACGAATCGCGAAAAAGTTTGTTGATTTATGTATGGACTGATGTCTGAAAAGTCACTTAACACGAGATTGAATTAGGAGCAATTCAACAATAAACTAACTGTTAACATTCTGAAAATCAAAGCCAGCTAACGGTAATTCTGACAAGTGCTATAACTTATTCTGATATTGGTACAATTTGTTTTCCAACCTTTCGCCATGTTTCAAAACAACTACGATTTAATCTTTAGCATATTTCTCATTCGCGTGGCTTTGAGATAGCAACGTGTTTGGTATTTCAAAACAAGACATCACCTAATGAGAAACATGAGCTAGAAAGAAAGACTAAAGCTCATAGTGAAATACAGGAAGGGCAACTAGTTAGTAGCCTCACCCGCCAACTTTTGAACTGAACAGCTGAATTAACTGTCAACACATATAAAGCTGAAAGTGCGAAGCAGGACCAACGGTATACAACGAGTGACCTTGCACATTTAAAGGTTCAAGATGAATGGACCAATTCTTAGGTGTTCCGAAAAGTGTGTTCATGGGATAAATATGACGATATGTAACTTGCAGTTAAAATGTTAATTGTTTTGTTTCACACGATGTTGCTAATAAACTAACCTGTTAAGAAAAAAACGGACTACGAAACAAGAGAAAAGGTTTTACAAATGTTAAATATGCACCAAATGCAATGCGAAGTTAATAAAATGTTTTTCACATTACAGTGAAGTATATGGAATTTCACGACCAGTGGTTCAGGTCTTAAATAATAATGCCATACACACTGATCCACTACAAGTTTTAAAGATGTGTTTGAATCGGTTTGTATGCGGACAAAAGTTCATCCGTACAGTTATTTCGTTTCGCCTAACTGAAGCACAGATATGAAAAACTTACAAAATTTAACGTTTGTTCGGAAAATCAATACAAAATTACAAGAATAAAGATACTTAAATAAAAGGAGATTAATAAAAAAAATTTCGGGGCTGCAACATCAACTTCCAGAATAGAGAATCAGTAACTGATATAAAAATACCATGAACAGCGATAGGAAATGATAAAACATTCAATTTAGAAAATGATGAGAGAGAGAAAAAAGGGGAGCCATGGTAACAATTGTCAGAATCTTTAATAAACGTTTCACATTTACAGATATTTAACAAATCTATGAAGACAAGAAACTGAACAATAATTTTTACCTTTTGTTACTGTGGTTCGACTGGTCTCTCTCTCTCTCTAGGTTAAGTGTTTTATAATTTTAACACTGCTCATTGTATTTTTATATCAGAAACTATACCAAAAGATTAATCAGTTTCTTATTGTCATAGATTTGCTGAATATGAAATGTGGGTAATTCTGAAACGTTCCTTTAAAATGTTCACAACTTTTGTTGTAACTATGTTCTCTCTCGCCTTTCATTCAACAATTTCAACACGCGCCTCAAAACACGCCCGTTATATACCTGATGAAGACTCCTGAAGAGCGTCAAAAGCTAGCTCCAGCAAGACTTAGAATTACACACGTGAGCATAGCAAGTGTTTTAAAATAAAACTTCATTACCCACAATGCAATAAAGCTTTAGGACAGGAGATTTAACATCTCTACAAACAATACACCATTTTTGAAGATTTCCGCAACACTACCCAACATGGAATATGCAATCTTGACCGATCTTTACTTGGTTTTTAAATCAGTCACAAAAATTTCAGATATTCAGATTAAACCATGTTTAAACAAAACATCTAAGAAAATACTTTTAAAAAAAAAAACGGTATTAAGAGCAAG